>MU159000.1:72999-279921 GCA_015888305.1 Antheraea pernyi
TTCGGACGGTTTACCGTAGACGCCGTCCGCCCGGTCCTGCGGGAGTGGATGTCCAGGGAGTGGGGCTCCCTGACGTTCCGACTGGTGCAGGTACTCACCGGACACGGATGTTTCGGGTGGTACCTGTACCGGATCGCACGCAGGGAGCCGACCACCGCCTGCCACGAGTGCGGCGCCTTCGAAGATACCGCGCAGCACACTCTGTCTAAGTGACGCATTTTCGCGGCGGCGGTGGGAACGGACTTACGGAATAACGGACGAGGCAGACCCTCAAAGTGGCCCTCTCCGCCAAAGGAGAACAGGCGGGAGGAGGCGGCGTTTTCCCAACTCCTCCCGCCACCGTAGCCAGACCTGAGGGGATGGGCCGATTGCACAGATCCGGCGGACGAGGGGGGACAGCCGGTGTGTACCCTCTCCCCCGGGAGGGTGGCGTAACCAAAAGGGATTTCCCCCACGTTAAAAAAAAAAAAAGGGTACCATCGTGTCATGATTTTACTCCATTCCTCTAGACCTCTTATCAAGTGCCCCGCCCATTGCTATTTAAGTCTTCTAATTATGGATGTTAAGTAAATCATATACTCACTACTAAATACATCTTAGGAATGACTTAAAACTTTCTCAGAATTATCAGATAACTATAAAACAATTTCATAAAGTATAAGGTTATCACAACAAAATTTTGCGTTTAATATATCTGCAATACAACGTGCTTATAACCATTATTAGTAGTTAATTCACAAAGGCCATAACTACGTTCCAATTTTGTATATATAAAATTCCGGTGTACATGTTTTTGCATGTTTCGTTTTTACATAAGTAAGCTGCTTGACCAACTTTGATGATGTTTTTTTCTTACTTATGGATTTGTTTGAATATTTAGTAACTATAGTTGCATTCGGTAAGTGACTCTGTTTTTAAGATTTCGTTATTTTTAAAATTTTCGGTTTTTTTAATTACTAAGTAATTCTTGTATTTTCTTTCTTACATAAACATTGTAAATGCCACAGTACCTATTAATATATGTTAATTCAATGTCCCTTTTTATATTCCTAACCAATTAAGGTCTGTGGCAGGATAATGTTTGTGTACGAATTTTCCGATTACACCAATGAATTTTAATATGGCTTCTTTTTCATTAGTAATTAAATATGTAAAAATATAATCAATATTTAAAATAAATAACGAACTCACGAGAATTTTTGGCTGAATCTTAGTCTGTCATTTTATATAGTTAGATGACTTCAAACTTTCTCAGAATTATCAGATAACTATAAAACAACTTCGTATTGTATATTTTGTAAGTTTGACGGTGTTTTTCGTCATATAGTTCGGTTATTGTGTACAAGTAAAGTGGATGGAAAATAATACCACGGAGCATGAATTCAGAGATACTACAAAAACTCCCTGGAACGTTCTAACTAGGGAGCCACCATCTTGTTAGAATATTGAAATTACATATGACAGTTGTAATATTTATTAAATGGCAGTAATAATCTACAAAATAGATTATTAAAAATAATAAACCAACTCACATAAATGTAACAATTTTCATTCTTTGCAACCAATGGCCACTGTATTATATTATATTATATAATATTTATTTGAAAAATTGTTTTCTCTCGAGTTCTTGACTCGGTTTAGTTCCTAACTCCCGCCCTGAATCCTTCAGGGAAGAGGAGGTTCGGATTCCCTTGAATTTATGAATACGGTGTCTCCTAAAATTTTACTTATTATTGTGCATGTGTGTATGGTCGCTTGTTTTGGTAGTATGTGTATGTTTATGTTTGCTTCTAATTTATCTATGTATCTATATATGCTCTTTGCTACTACGCCTGCTGTACCTATTACTATGGGGATTATTTCTGTGTTTGTATTCCAGAGTCGGGTTAGTTCTACTTTTAAGGGGTGATATTTACTAAGCTTTTCTATTTCTTTTGGTCCTATATTGTAGTCAGATGATACGATTATGTCTATTAGGTAGGTTTTATTTACTGTCTTATTTATGTATATTATGTCTGGTCTATTGTGTGTTATCGTAACGTCCGTCTGTACTGGTATCTCCCACATTAGTTTCGCGGAGCTGTTTTCCTTTATCTGAGGTTGAGTCAAATTCACCTTCCACCAAAGCTGATCTATTTCAAAATTGTTTTTCTTGCTAGTGCCCACCAAATGTACTTTACTATGTTATTATGTCTGTTCACATAGTAGGTGCCGGCCAGCTTTTCACATCCCGAGATTATGTGCTGTATGGTTTCGTCTTTCGCTAAGCATAATCGACACCTACCATCGACAGATTTCTTTAGAATATCCCTTTCTATTTGTCTTGTAATTACTGCCTGATCTTGTATTGCGAACACCGAAGATTCTAATGTGGGGGACACGATTTGTTTCTTAAGCCAACGGCACTGCGTGTTAAGGTTGAATTCATACTAAATGTTGTTTATGTTGTCCTTTCATGTGTAAGTGAGGGGAGTAATTTATTGCTTTGCTCGTTTTATCGTAAGTATTAGATAATATTTTGAATATTCGTGACTTTATTACTAGGTGTCATAGTTGTAATTAGGTTGAACTTAAAACTGTTTTAAAACTTTTTTTCTCCCTTTCTTAGTAAACAAATCTGTTATGATCTATTTTGCCTGCTTCATCTATACCTAAGTACTTATAATTGTCGTCTTCCTTTAGATGTTCAAAGGTTAAGCCACTTAACAGTATGTGTCCTTCGTTCCGGTGTTCAGCTCTCCTTCCAGATATTAAATGAAGCACATTGCATTTATTTAACCCAAATTCCATTCCTATGTCTGTAGTAAAAATTTCTGTGCTATCGAGTAAAACCTTGAGGCTGTTCTTATTATTGGCATATAACTTTAAATCATCCATGTATAATAAATGGTTAATAGCTGTGTTGTTTTTAAGTGTGTACCCTTTTTCTGTGTATTTATTCAAAAGGAATGATATGGGATTAATCCCTTAGTTATCGTTAGTTTCGCAGTGTTCGTATAGTTCGTTTGCAAGTATAGAGGTGAGGAGTTTATACATTATATAATATAATATTATATTTTTAGTTATTTGGAGAATCACAAATGAGCGAATGAATAACTTGTTCACAAAAATTTAACAAATAGTTTAATCCTCTCTATTTTACAAACTATATATTTCCATGTATTAACTCCAGCATCCATCATTCCATGTAACTTCATTTCCGTTGTCAAGCAAATTCTAAAATCGCTGTTTCTTTTGTAATAGTACCAAAAATAGAATTTCTATTACATATAAACACTTAAACAAAAACATCAATTACTACATAAAGTTTAAGAGCCCAAATATTGAAGCTTAAAAAGTGATTAAAACGCAGACAGAGACACTATCGAAAGCTAGTATAAGTATCAACTGAATTTAATAAAAATAAATAAGCTTTATGAAAATCAGTGTGGATATGTCGTCCATGCTATTCATTTACGCTGGGAAACCCGCGTTCGACGACATATAGCGGGTTTTCCCGTTTCTCATAAAAACACAGAAGCCTGCGGGAATAGTGAACAGAAACTAAATTTATTATAGCTCAACTGATATTACAATAATAGCGTCATTAAATGTGAACGCAAAGATGTCAAGTTGCATAATAATATTTGCCGAGGTTCTATTATTGTAATATCAGTTGAGCTATAATAAATTTAGTTTCTGTTCACTATTCTATAACCAGTTCTAAAACAATAAAAAAAAACAATATTAATAAATAATTGTTTAACAAAAACTAAAAAAACACGCTTTCATAAAAAATCCAACTTTTTACTTAACTTAATAGTGACGCATGTTAATCTCAGCACCTCCAGATATCAGTATTTTTATAATTTTTTGGTCACTTTTTACAAAAATATACATTTATTTTTAATTTACACTATTTTTAATCCAAATTTATTAAATTTTATTTTCTGTTTTTTAGTTGGATTTTTTATGAAAGCGTGTTTTTTTTAGTTTTTTAAAACTATCATTTATTTTTCATATTTTAGTTTTAAAAAATACTTTTTTTCGGATTATTGCATTGTCATCGACGTTTGACAGGTGTGCAAAGTGTTGAATTTGTTCTAATGAACATAATCAATTTGTGGGTTGTAACTGAATGCCGACCTATTACTATGAGCTAAAATTCTATTGCGCGAATAAGCCGCGCGGTTACCTACGCTATAGATGTCCGCGCCCCTCTCCCGTGACCCACATCTCCGACGACCTCAAAGAACAGAATCTCCCAGTTCGCGATGTACATCGCATGCGATCTACGCGCACCGAGGCCCCATATGACATGGTATTATTCATTCTCAATCGCACCCATCAAGGGAAAGCGATATTCAATATCACCACCCTCTGCGGCCTCTCCGGTGTTATCGTCGAGCTGCCACGCAAAACGTCCATACCCTTGCAGTGTCACAACTGCCAAGTGTACGGGCACTCCGCACAAAACTGTCGCCTGCGACTCAGGTGCGTTAAGTGCCTCGGCGACCACTCCACTAAGAAGTGATCTCGCTCGTCGACCTCCTCCGACCCTCCGAGTTGCATTTTGTGCCGCGGCATGGGTCATACCGCGAACTATCGTGGATGTCCCCGCGCCCCGCGCACTAAGCGCCCCCGCTACCCTAGGCAGGTCTTGCCATCTAGGACGACCGCCGCCTCCAGCCGCCGCCTCCGGCCGCCCTCAACCTCCGCCTCTCATGTCCCAAGAGGCCTTCCCGAGTCTGCCGAGCACATCACATGCACCGGCAGCGTCCGCACCCGTGAATAGCGCGTCGCCCCGCCCTGCACGGGCCTCTCAGGTTCCGTGGGCTCCTAAGCCTGCGCCCTAACCCCCTCCAAGTCCCCAGGCGGCTAGGCCTTCACAGGCTGACCCCGCGCTGTCCTTTTCAATGTCCACTATTGACTATATAGGTCAATTACTGATTTTCCACGAATACTCCGGGATCTCAGCGTTCGACGCAACATCGAAAAATTCTGAATTAGGTGCCATTACAGCTCTCGATAGGTTTCCCGTCATCGCGGCTACCCTACAAAGATTCGCGCAAACTGCCGTTCAAAAATAAATAATTCATATAAGATGGAGTAAATCCTATTTACGTCTATCTTCCCCTAAAATGACCGAATAATAATAATTTTGTTATTTCTATTTTTGGATTCCAGTACCGACGCCGTTCAATCAACTTTTAAATTCGATCTTTTAATATGCGTGTTTGCGCCCATGCACGCGTAACCCTCCCTCGTGCCGCTCCGAAGGAAGGTTTTTCGTCCCTACACACATCGCGGCTCTTCAGTAATATCTCAAGCCAAGGTCATCCCCGAATGGAGTCCCCGATATGTTATTATCGCGAAACAATGACTCAACTACATCACTTGTACTCACACATGAGATCACCTCTCACACACATGCACATATATACATATGGTGGAAAAGCCGAGGTGTGCCGCGCACCCTTGAGCTATTTGTCAAAATAAAATCGGCTGAGTGCCTTAAGCGCTCGCCTTAGTAGTCCGGTGAAGCTGTTAAGACCTCGCATGGTCAATCGCGTAGTCAGTTCGAGAAAAAAAAAAAGGGTTTTGTTTTTTTTCCTTATCGAACTGAATCGAATAGTTTAGTTCGTTCCATTTCCGATATACACGTATGCGTTTTTTTTTACATTGTTTATAGGGGCTTCTATTCCACCGAACATATCAGCCCCATTGTTTCCCAATCTTTCTAGCTCTATCATGAGAGTCGCTGATGAGGTATCAGAACCAGGTTATACAGCATCTTAGCTTCATCCGAACAGGGTTCAGCCAAGATGCTGTGACAAATACCTATGTTCTGGCAACTACTTTTTATACTACTCATCAACGACTCTCTTTCGATGCTGTTCTTGGCACACACCATCATCAAGTGATGCACATCCTCAATTTTTCTGCATACATCGCAGTTGGGAGATTCTGCTTTCCTCATTAGGTATGGAAAACGTCTAGATGGATAGTGCTCCGAACGGAGTCTTAAAGCTACCTTAACATATTGTCGGTTTAGGTTACATTCATTAAACCACGGTATATGAAGAGGCTGACACTGTATTGTTTTATACCAGATACCTTTTTCCTTACTTCTCTCATCAAAATATTATGTCCAATTATTATAAAATTCTTCTTTCTATTTGGTAGCACTTCCCAATAATTTACGTTAACCTCTTTTACTGTACCGTGAGTCGACTCTAATACGTATGCGTTTGTGAATCATGCAATTTTTATTGTATGATTCACAAACGAATATATGTATGAATAGCTTAGAATAGCTTAGCTATGTCAGTTCGGGTTTCTCATGTAACAGCATAAGCCTAGGTGTGCCGTGCGCCCTTGAGCGTGTTACCTAAATAAAATCGGCTGAATGCCTTAAGCGCTCGCTTTAGTAGTCCAGTGAAGCTGTGAAGACCTTGCAAAGTCAGTAGCGTAGTCAGTTCGAAAAAAAAAAACTGCCGTTACCTTTTCTTCGCCGCGGCATATTTTGTTTAGATTGACGATTTTAAACTCGTAATAACTTTTGAATGCAATGGCCAATTTTAATAATTCTAGAAGTTATCTACAGGTACTGAAACAGTCTTAACTAAACATTAATATATTTGGATAAGGATTAATATAAAGACATGAATAACATGGTCTTTTAGGCATGGTCTGGTTTTTGTTAAGATTTCTTTCACAAATGTCGTTATAGTGAGATAATCACAATTGCTGGACATATGTCTGGATATTAATATGTTCTTTAATATTGGAGAACATATTTTTGTTCTATCATTCATAGTTTCCGCAGCGCATGCGATGAAAGTCAGATTATGGCAATATTTTTCATACCATGGATTACATTATTGAAATTTTAGTAGGGATCTCTATTTTTTTCTAGTAAAAAATGTATGTTACTCAGGGACAATGTAGCTTTCTAATGATGAACGAATTATCGAAATTGGTCTAGTAGTTTTTGAGTTTTTTCGTTATAAACATACAAAAATAAAAAATACAACGTTTCCTCTTTATAATATTAGTGTAGATATATACACTACCTGTGCCCACGACTCCATCCGTGTCGATTTTTTTTTTTTTTCGAATTGACTACGCTTTTGACCATGCTAGGTCTTAACAGCTTCACCGGACTACTCATCCTTGTGGAACCTAATGTAAATAACAATCACTAATAAATGACTACTCTTTTATCATACTTGCCTCGAGCCGTCATTCAAATTGCAGTAACTTTTGACAGAGTGGACCGATTTTAACGAAACAAAGTCTAAGTTACTCCCGAGGATATGCTTTATGAATTGATGCTTTATGCTTGATGAAGTTTTATTGTGAATCCAGTACGTTTAGCACTGATGCGTGTTCATACAAACAGACATATAGACAGACATTTCTAAAAATGATTGAAATGTTTTCAATTACTTATTCCTAGAGAACTGCAACAATTTTTTTCATGAAAATCGAAAAAGTACAGACACATTAGATTTACATTCCTATTATATGTATAGAAGAAGATATAGTGAGACGGCGGTAACGGTCAATCGATTCCAGGCAGAAGTCCAAAGTAACAGCCACTATATTATTTTTACTAGTAAAGTTTTAAATGTTGATATCAAAAAGGTTTTATAGCTAATTATAATAAAATATACACACGCAGATTAAGTCAGGAGTATTTTTTTTTTCGAACTGACTACGCTATTGACCTAGCAAGGTCTTAACAGCTTCACTGGACTACGGACTATTCATATATATATGTCTTGAGTTTGTACAATTATTGTACATTGTAAACGTAAGGGTGAGAAGTATGTCGAAAAAGGAACTTGTAAATAAATACTTCGACTCGTTGAATGTAAAGAAAAAAATCATTTAATTTATTTTACTATTGTCACCTAGAAAATAATAAAGAGTTCCGAAGAAGGTTTGACGTCAGGCAAACGGTCAGTAACTACAGATCCAGCCGCATCTTGGTACAAAATGAAAAGAAAATATGTTATGGTAACTCTATGCAGAAGAGACGAATGTGTGAAGATGATGACATAAAAAAAAATACATATGTTATTATACATTTATTTAGAGTCATTTACAATTACGTAAACATAGAAAATTCATACATTATTTTCTAAGCTATGATATATATTCGTGATGTCATAATTAAAATCAACATCCAGCAATCCAGCAATGGTAGTCCTATGATTCATATTTTTTTCATAGTTATCGCAGGTCTTTACACACGCCATGACATGTCGACGCAGTTCCTGGGACAACAACGAGGAACTATCCATCGCCGCTACAAATGAAGTCCGCCATTTTGATTTTTAATCTTCTATTTATAATCTTCTTCTTCGGTTCGACTGTAACAAATAAAAAATCTTTTTGGAATAAAAAAAATGTAATTTTTCTTTACAATAATATATTTTTAATTATTGTTTATTGTCTGTAATAGTAGTTGTCTTGTTGGAAAAAAAAACAGAACAGGTAACTTTGCACAACTTCATAATATTTTCGTAGTACCATTTGTCGCCAAAAGATGACGCTAGACTGTATTTTATTTTATTAAATTTTGTATTCAAAACAGACGAAGATGCGAATGGTTGCGAGTATAATATAATAATGAATGAAGTAATTTATTAATGAAAATAAGCATAAAGTTCATTATAACGCTGTATTTGGTAGGTTTTTCCTGGAAGGAACTATTTATACTAATATTATAAAGAGGTAGAGTTTGTGAGTTTGTGACGTTGACCGCGACGATCTCAGGAACTACTGGTCCGATTTGGACAATTCTTTCAGTGTTATATAGCTCATTTATCAGGGAATGTTATAGGTTATATAGGTATATCATCACGCTAAGACACATAGGAGTGGAGCAGCAATGAAGAATGTTGCAAAATCGGGGTATTTTTTCCTTTTCAGAGCTTCCGCTGCGTCTTAGCGCAAAATAACCATTTCACGCTTAGTTATTACCGCCCAACGAAGTGGGCACGGGTCGGCTAGTGCATTAATAAAATTCAATGAATGATATTTCCTCATACAATTATAAAGTTGTAATATTGAATAATTAATTGCCTATTTCAAAATTGAACTTTTAAGAATCAATGTTACGTGTATCTTAAATTTTAATACGCGTAATGTTTATATAATATGGAAGTGAATAAAATAAAAAAATATTTAATACTCACTTAAAACAATGTTCCCCATGTTTATCATTACCTTTAGGGCAACGATAGGCTGTTATAAAGTTACGTTTAGTCCTCACTAGTGGCAATTTTAATACTTTAAAAATCACTGCATCCTGAATGGCAACATTATTGCTGGTGTCTTCAATTTCATTTCGGTCTAGACTGACCGGTTGGGACGAGACGCAAACAGCGATCAGCACACACGCGAACATAACAAAATATGTATTCATTTTGAAAATATAGAGGCGACTTGACTCGGCAAGGCTTACCGTAGAATGATTTCCATAGGAAAACACGTGTATTTATATACAAGTTGTCAACGTCTACGTCAATTCATGTTGCGAAGCAGAGGATATACAAAAATAATTTTATTACTTGTAAATCATATAATAATAATAAAGCCCTTTATACAGACCGACTTATAATCTATTTACAAAGTGTTGAAACTAAAAACTATAAATATGTTGAATATATTCTAAATAATAAAAATCTATTCTAATATTTCATAATTTTTAAAGGTCTGTTTGCCAATCGGCAAAGGCCTCCTCCAACTTTTTCCATTTCTGTCTCTCTTGGGCCCCTCTATTCCACGTTACTCCTGCAACTTGCCTAATGTCGTCATCCCACCTTTCCTGTTATCTGCCCCTTTTCCTTTTCCCTTCTCTAGGGTACCATCGTCCGGCTCTCTGCCCTGGGAGCTGGAGGCAGGAGTTCTCGCCGCCGTGTATGAGTTCACGGCGGCGAGGAAAAGAAGGGGGGAGCCTCCAACAAGACAACTACTATTATAGACAATAAACAATAATTAAAAATATATTATTGTAAAGAAAAATTACATTTATTTCATCCTAACAAAGAATGTTTATTTGTTTACAGTGTAACCGAAGATTATAAATAGAAGATTAAAAATCAAAATGGCGGACTTCATTTGTAGCGGCGATGGATAGTTCCTCGTTGTTGTCCCAGGAACTGCGTCGACATGTCATGGCGTGTGTAAAGACCTGCGATAACTATGAAAAAAATATGAATCATAGGACTACCATTGCTGGATTGCTGGATGTTGATTTTAATTATGACATCACGAATATATATCATAGCTTAGAAAATAATGTATGAATTTTCTATGTTTACGTAATTGTAAATGACTCTAAATAAATGCATACTAACATATCTATTTTTTTTATGTCATCATCTTCACACATTCGTCTCTTCTGCATAGAGTTACCATAACATATTTTCTTTTCATTTTGTACAAAGATGCGGCTGCATCTGTAGCTACTGACCGTTTGCCTGACGTCAACCCTTCTTCGGAACTCTTTATTATTGTCTAGGTGACAATAGTAAAATGAATCAAATGATTTTTTTTCTTTACATTCAACGAGTCGAAGTATTTATTTACAAGTTCCTTTTTCGACATACTTCTCACCCTTATGTTTATAATGTACAATAATTGTACAAACTCAAGACATATATATATGAATAATAGTCCGTAGTCCAGTGAAGCTGTTAAGACATAAGCGGGGATTTTGTAGATTATTACTGCCATTTAATAAATATTACAACTGTCATATGCTAATTTCAATATTCTAACAAGATGGTGACTCCCTAGTTAGAACGTTCCAGGGAGTATTTGTAGTATCTCTGAATTCATGCTCCGTGGTACTATTTTCCATTCACTTTACTTGTACACAATAACCGAACTATATGACGGAAAACACCGTCAAACTTACAAAATATACAATACGAAGTTGTTTTATAGTTATCTGATAATTCTGAGAAAGTTTGAAGTCATCTAACTATATAAAATGACAGACTAAGATTCAGCCAAAAACTCTCGTGAGTTGGTTATTTATTTTAAATATTGGTAATATCTTTACATATTTAATTACTAATGAAAAAGAAGCCTTATTAAAGTTCATGGGTGTAATCGGTAAATTCGTACACAAACATTATCCTTAATTGGTTAGGAATATAAAAAGGGACATTGAATTAACATATACTAATAGATACTATAATGTTTGTGTACGAATTTACCGATTACACCCATGAACTTTAATAAGGCTTCTTTTTCATTAGTAATTAAATATGTAAAGATATTACCAATATTTAAAATAAATAACCAACTCACGAGAGTTTTTGGCTGAATCTTAGTCTGTCATTTTATATAGTTAGATGACTTCAAACTTTCTCAGAATTATCAGATAACTATAAAACAACTTCGTATTGTATATTTTGTAAGTTTGACGGTGTTTTCCGTCATATAGTTCGGTTATTGTGTACAAGTAAAGTGAATGGAAAATAGTACCACGGAGCATGAATTCAGAGATACTACAAATACTCCCTGGAACGTTCTAACTAGGGAGTCACCATCTTGTTAGAATATTGAAATTAGCATATGACAGTTGTAATATTTATTAAATGGCAGTAATAATCTACAAAATCCCCGCTTATGTCTTAACAGCTTCACTGGACTACGGACTATTATTCATATATATATGTCTTGAGTTTGTACAATTATTGTACATTATAAACATAAGGGTGAGAAGTATGTCGAAAAAGGAACTTGTAAATAAATACTTCGACTCGTTGAATGTAAAGAAAAAAAATCATTTAATTCATTTTACTATTGTCACCTAGACAATAATAAAGAGTTCCGAAGAAGGGTTGACGTCAGGCAAACGGTCAGTAGCTACAGATGCAGCCGCATCTTTGTACAAAATGAAAAGAAAATATGTTATGGTAACTCTATGCAGAAGAGACGAATGTGTGAAGATGATGACATAAAAAAAAATAGATATGTTATTATGCATTTATTTAGAGTCATTTACAATTACGTAAACATAGAAAATTCATACATTATTTTCTAAGCTATGATATATATTCGTGATGTCATAATTAAAATCAACATCCAGCAATCCAGCAATGGTAGTCCTATGATTCATATTTTTTTCATAGTTATCGCCGGTCTTCACATATGCCTTGACATGTCGACGCAGTTCCTGGGACAACCACGATGAACTATCCATCGCCGTTACAAATGAAGTCCGCCATTTTGATTTTTAATCTTCTATTTATAATCTTCGGTTACACTGTAAACAAATAAACATTCTTTGTTAGGATGAAATAAATGTAATTTTTCTTTACAATAATATATTTTTAATTATTGTTTATTGTCTATAATAGTAGTTGTCTTGTTGGGAAAAAAAACAGAACACGTAACTTTGCACAACTTCATAATATTTTCATAGTACCATTTGTCGCCAATAGATGACGCTAGACTGTATTTTATTTTATTAAATTTTGTATTCAAAACAGACGAAGATGCGAATGGTTGCGAGTATAATATAATAATGAATGAAGTAATTTATTAATGAAAATAAGCATAAAGTTCATCATAACGCTATATTTATTAGGTTTTTCCTGGTAGGAACTATGCAATAATAAAATTCAATGAATGATATTTCCTCATATAATTATAAAGTTGTATCGTTGAATAATTACGTATTTCAAAATTGAACTTTTAAGAGTCAAGGTTACCTGTTTCTTTAAATTTAATACGCGTAATGGTTATATAATATGGGAATAAATGAAATTAAAAATATTTAATACTCACTTAAAACAATGTCCCCCATGTTTATCATTACCTTCAGGGCAACCACCCGCTGTCATAAAGTCGCGTTTAGTCCTCACTAGTGGCAATTTTAATACTTTAAAAATCACTGCATCCTGAATGGCAACATTATTGCTGGTGTCTTCAATTTCATTTCGGTCTAGACTGACCGGTTGGGACGAGACGCAAACAGCGATCAGCACACACGCGAACATAACAAAATATGTATTCATTTTGAAAATATAGAGGCGACTTGACTCGGCAAGGCTCAGCGTAGAATGATTTCCATAGGAAAACGCGTGTATTTATATACAAGATATTGCACTTCTACGTCACGGACGTACGTTTACGTCAATTCATGTTGTGAAGCAGAGGATTTACAAAAATAATTTTATTACTTGTAAATCATATAATAATAATAAAGCCCTTTATTCAGACCGACTTATTACAAAGTTTTGAAACTAAAAACTATAAGTATGTTGAATATATTCTAAATAATAAAAATCTATTCTAATATTTCATAATTTTTTGAAGGTCTGTTTGCCAATCGGCAAACGCCTCCTCCAACCTTTTCCATTCCTGTCTCTCTTGGGCCACTCTATTCCACGTTACTCCTGCAACTTGCCTAATGTCGTCACCCCACCTTTTCTGTTGTCTGCCCCTTTTACTTTTCCCTTCTCTAGGGTACCATTGTGTAACGATTTTACTCCATTTCTCTTGACCTCTTATCAAGTACCCCGCCCATTGCCATTTAAGTCTTCTAATTTTTGATGTTATGTAAATCATATACTCACTACTAAATACATCTTAGGAATGACTTAAAACTTTCTCAGAATTATCAGATAACTATAAAACAATTTCGTAAAGTATAAGGTTATCACAACAAAATTTTGCGTTCAATATATCTGCAATACAAAGTGCTTATAAGCATTAACAGTAGTTGATCCACAAAGGCCATAACTACGTTCCAATTTTTTTTATATAAAATTCCGGTGTACATGTTTTTGCATGTTTCGTTTTTACCTAAGTAAGCTGCTTGACCAACTTTAATGATGTTTTTTTCTTACTTATGGATTTATTTGAATATTTAGTAACTTTAGTTGCATTCGGTAAGTGACGCTGTTTTTAAGATTTCGTTATTTTTAAAATTTTCAGTTTTTTTAATTACTAAGTAATTCTTGTATATGTAACCTTTCTCACATAAACATTGTAAATGCCTCAGTACCTATTAATATATGTTAATTCAATGTCCCTTTTTATAATCCTAACTAATTAATAATAATGTTTGTGTACGAATTTTCCAATTACACCAATGAATTTTAATAAGGCTTCTTTTTCATTAGTAATTAAATATGTAAAGATATTATCAATATTTAAAATAAATAACCAACTCATGAGAGTTTTCGGCTGAATTTTAGTCTGTCATTTTATATAGTTAGATGACTTCAAACTTTCTCAGAATTATCAGATAACTATAAAACAACTTCGTATTGTATATTTTGTAAGTTTGACGGTGTTTTTCGTCATATAGTTCGGTTATTGTGTACAAGTAAAATGGATGGAAAATAATACCACGGAGCGTGAATTCAGAGATACTACAAAAACTCCCTGGAACGTTCTAACTAGGGAGTCACCATCTTGTTAGAATATTGAAATTAGTATATGACAGTTGTAATATTTATTAAATGGCAGTAATAATCTACAAAATAGATTATTAAAACTAATAAGCCAACTCACATAAATGTAACAGTTTTCATTCTTTGCAACCAAACAATGGCCATTGTATTATATTTTTAATTATTCGGAGAATCACAAATGAGCGAATGAATAACTTGTTCACAGAAATTTAACAAATAGTTTAATCCTCTCTATTTTACAAACTATATATTTCGATGTATTAACTCCAGCATCCATCATTCCATGTAACTTCATTTCCGTTGTCAAGCAAATTCTAAAATCGCTGTTTCTTTTGTAATAGTACCAAAAATAGAATTTCTATTACATATAAGCACTTAAACAAAAACATCAATTACTACATAAAGTTTAAGAGCCCATTGTAAAAACTATGTTATTGAAGCTTAAAAAGTGATTAAAACGCAGACAGAGACACTAACGAAAGCTAGTATAAGTATTAACTGAATTTAATAAAAATGAATAAGCTTTATGAAAATCAGTGTGGATATGTCATCCATGCTATTCATTTACGCTGGGAAACCCGCGTTCGACGACATATAGCGGGTTTTCCCGTTTCTCATAAAAAACCACAGAAGCCTGCGGATCGGGATTATAGCTAAGGCAGAGAGAACCTCGGCAAATATTATTATGCAACTTGACATCTTTGCGTTCACATTTAATGACGTCATTATTGTAATATCAGTTGAGCTAAAATTAATTTAGTTTCTGTTCACAATTCTATAACTAGTTCTAAAACAATTAAAAAATCGTCGACTAATAAAAACTAGTGGTCATC
Source organism: Antheraea pernyi (assembly GCA_015888305.1). Taxonomy (NCBI): domain Eukaryota; kingdom Metazoa; phylum Arthropoda; class Insecta; order Lepidoptera; family Saturniidae; genus Antheraea; species Antheraea pernyi. The sequence continues at coordinate 88,265 of MU159000.1, forward strand.
GGGTAATCAAAATTCAAGCCTAGTTTTTTTAAAGTTTCAATATCATTGGTATTCTTTTCTCAAAGGCTGTGACCAGCTAATGATTTTTTTTCAATTCTTCAATACGCCGTGGGTGGGTGTAGTGATTATGCCCATACCTTTCTCCGAGACGAGGCCTATGACCATGCAGTGACTCTCTCACAGTCTGATGATGATGATGATGAACAAATACGTCATTATGCACTCAACTCCTATTATATATTAATTATATTATACATTATGGTATAACTCCTTATATATTACTAATAAATAATTTATCTTAAATTTTATTACTATTTAATCGTTTTATAATTGTTTCATAAAAGGCACCAATTTAAATGTTACTGTTGGTCGCCTACTGATCGAGATTCGACCATAATTAATTTTGTCATTCAATAAGAGTAAAGGGAATAATAGAAAGAAGAAAGAAAGAAAATGTCTTTATTGCTGGATAACATCAAAACAACAAGATGAACATATACATAGCTTATTAGAATATCCAACAAAGGCACCTCCATTCAGCAAAGTGCTGCAGCACAACTAGGGTGGTACTGCAGCGCTGATTTTCAATGGAGACTTTTAGTAATGTACGCACGTGTAGTCGGTGTATTGACAATAAATATAACAGAACTTATAACGTGTAAACAGCTAACAACAACAAAAAGTAAACATCAAAAAAAAAAAGATACGAATATTACAAATGGGCCTGTCCAAAAAGCTATTCACTACCTTGGTTGCACATACACAATAATTATTACAGTGGTTTCATAAATTTACTAAACATAAATGACTTATCAATTAATTATTAATGTATATTAGGAATTTACATATTATATTATTATAAAATTAACCTACAACTTAACCACTTTTGGAACATTACATTTGGAACGTTGTACGTAAAATGACGGATGGCGAAACGTCTTTTTCATTTACATGTGTGTATATGTTGTGTTTCATTTAAGCAGTAGTGTATGTAATGTATATTTTATTTAATGTAATATGTTTTAATGCATTTTATATTAAAAAAAATAGCTTTTTGCACTTCTCCTCCATATAATCTTTAACTATGCCAAATTTCACGTTCATCCGATCGCGCAATTCGCTTAAAAAGGGGTACAAAATTTTCACTTCACGTATTAATATATAGATATTGTTTATGACGTAAACTTAATTTAAAACCAATTGATTGGAATTAGCGATAAGATTTCCTGTTTGTAAGTAACGAGCTTGTATAATGCTGTGTGTAATTTGTAACTGATAATGCCTGGGTACCTTTACTATCCTTACTAATATTATAAATGCACATAGGAGTCTGTTTATTACGCATTTACATCGTAACTACACAACCGAGTTTTTGCGAGAACTTGGAATATCGTGAAGTGGATTTATATTTTATTCATAATCTCATGTTATTTGAATCTATATTTTACAATATTGGTGGAGTTTTACGTAATATAATTTGGTTATTATGTACGGAAATAATACCAGGGAGTATGGATTCTGACTTGCCATAAAAACTCCGTAGAAAGTTCTAGCAAGAAGGCTACCACCATCTTGTTAGAACAACTAAAAGATCGTAAGAAACTTGTAATATGATTACTAGAACTACTTTACTTTACTATTAGAAGATTGGTTGACAAAATACTACTCAACCAATCATTACGAAATTTTGCACATACATTTCATACGGAGAAAGTGTTGTTTCCAAAGGATAGGTCAAACTCATATTAACACGAGGGAAACCGAGAACAGATGCTAGTTCTATAAAGTCATGTGTAAACGTGTTCTTTCTCTAACAAAAATATTACCTTGCTTAATGTAGGATTATATTTACTAACGAGAGTAAATATAAATGTAAACAATCACAAATGTAATAATAATTTAATTATATTTTAACATAAATTTACAATATATAATATAATTCAAATGGGTTTCTGAATCGACTTACGTAATACAATGGTAGCGCTAAATATTTACCAACACAGTGCATTAACATGAGTGAAATCGCGAGCAGAAACTAGGTTCATTAATGTCAAGTGTACGTGTTCTTTCTCTAATAAAAGATATATTCTTTCTTAATTTAGGATTATATTTACTAACCACAGTAAGAATAAATGTAAACAATCATAAATGTAATCATTTAATAATATTTTAACATAAATTTACAATAAAACATCGATTAATCTTATTCATACATAATTCATACGGATTTCTGAATCGATTTACGTAACACAGTAGTAGCGCTGAATATTTACCAATGCATTAAACATGAGCGAACCCGCAGGCAGAAACTAGTTTCATTCTAAAGTCAAGTTCACGTGTTCTTTCTCTAATAAAATATATTTTATTTCTTAATTTAGGTTTATATCTAATAATAGAAGTATACATAAGTTAAAACAATAATAAATTAAATATATTTTAACATAAATTTACAATAATACATCGATTAATATTATTAATACTTAATTTAAACTTGTTTCTGAATCGATTTACATACCGCAATAATAATAGATTTAAATATTAACGAATACTATTAATAATTTTATTTATTATAAAATTTATATGTATAAAACTAGAAAATTAATAATCTATTATTATACAATAAACATCCAATTGGAGATGAAGAACATTGATAGGAAATTCCTTAGTCTGTTGGTTTTTACTTTTTTAAATATATTGATTTCTCCATTCGAAACGACAGCAAGGTTTACACCAGGAAAGTCCAATACATAAATGTGGAAAGAATGATTCTATACATGTGCAAACTTAATTTGAGGTTTTTACTACTTATTTAGTTTAAGAGCAAAAAGTATATTAACAATATGTAGAAATCTAGGTTTCTTTTTTTAATTTTATTATTTTATTTACTTAAACATAAAAAATAAATATACTAACTATAATAAAATATACTAACGGTTAACTAACTTATTTAAGAGCATTTTTTATATTTGGTAAGACTGTTTATGATTCTAAATTTGAGATTTTGGATTTAATATTGTAATGAGATACTCGTAAAACTCTATGGAAAAGAAAAGCCCAAGTTTGTTAAGTAATAACTTTTAGCAAAAATATTAAGACTTGAAGCCTTACGCAGCTTCACAGTAACAGTTATATCAAACTCTACTTAGTAGTTTTAGTACATTCAAGATTATCTTCACTGTGTTTTTTAAAAATTTATTGGTATAAAAAGCCTGCATAAGTTTTGCAATAAAGTTTCACGAGAAAACTGCAAAACTATATAATATACACTCGAATAAGATTGATCGATCAAACTTTAATGCTCCTAGTAATGTATCAATATTTTTTATCTTTTACCTCTGTTATTGTTTTTTATATCATAGGAGGCAAACGAACAGGGGGGCCACCTGATGTTAAGCGATCACCGCCGTCCATAGACACTTGCAACACCAGGGGAGTCGTAAGTGCGTTGCCAGCCTGTGTTGGGGTGTGGGGAGAAAGGATTAGGGAAGGGGATAGGGGAAGGGAAGGTGGTCCTTATCACTAAATATTATAAAACAAAGTCCTCTGCTACGTCTGTTTGTCTTTTCGCGATAAACTCAAAAACTACTGCTCGGATTTTCATGCGGCTTTAACCAGTAGATAAAGTGATTCATGAGGAAGGTTTAGATATATAATTTGTCAAGGTTTTTATTATGAGGGCCGGACCACGTCCGTCGGGTCCGCTGGTACCGACTGAATCAAACTCCTAGGTATGCCATAAATATTCCTTGAAAGAAAATAAAATTAAAAGTTCAGGTCAAGCATCGATCTAAAGAGCAACGAGGCAAGAGGCAATGTATCTTTATTTCTTAGTGTATAGTGCTGTATTTGTCAGAAATAAAATAGACCCTACAATGTGTTAGAAGGTGGAATTATTATGCAATTTCTTATAAGATGCTTAGTCACATGCTAGTTTTAATAACTAAGTTTTTCATTACGTAATTCTATTCCATATAAATAATATGATGCAATAAGTAAAAATATAAGTTTGAGTATTAATATGAATAATATGACATTAAACAAAGATAAATGTAAAAGACCTGTAACTGACTGAAAGACTGCAGTGTCATAGGCCTCTTCCCGAAGTAGGGAATAGGCATAAAGACCATGCCAGCCCTCGACGTATTGGCGATTTAAACTCCAGGACATCATTTTTTTTATGTCAAAAGGCGTCAAACGAACAGACGGGTCACCTGATATTAAGTGATCACCACCGTTCATAGACACTAGCTACACCAGGGGAGTCGCAAGTGCGTTGCCAGCCTGTGTATGGGGGAGGGGGAGGGAAAGGAGAAAGGGGAATGGAAAGGGGGAAGGAGGTGGGCCTCCGGCGCTCTCACTGACCCAACGAAACGCAACAATGCAAGCATAGTTACTTCACGTCGGTGTTCTGTGAGAGGGTGGTACTACTTCGGATGAGCCGACCTATTCATGCTGAAACTAGTAATGGCTACAGCGTGGCTCTACCACCTTCAACAGTCTACAACAGTTCTATACTTTCTCACAAACGGTGGTATTACAACAATATTTCTCAGGTTCAGGTTTCCTCAGAATGTTTTCCTTCACCGTTAATCGATAGGGTTATCAATTTAAATTAGTAATTGTACACGATTCCCAAAAAAAATCGGTGATATATGCCGGGATTCAAACCTGCGGGCATCGAACTGACATTTCACGAGCTAAACCAGTGGTACTCAACCTTTTTTATAAACGGGCCACAAACACGTTTCACTCATGGTGTCGCGGGCCGCCAAAATACAAATATTTAGGTATGAAATAAAAAAAACGTATGCATCATTTATATACTCAAATATAATAGATACTCGTACTCAAATACTTGTAGTTTACTAACGAATCCGGCGGACATGGTCCCGGCCTGATAATAAAAAAAACCATGACAAATTATACACCTGAAACTTCCTCATGAATTACTTTATTTACTGGTGAAAACCGCATGAAGATCCGTCAAGTAGTTTTTGAATTTATCGCGAACAGACAGACAGACGTGGCAGAGGTTTAATAATATGTAATGGTTTATTGACCTTAAGTAATAATATGACTTGTACTGGGTTTCAACCGAAAATCAACGCTGAATGCATTCTATAACACTTTAGCAAATACTGAGCTTGAATTCCCTTTTTATAACCCCGGTATATGCAGTTTTTTATCTACTTTTATATACTTCGTATTGTATCGTGAGTTATGAATAAATGATTTCTTGGTTTCTTTTTGGTATTAAAGGGGATGAGTCTTACCAACTCTCAAATGCATCTGCTGAAACACACCAACAGGTGCTTGGCGATACATTTTAAACTTGAGACCAGTTCGTCGTAGAAAAAACCCTTTCACTATATAGGAAGTAGGTTCTGGACTGTAGGACTGTATTTCCTTAATCTTTTAAGACTGATAATCAACGCATTGGAAATTTTATTTCGATTTAATTGATTTACTAAGTTATTAGGGATTTAGTACTGTAGACGTTGTTTGTCGGGTTGGTATCTCGGAGAAGTTCGTCCCTGTGAGTGGATTCTTGCGAGAAAACTCGGAGTGCAGTCCAGAGATGGAGCAGGTCTCTCAGGCGATGGACCGGTTCTTCCTACCAACCAATGGGTAGTCATCTCACCTTTACCCTGGGAATTTTCTTCAAATATCAGTAACAATCTGGTTTAGTCCATAATCGAACGAGAAAGTAGATAAAAAATGAGTTCACCTTTAAAAACTGACAGAATTGCTATTTCCCATATTACTTGCACCACATTTTTTGTTGGTAGTTACGGTTCAATTGCTGTTGTATATTAAACTACGATAACAGTAGAAATTGTCCTAAAGAAGTTTAATTGGAAATGTTATTTATGTAAACAGCTTAGTATACGCACATGGTGAAATAGCACTACGTCACCAGAAGAAACTGTTATTACAAATAGACGTGACGTATTTGATTTCGCGAATAACTGAGTAAGCCAAGTTAAACAACACTACAAGTGATGTTATATAAGGAGGTAAACGGAGCAAAATTATTTGTTATGATGAGGTATAATATTTTACAGGTCAAAATCACTTTTTTTACATGGGGAAATCCTACGTACATCCTCCCGGGGCAGAGAGCGCAAGAGTATTGGACTCTAACCTACTAAAACCGCAAGATATATCATCTATCGTCATATTGGGATAATACAGGATCGTGCTAAGATCAAGGCACAACTGCACTGTGCCGTGTGTGCCGACGCTGGTAGGTCGGCGGACCACACTAAGGTAGGCACCATGTACAGACCACCCTGGCCTAAACGGTGGCCAGAACTGGGGCCAAGACCTCCTTAAGAGGGTTGCGTAGGCGTTAGGTGGACGTAGGGGGTGATTCATTCGCCCCTTACGTTCATCCTAAGCCCGGACCAAGGGGAGATGGGTCGAGGACCCGTCTATCTATTGCACTGGTTTAGCAGTCTGGGAGACAGTCTAAGTGTGCCAGGCTATCTCTCTAGCGCGGGAGGCCGGCTGCCGGGGTGACATGTGTTGTTAGCTAGTAAGAGCCCGTGTCGCTCCATTACGGCGGTAGAGGGTACCCCGTGAGGCTTTAATCCGTGCGAATCGGATATAACCCACTCTCCCCCGAGAGGATGGCGTATCCGATAGGGATTTCCCCAAGTAAAAAAAGGATCAAGGTGCAACTTGATGCAGGACCTGGAGCACTACACAGACACAGTTTAGTAAAACTAGTCAAACCAATGCAATAAAGAATTGACCCCCAAGCCACCTCTTGGTTCAAAAGGATGAACGAGGAAAGAGAGTTGATTGTCTCTTTCTGGTTCAGGATATATCCTAACCAAACTAAACCAAACAATATTTCTAGCATGAGGAGTGTTTTAAAGAGTTTTTCAACCTAATTTTCTCTTTAACACGAAAACGACATGTGTTCATAGTCACAGTGAATCGGTAACTTTTATTTAGGCACTATCAAATTCAATACGTTATATCTTTGCCGTCCTGTAAAACTATGGAAACGTCTTCCGGCCGGTGTATTCTCTTCTTCCTATAACCTCGGATCCTTCAAACGTAGCGTAAAGTGAGTTACTAGGCTGGTATGACAGCTACGGCTAGGGATGAATAAACCAAGAGATTCAAAAGAATACGATACTTTGTCGAGTTAGTCTAAAAAACCTAAATTTTTACTTCCTAGAAGTGTTTATTGTTATTTAAAGTTAATATAAATAGATCTTATACAAACAGGTAATAAAAAAATATTTTTTAATTGTACAATATTGTTTATAATTAATTATGTAACCAACATAATGACAGAAAACACGCTAACAGTACCTTTAAATCAATTCAAAGTATATAATACTAAGAATGAAATAGAATTTAAACTATCCTTTGAACACTGTTCTTTTTTTCTTGAAAGAAAGAACCCCGTGGGGTAAGGGAAAGAAGACGTTCTTTTCTGTATCCATGACAACAATTATGCAAAATTTTATGATAATCGGTAGAGTACTTATTATATTAGTAAGTATAGTATAGATATAAGGAAGACAAAACAAACCTTAACATCGACAACACCTCGGGGCTTCGTGATGAACTGTCCAGTTTTATCTAGCGATTTCTTGACATCTTCGGATATCTGGATCTTCATTGCTAGAATATTTATAACAGCGTTATTTCCCATTGACAAAACTATTGAAATTTTGTTGGCGATATGCATTTGTGTACTAGAAGTGCAACCGATGAAAACAATCTTGTTGATTATTAATATAAACCATCGCTTTGGTGCGTCACGGTTGCAATCGCAACAAGAAAACCTTTGTGCAAAAATTCTGTTCTATCATTAGTTGTATTAACCCACTTGTTATTGCTTTAATTATATAAAATTAAATTGCATTGCCTAAATGTGTTTCTTAAGAAAAAGGCATATGGAACTAATCTATTATAAATGATATCAATACCTTTTACTTGTACCTTGTACCTAGTACTGACTTTTGGGTTTGATGGAGCATACTTAACTATTTCACAATATAACAAAATGCAATACTTCTCTATACATACAGTGAATACGTTGTTGATCAGCATTCTAGATTTGTTTATTTGGTACCCTACATTTTGTTTTATATCTATTATTTGTTTGTTTTATTTTACAAATAAATTATTTCATTTATAACGATTAAATAAACTAGTAGGTCGTCCAATTATTGCAATTCGGCTATAATAGAGAGCGCAAAGTGTTACTTCTAGTGTTAATAAACAAGCACCTGTATTTCTTTTTCTAAATGGTAAAAGAGAGAGAGAATAGAAACATATATTAACTTTGACTCGTCGATAGTAAGGCAAAGAAACTGTTTCCAAATTATTATTTCTTATAACTCTAAAGCTCTAGGTAGGTAATAAATAAAAAGAATTGGTTGACATACGGAGAAGAAAAAGATACTGAACTGTTTTACCTTCGCCTATTATATATCATCGTCTTCTTACCCTTATCCCACCTAAGTAGGGTCGGCACAACATGTTTTCCTTTTCCACGCTGGCCTATCAGATATCATCTCAGCCTATTATATATATAAAACTAAATATATATATAGTAAATAGATTAACAGAACATGTACGCCACAAAATAAAGTGGAGTTGAAAAGTAAAATTCAACACTGAAACATGGCACCAACTATAAAATATCTGTAACAGTCGGTCCTACAGTTTTCTGTTAATGAATTAATTTAAAACGCCATCTGTTCGACTATTAAAAGTTACAATTAATAACAACAATCACTTAATATTGAGGACGTTAATCGAAATATAAATTATCCTATCTCTCGAGTCGGACCAAATTACACATAAATGAAAACTTTCATGAAGATCGGTTGAGTAGTTTAGATCATCGCGAACAAACATCATGATACAGGTTTTTTAAGTATTTAGACTATATTCGTAACTAGACTTAAGTCACCTATACTTGAGCATTATTTCATCTATTAACCCATTCCGATAAAAGCATCAAAAGGCGACTCTTATTGATCCAGTTACTGTAAAAAATCTACAAGGAAGAATTTATTGTTTACTTTTGAAGTTAGAAAATAACTAACGTTCTCCAGTACTCTCCATTCTGCTAGCCGTGTTGATAGTGTCACCAAATAGACAATATCTAGGCATTTTACTACCTACAATCCCGGCCACGCACGGTCCCGTATGGATACCACTTCGCATGCACAAAGTCTGAAAATAAATCACATTATAGCATAACTTTTTTGTAATACACACAAGTTTTACAACAATATCTTGATATAAGTAAACATGGGATGGGACAAATTTTGGCATTTGGTGTGGTACCTATTAGTTAAAACCTTCAAGTGTATATTGAATGTTTTTTGGCCTCAAATAATGTTTTTTGGACCTCTTTTCATGAATAATATTTTTAGCAACTTAAATTCAAAATGATTTTTATTACCAAACAATAACTTTTTAAAACAATTTGCATAACTTTTCCAACATTCCTTTAAATATTGTAAGTTTTAAAAAGATTTCATTAATAACGAAGCAATGATCTTGCTCATAGATACCTATTACCTAAATAATATACCTGATCAGGCCGGTGAGGGAGCCGGCAAGTTGAGGTCGCTTCTAGCAGTTCTAAAGCCATGCTGGCTATCTCAGTAACGTGTTTGTTACCTGCAAATATAATATTCAATGGATTTCATTAGGATGTAATGCAAGCATAATATTGTAAATAGTCAAACCTAAAAACCAAACATTTTCACTTCGTTACCTTCTTTTCAAAGATTTTGAAAGACATTTGATTTACTGTAGCATGACGTGGTACATTACGTGGTGGTATCCCTATGTCTGACTTTATTCACACTTCAGTCCAAGACAAAAACATCCTCTGATCTTATCTATCTTATCCTCTGGTCACCTAGGCGTGTCTCTATTGCAGGGGTTTTGGAAGGATTGCGAACGCACCACACTTAATTGTAAATAGAGTTATGACATATGAAAAGAAATTCGATTATTTATATGTAAAATGGTTTTTGAAGTGATAACTTCTTTAGGCACGTAATTTTGGACAGGAGATAAAATTAGGGTTTGGCGTCATGACATGCTAGTAAGCGTGACAAACCTTGGCGTGACAAGGCTTGACTCAGACTAGTGACGCGTAGTATGGCGGCCTGTGTACATCTAATATTTATATTTTGCACTGAGCTTGTGCAACCCATCATATGTTTAATTAATTAAAGAAACTATATAAAAATGTATATAAATAATACTAGCGGGGGGGGGGCGGACGTTGTCCTGCCTTGATGATAGAAAAAATCTAATATCCACCTACCGGGTCCAATTATAAATCTAAAACATTCTCGGATCCACAGGAACACGTACACAACATTTCATCAAAATCGGTCCAGCCGTTTAAGAGGAGTTCAGTGACATACACACGTACAGAATAAATTTATATATAATGATTGTTCGGAGTGCCAATAGATGTAAAAACTAGACTATACTGATAATAATTTTAATTTACAAATTTGAATAATTCATCTAGTTCAAAACAGTTATTTTATTGTTTTAAATTTTCAATTCAGTGGGTTTTCCTTATGATTGCATAGATTTTCTTTTCTATTCACAGCACCTAATTAAGTCGGATCCCATTCAAACGACTCAGGTATAAAAATAGATTTATACATAATTATCACCAGTTCATTCATTCTAAATTATATGCGTCAACCTATTTTATGCGTAAACGACAAATAATTCGTAGGCGTAATTTGCGGTCGCCTACCTTGAATTAACTAAATGGCTCCACTAATCAATATGTAAAGTGTTCGGAATGTGGCACATGTCTCCGAGATGATCTAACTTTTTAAACCGCAGAATGTCACAATTGAGTCAGGGATTGCGGCGAAAGGATTACACTGCGGAATTGCTATAAATGAAATTATTAACTAAGTTTGTGCAATTTTAAAGGTTGACCCATCAAGCTGTATGAGAATTTGTCTGTGCCAAACTTTATTACAAAAGGACAGTTACGACAATGCATAGTGATATAAGTGCATCACTGTGCATCTATGTGATTCATAAATTTCCGATTCAAAAAATTTCAATAAACATCAACATCATCCGTGAGTGTTATATCAATATTATTCTTATAACAAGAAACAATTAGTTATTTCAAGGCTTTGGGAATTTAAAATCTGGGATGTAATCTGATGTATTTATGCATGTATAGATTTTAATTATTTTTTTTTATGTCAAAAGCAGGTAAACGAACATATGGGTCACCTGATGTTAAGTGATCACCACCGTCCATAGACACTAGCAACACCAGAAGAGTAGCAAATGCGTTGCCAGCCTGTGTATGGGAGAGGGGTAGAGAAATAGGGAAAGGAGAAAGGGGAAGGGAAAGGGGGGAAGGAGATGGGCCTCCGGCGCTCTCACTGGCCGAACGAAACGCAACAATGCACGCACTGTTACTTCACGTCGGTGTTCTGTGAGAGGGTGGTACTACCCCGGACGAGCCGACCCATTCATGCTGAAACTAATAATAGCTACAGCGTGGCTCTACCACCTTCAATAATAGTTTTAAGTGTCCACGTATGGCTTTTGTTAGAAAATATTGTATAAAAAAACGGCTAAGTACGCTTATTTTTAGGAGACAAACAACAACGTTATAACTGTAACGTTACAAAATAATAAAAACATTATGTACACACATTTATTTTATTCCCAGAAATAGAGCTATTTAGAAATTTTCCAGTACGTAGATGAGAGAGAATAACCATACCGTTTCATTTAATTGAGACGTCGGGACCTCACAATTAACACAAGCAATGTTAAATATAATAATAATAATATAATATTATAAAGAAGTAAAGTTTGTGAGTTGGTGACGTTGTGAGGGGTAATCTCAGGAACTACTGAACCAATTTTGAAAATTCTTTTACCAATATAAAGCCACGTTATTTGTGATTGCTATAGGCTACATATCATCACGCTAAAACCAATAAGAGCGGAGCAACAATGAAAAATCTATTAAACTTGGGGCTTTTTTTTCCTTTTGAGAGGTTCCGCTGCGTCCTAGCCCAAAATAACTATTCCACTCGTACGAAGTCGCGCGCAGAAGCTATTAACTAATTATATTATTTATACTTAATATTATAAATATTATAAAGAGGTAAAGTTTGTGAGGTTGAAGGGGGGGGTAATATCTTATTATACAGAGCAACAACAATATATTTAATTCAATAATAATGAGTGATAAGAATATCTGATATGCATAAGTATTTTTAACTAACAAAATTATAGAAGTTTGAAAATATTGAATAATATATACTGCCCTTTACGTCTAAAGAAGACAATTTAGACAGCGTTGTGAAGATTTTTTTTTCGTGTCTATATAACCCGATATAGGAGAGACAGCTTCGCCCACGAGATCGACAACTGAATGTCAAGTCTGGAGCTGATTGGTTATTACGTGAGGAAAGGTGACCGTTAGCACGTTTATGTGGAAGTAGGTTGAACCACGTTTTATCATGGGTTATAATGTTTCCAGGAACGCATCGCTTCCACTTGTTTGTGTCCTGAATGAGCTCCTGCCAGATGCTAAAGTCAATCTACATCTATTCGACAGCCACACTACATAGATAAAAAACTTACCATTTCTAACAGGTAACCCTGATGCCACCATGTAGGAGTCACCAATTGTTTCGATCTTGTAAACGTCGTAGCATTCGATCTTTTCGTCGAACAACTTGTACACGGAATTCAGAAAGCTTATCACCTGAAACACATCTCATTCGTTTGATACTGAACAGGCAAATGATATTAGAAGACTAAAATAAATCAATAGACTAATATCAAAATTAATTGGCTTTTTAAAGGAATATGTGTTATGTAGCTATATAACTCCAGAATGTAGTAAACGTTTTAAGGGGATTGTTTTAGAATAGTTTTACAACAAAGTCCCAGGCATAATGCGTATTTGCCAGATTGTGAGTTTAAACGCCGTGTCAGGCGGGTTTTGGTGTCAAAATATTATAGAGTGGATCAATATGTGAACGAAGGTAATGTCTCGAATTGACTCATGTCTGTGCATCGACCAAAATCGATTGTGACGTGTAATGCCTTCTAATATTTTATACATATGTGTTAAAAAGATAAACCATATCGAGTTTCTTGCCGGTTCTTCTCAATGACTGGGTTGTTTTCCGAACTGGTAGTTATGATGTCATAGTTAGACGTTAGGGCTTAAATTAAATATAGTAATTTTTGATTTCATTGCATGTTATCTTAATGCAAACTGGCTAAAATATATTAAGTTATCGTATAACGAATATGTCAACCAAACAAATGAAAGATCTCTGGTAATTGTAAAAGCCATATTATATCTAATCAAATATAATATAGTTTATTTTACGCACTCTGAACTTTATTATCACGCTCTCCGGCTAGTCTAGATTTCTATAGCTAGTATGATGCAAAGACTATTTGAAATACGGGTTTTTTGGAAAAATTGAAAACATTTAAAATAAAATATTAAATAAAATATCAGAGAAAGTTTGAAATTAACACCCGTGACAGAGAAGTTGAGGATTAAATAGGTTAGCATGGTACGGGTATGTCGTGAAGAGAAAAGAAAGCCATGGAACTAGAAAAATAGTAAGTACAAAGTCGGACGGATGTAGGAATAAAGGAAGATCGAAGAATGTATAAAAATTAATGAATTCAATAACATGCAAGTCTAAGAATTGTAACATATGACGTCAGTGACATAGCACAATATTCTGATATAATGAAATGTGGCACGCGCTAACAACATGATGCACTGACGCGTGCCGAGTTCATGCGGGGTGTAAAATCCCGCGTGAGTCAAAGTTGAGACTGGTCTCAGGTATAAGTGAAAATGTACGCAAATAATTATGTACAATTTATGAAAACAGAAGAAAGGGAGAGAGTGACATTGAAACATAATATATAGCACATTATTTTCCACCAGCTGTACCCGTGACTTCGTCCGCGTGGAATGCACAAAACAGTTGGTAATAAAGTCATCTGAATCTAAATTCTAATTATTATCTACTTTTCTCTCGTACTTAAGTCGCGTCGTCATTAAAATTACATTAAGTTTTGATGGACCGAATTGTTTTTTTAAATTATTTTATAGGAGGCAAACGAATAGGTGAGTCACCTGATGTGAAGTGATCACCACCGTCCATAGATACTAGCAACACCAGGGGAGTCGCAAGTGCTTTGCCTGCCTGTGTTTGACGGCAGGGGGATGGGCTAGGGAGTGGGGATAGGGCAAGAGGAGAGAGGGGAGGTGGGCCTCCGACGCTCTCACTGACCGAACGAAACCCAACAATGCAAGCACTGTTACTTCACGTCGGTTTTCTATGAGAGGGTTGTAGTACCCCGGGCTAGCCGACCCATTCATGCTGAAACCAGTAATACCTTTTTTTTAGAAACAATTCCGACCACCGAGTGACACAGTATCCATCGCCGGTCGCCGCTGTCATGTCAGCCTGCGAAAGGCTGGATATGCACAGGCTGATCCCGAAACGCGACCCGCGAAAACGAATCACTATGACGGGCATTTTCGCCATATACATGGTGGTTGCGACCCCGTCGGGCTGTAAAACCCTACCACCCCGCTTTCGCCATTGCCTCGTTCGTTATTCAGCAGGGTACACCACGTGCAGGTGAGGTTGGCTTGGGTGTCTCAAGTCTTCAATGTTATTCGACACCTCTTACACCCCAGACACACCTTCAGTGTTGCTCTACCACCTACTAATTTAAGTAAAATTAAATGTTACTCAAAGAGCTTTATGATTTTCTTGAAAATGTTTTATCATGAACGTATCAGTACTTTAGCAGTGATGCGTGTTCAAACAAACAAACAGATAGAGAGATAGACATTTCTAAAAATGATTGAACTGTATTTTATTACATATTCCCAAAAACCTGCAATTATTTTTGCAAAAATGTGAAAGGTACACGACATGTTAAATTTGCATCTATACTAAAGCTGGAGGGTTTGTTTGTTTGGTTGGAAGCGCTCATTTCAGGAACTACTGGTCCGATTTGAAATATTCTTTCAGTGCTAGATAGCTTATTTATACGCTAAGACAAATAGGAGCGGAGCATCAATGAAGAATGTCTCAAAATAGTTTTTTTCCTTTTTAGAGTTTTCGCTGCGAGTTAGCGTTAGCCACGCTAGTTACTAATTACTCTATGCGGACGAAGTCGCGGGAACAGTTAGTTCTTATTATATGTTTAGACATATATATTCTGTGTTATCTATTATTAACATTGTTAATATATATTAGAATATTACATAATATTAAGGAGAGGATTTAAGGGTGGTGAGCCTCCGGCGCTCACACGGACCGAACGAAACGCAACAATGAAAGCACGGTTACTTCACGTCGGTATTCTGTGAGAGGATGGTAGTACCCCGAGCGAGGCGACCCATTCATGCTGAAACCAGTAATAGCTTTGGCGTGGCTCTAACACTTACCGAAACCTTACTATCTAGTTTGAAATTATTGTTGTGATCTCCCACCGGGAGTATCACCAGTAAAGTCGTTGTAATACTTATGTATGATTATATATATTTCTTTAATGTAGGTATTTGAACGGTGTCATTACAAAAAATGCGTATTAAATACTTGCTTTAAAAAGGTTCCGTATTAGTTAAGTTAAATCAAATGGTAGGTGATATAGAATAATTTATGTAAATAAACAGAGGAAGCAGTTAATTTTTTTTTCCGAACTGAATACGGTATTGACCCAGCAAGGTCTTAACAGCTTCACCGGACTACTAAGGCGAGCGCTTAAGGCACTCAGCCGATTTTATTTTGACAACTAGCTCAAGGGTGCGCGGCACACCTCGGCTTTGGCTGTTGCCTGATACATGCAAGCAGTTAAATCATCTTTCACCTCTGTTTCTCAACAGATACAACTTTTTTTATAAAGGTTTTTTGGAAAAAGAAAATGAGGTGAAAACTTCTTTAGGATCATTGAGTTGTATTTTTTTGGCAGGAGATAAATTTATGATTTCGTGTCATAACATGCTAATGACCATAACCGACCGTATTTCGTTTGCGCGGCTTGCATTAGAGTAGCGACGCGTAGTATATTAGCCTGTATACATCTAATATTGATATTTTGTATTGAGATTTTGTATTTCATCATATGTTTGATTAATTATAAAATTTTATACAAAATTATAGATGTGAAAATCAGGCTAATATTAATAATTTCAATAAACAAATTATGAAATTTAAATATTGCAATTCACAATACAAATAATTTCAAAATCAAAAGAGAACCTAGCTACTCCATTGCATTGACTTTTTACTTCACATTGAGAAATTAGTGAATTATGATCGAATGTCGGATACTATGCGGTTACTAGTTACTGTAATTGTATTGTTTATTTTTTTTTTGCGTCAACGTTGGGTTTTTTGATCATTGGACGCACGCGTGTACTGGGCGCCTATGATTTAGCCCTGCGGTTGCAGCGTGACGTTTCTAGCCCAGTTTGTGCATTTCCCGGGATACGAATGAAAACGTCACCAATGACATATATATACTATGACTATTGCATTGAACATGTGCCTAATATGGTTGTATTGTACGACGTAGTGTGTATATTTTTCCAGGTATGTTTTTCTAGAGAGTTTTCCTTCAACGTGTGTACGTAGTCGACGTGCCTATTAATTATACTATAACAAAGAATTACACACATGCAAATACAATTCAAACATACACATTACTTCGCACGATTTACACAGTAATTATTCTCGTTATTAAATTTTATTGTTAGTCATCAAAATTAATAATTTTCAAAATAATATTCGATAATTTTACAAGACAAGTATTGTGAAATTATAAGTACATTTTTCTATACGAAATCCATTAAAATATTGAACTAGTATCACAAAATACGTTCAAGTATTAAAGAAATTAAAAAACAGAAAAATGTCGAGTGCACACGCTGTTTACGGAAATTTTGTCGACGAATACCTACTTTTTCGACCAACACGACCACAATAAACAAAACAACCAAGACAACGCCTCAGACAAGAGGACAATTGAGTATTTGGGCACCTGGCTAATTAATAATGTCTTTTTTTCTCGAACTGACTACTACGCTATTTTCACTCCTCAGAATCGGATTTGTATGGAAAAGGCTCGTCTAGTTTTGGTTATCAATCAACTTTCTAGATGGCACTGTTATATAATTTTTTGGCAAGTTTGATAACAATTATGGTGGATGACAATTAATTTTGACATTTCAAACTGACAATTTTCAAATATTTGTTTTCATTCACTTTGTTTACGTATCTGTTACGAGAGTGTGCTCCCTTAAATTTTCCTGCCTCCCACAAACAATTTTATCTATCTCCGGATCTACTTATAAACATCGACTCCTACATATACATACTTGGATTTAGTTTTGGCTGACAATGAATATATTCATTACAAATAAAAATGACCTAAAACCTGTATACGATTTACGCAATTCCGCTGTATGCATACATACATAGCTATAAATGTACATTTATAACCAACAGATATTAGTTCGAAACTAGTATTATAGAGGCGCTGATTGGAAAGAACGAGTGTGACCACTATTTATATAACGTACTTTGTGCTGACTACGCTATTGACCTAGCAAGGTCTTAATAGCGTCACCTGGATAGTATCCAATCGACAGCCGCATGCCATTAAAAGACAGCAACCACACGAAAGCGCGGCTAACTATACTGTGGCGCCATCACTTAACGACAAACTAAAACATGTTGAACAATTATCTCGAACACACACTATAGAAGTGCTACTTAGTAATCCGATAAATTTTTAAGATAATGAGATGAATGCACTACGGAGCTGTTAAACATTACTTTTCGGCGTTATTTGTTAATATATATTATAGCATATAACGTGCTTTAGATTTTAATGTTCCTTTTTCTCTCTCTCTCCCTCCCTCTCTTTGTATATATTTCGAAGATAAAGAAACTATATAGAAACGCTTTCTATCCCAATCTCTCACAACCTAAAGCCTATATATACGTCTACAGTTGTCTCTATTTTGTTACACATTTTCGTTTCATAAAATGTAATTCACACAATCCCAAAAAAAATCCAGTCAAAAAAAATTAAGTGTGTGTGTACTTATGTACACGCGTTAGAAGTTATACTTCTTTGGTGTAACAAGATAAAAATCTTTTCAAATATTTTTACTTTCGCCTCATAAACGACACTAACACTAGATAGAGTTGACTATAGTTAACTTCAGGGTGTCGGTTTCTCGTGACGGTGTGAGAGCGCATCGTAAAAATTTACTCTAATCATTTTTCCCTAACGCACCAAAAAAATATAACTTCAAAAATTTAAAAGAAACAAATGAATAGTGTAATTGTATACAAAACTACCAGACACGTTGACTCCTAATGTCTTGGAATACTGCCAAAGTATTCGAATTCACTAGAAGCAATATTATACCAGGCGAGGATAATCGTACAATCCGTTAAGGAAAAAACGTGTCAATAAATCAAATATACGTAAATATGTTGTGAATGAATAACACTTATCTGTAAAACTCTCACGTACCTCTAACCATTTCAAAATCAATTTCGTTATCAAAAACAAACAGAAACTTAATTTGTATATTTTGAAAGGTTTTTTAAAATTCGGCAAATAGTTGACACCCTAATTAATAGTTATAGAATGCAGTGACCACTGATTATTCATGAAAACTGCCACAAATCGCCGCCTCCTTTCTCCGGTCCCCCGTTGGCGGAGAGGGCTGCTCAGAGGGTCATCTTCGTGGGCCCTCTCCGCCGCCTCCTTCTGCGAGATGACGTGCGGAGACCATGGTGTGGTACCCCCTTATTGCCCTCAGTGCCACTATACGCTGCGCAGCGCGCAACGCCCGCACTTTAGCGGCACCAAGGGCGTCGGCCCACACCGGGATCATCGTCCGCACGACCCCCATGTATAGTCGGCGGCACCCAGCACTCGGCCTCCCTATGGGGGCCCTATGAGTGCCGCCTTCACAATTCGTCGTCTGAGCACCTCAAAATGGTGATCAAACCGCCAGCGACCGTGCAGGGTGAGGCCCAGATACTTCATCTGGGTCCCCACCCCGAAGGTGTGTAGTTCCCTTGATATATTATAAGCATTTAACATCAATTAACCAACAACAACTCCTGTAAGGCTTAAATTTACATTATATATTACACAAGTGAAGGTGTCTTAGATGTGTGTCTAGACTAAATGTGTTAGTTTAGAGTAAACAACATAATGTCTTACTTGATAAGGTGTAGAAACAGCAGCGATCGCAGTGAATCCGACAATGTCACTAAAGTAAACGGTGACTGAAGAGAAAAATTCCGCTGGCACCTGGAAACATTTTTGTTATTTAATCTTCAAAGTTTTCAAGAAGATTTTTTTTTTATGCCAAAGGGCAGCAAACTGGCTGACAGCCTATCTGATGTTAAATGGTTACCATCGCCTATGGACAACTGCAACACCAGAGCTGCCACTGTTATGTTGCCGAGCTTGAAGAGCGTGTTTTAATCCTTTTTTCAAAATCAACAGGTCATAACCCTCGGGAACACTGTACCAGGTAAACTGTAACGCCAAAGTGCGCATAATAAAGCTTTTAGAGAACCTTACGGTTGTTGCCATTTTGCTGGGCTTTAAGGGTATGTGGATGAGCAACCAGCCAACGGCGAGTGGTGCGAGTTTGGAACGGCGAATAGAAGAATATTGATAATTCTAGGAAAATGTAATATATATAATTATATTAATATTCTTGACCTATAACTTAGACCTCCAACCCCGGCTACCTGGAAGTACGTATACTTGCCAGATGTGAGAAAGTGCTGTCAGCATGCTACTTGAATCATCTGTTAGAGATGAAAAGGTCTACAGTACAGTAACATTCTTATAGCTATCGGCAGGTTTGGATCCTGTCAAATGAACCGGATCTAGCGGTGAAAGAAAACATCATAACGAAACCAGAATTTTACTTACGAATTTCATTTTTTTTTTTGCTATGTGCTAACTGATGAGCTCAGATTCTGTCTTAAGTCAGATGATGCAAGTTTCAAAATATAGTGACGACCCCAAGACAAATATGCTGAGTGTAACATTGTTGGAGGAGAGCCTTATGTTGGAAGGTCAGTAATGGTATGGCGTGGTATTTACTTAGGATCTTGTATGGCGCTACATATCGTAGAAAACGGGTTCCTGACTGTGGCAACATAAGTAACAAAGACTTTAGAGCAGATTATGATACGTTTTGCCCCGTTCATGTGGGATAATTTTCTTTTAACGTACGATAATGCACGTTTTCACACTGCGGCGGTAATATTGGAGTGGCTAATTTCAAAACTGCAATGGTAAAAGAGTGGAATCTTATACCACAAAGTTTCATTGACAATGTAATAAAATAATGCCGAAACAGATGCAAGTAGTTTTGACAACGAGAGGAGGCAATACTGAATACTGAATGTGTCACCTATTATGAAAAAAAAGTCATTAGAACATCACAAAATTCCTTGCGATTAGAATACTGAGCTTTCTGCCTCTAGTTTGTTATTGTCTTCATTTAGTCTTTTTTTTTATATATCATAAGTGGCAAACGAATAGGTGGGTCACCTGATGTTAAGTGATGACCACTGTCCATGGACACTAACAACACTAGAGGGATCGCCAGTGCGTTGCCACGCTTTGGGGGAAGGGTTAGAGGATGGAGAGGGAGAGGAGAGAGGAGAGGGGAGGGGAGATGGGCCTACGGCGCTCTCACTGACCGAACGAAACGCAACAATGCAAGCACTGTTACTTCACGTCGGCTTTTTTATGAGAGGGTGGTACTACCCCGGACGAGCCGACCCATTCATGCTGAAACCAGTAATAGCTTTAGCGTGGCTCTACCACCATAATCAGCGTGGCTCTACCACCATAAAACTTTTTGTATTCATAAATGTTAATTTAATTAACTGATTATTCAACGAATTTTAAGAGCTTATATTGTACAAATAATTCTGTTTTTATATTAATGTGACCCTTTTTTATTACGTTAAATAATATGTAAATATATTCACAAGTGTATATCAATAAATATCTATCATTTTGTAATTGATTTCATCGCTCAACATGAGATTGAATATTGTCAAAGTAAAAAGTACATTAACTTTTAGTAGCACGTACACTGTATAAGAAACAGTAATGCCAACCAACCAAGAGAGAAAATTAGAGAGAAAGTATTCGTTCTTTCTTTATGCTAGAGAATATACAATTTTACAGAAATACTATACGAATAACGAATACCACAAGCCCTATAATACATGAGAATATAACTATATGACTTAATTATTATTAACGAAAGCTGGGAAAATACCAAGCAACACAAATAGCACAATAACTAAGGTACTAAGCACAAAAAGGTGGTAGAGCCACGCTGTAGCTACTACTAGTTTTAGCATGAATGGGTCGGCTCGCCCGGGGTAGCACCACCCTCTCACAGAACACTGACGTGAAGTAACAGTGCTTGCATTGTTGCGTTTCGTTTGGTCAGTGAGAGCGCCGGAGGCCCACCTCCTTTCCCCCCTTTCCCTTTCTCCTTTCCACGCCTCCCCCATACACAGGCTGGCAACACGCTTGCGACTCCCCTGGTGTTGCTAGTGTCTATGGACGGTGGTGATCACTTAACATGAAGTAACCCACTTGTTCGTTTGCCTCCTTTTGACATAAAAACTAATGTATTTACATAAAATAGAATGCTAGCGTTAGATTCAGTAAAAATTATTTGTGATGTCAAATAATACCACGTCGAATATAGTTGCTTTAAAACCGTTCCTCGTTGGTCTTTCAGTTAGGGCCTTATACCGGGCCTTGATATTGGCATAATCTAAACAATCTTTTAAAATAACCGTATTTACCTTATACCAATATAGAATGTATTCACAGAAATATCAAAGTTAACGAAATTGCTGATTTTGTTGGGCTTCAGCGGTTTAATTATCAAGAATTTAAGTTTATAATTAATTAACTTTCAAACTCATGGAAGTCCGTATAATAAATGAAGCCATACTTAGAACTTTTTTATATTAGGATCAAAGTAATAACTTTACAAAATTCATTGGAGCAACAACATTTCTATAATGTACTTCGTGTTCATATAACTCGCAGATTATTTTCAACGTACCGGAACGTATACTTTACTTACACATAATCCGTTAAAATACAGTTTATGTATCATTTTAATGTATAAACTATATTTCTGTAAAAGTTTTGAAAGAGTAAGAATCATCCGTCCATCCTTCTAAATTTTCTCATATATCTCTATCGTTATTGAATGGGTAATTATAACAAACGGTTACTCTTTAGTAAGAAGTTTTCAGAAAAGTCTTGTGACATTTCATAATTCATGTTCTATGTGTTATTTTACATGTGTGCAAAAAAACATAATTCATGTTCTATGTGTTATTTTCCATGTGTGCGAAAACATAATTCACGTTCTATGTGTTATTTTCCATGTGTGCAAAAAACAAATCATATTGCCCAACACTGGTGGTGTTATATAACACAGAGTAAGATAGAGACACTAGTTCATAACCAGACTAGGAACCCGTCAACAAACCCCAAGTTTCTTTAGTTATTTGAAACAACAACAAGATTTATACCGTGACAATCCAATATTTCTGACAAATATGATTTAAGACAAGTGCTGACTTAATTATAAGTAGTTGTGACTTATTACATACTTTATTAAGGTTATTATGAACATAATTATAATAATGACGGGGCAAACTAAAGATTACAATCATTATATATGAATATGGGGCAAAACATTTTCGACTAAAGCGTATATGTATGTATATATCATGACTAATAACTGCCTTTGTACTGTGTGTGCGCTCTTTCCCCCATGAAAACACTTTCGTGCGGGAAACACTTATAATAAACAAACAATAACAATCTCTCGTCAATGACCATACGAGCTCTTTCGCGATCAAAGTTTTGATTTTCGAATTGAATATTCAATCATCATTCATCGACGAATAAATAATTCCTAAATTTAAATATTCTCAGATTACTAGTAAAAATGATAATTACCTGCTGAGTTTGCTTCAACTGCTTCGCTACACTCGGAGGCAGCATTTGGTACAGAAGTGAATCGCTCAATTCCTTCTCGTGTTCTAACTCTTTTGCCTTCTCTGATAAGTTTCTTGCATACACCTTATAGAATAAAACATTTTTTAATTTATCAATATTAAAGTAATAGAAATGTTATTAGGAATTTAAAACGAGACTCGCTCCTTGCAATCATAATAATCGGAACAAACGTACATATTCTTGGCTATTTTCTGAAGACAATAGTAGCTATCAAGGTAAATATTCAACGTATCAATATATATGCACACAACCACCATATTGACATTAACAATAAATATCAAATCAGTATCCGCAGGTTTGCACTAAAGGATGCATCGAAGAAATTTCGATATTCGCTTACATTTAACCACGCTGAAACTATTACTGGTTTTAGCATGAATGGGTCGGCTCGTCCGGAGTAGTACCACCCTCTCACAGAAAACCGACGTGAAGTAACAGTGCTTGCATTGTTGCGTTTCGTTCGGTCAGTGAGAGCGCCGGAGGACCACTTCCCCTCCCCTCTCCTCGCTCCTCTCCCACTCCCTCCCCTAACCCTTCCCCCCAAAGGGTGGCCACGCACTTGCAACTCCTCTGGTATTGTTAGTGCCCATGGACGGTGGTGATCACTTAACATCAGGTGAGCCACATGTACGTTTGCCACCAGTGACATAAAAAAAAATCAAATTGATAACTCCATCGGCTGCCGGTGAGGAAACCTGAACTTGATAAATATTCTTACAGTAGGTACCACCGTTTGTGAGACAGATACGAAGACTGTATTTTTAAGTGTTTAAAGTCGTCACTACGTCGTGAGTTGATTTGATAATTATACTCGTATCGTCCCAGATCTTTGGCCCAACAATTGGACTCTTACACTATAATATACCTACTATTTATGTAACATTTGATAATTTTGACTGCAAATGAATATTGGAGTTAGACAGGTCCAATAAAAGACGAATGCACATTCAACCTTCTGAGAATTATATATACGCCACAGCTGTTCCATATAATTCAGTAGTCTTAAATAATAAATCAAGAAACTAAGATAATAGTTTGAAGAATAAGAAAGAAGTAAATAAATAAATAATGAATGCATATAGAATACAAAATAAATGAATAGAGGAAATAGTACAGGAAAAATAAAATAATGTTATCCAGTATTCTTGTGAGTTATATATCATTAATCAGCGAATTGAACACTCATGACTTACATACTTAAATGACATCAGTTAAAAGTAAGGGAAAACCTAATAACGTGCTAATATTTTTACCTGAAGTTTTTTTAAAAAGGAATATGATAGTATTGTTTTACGTGCGAAGTACGTACAATTGACTCGTTATATTTAACAATAAGTCTTAAGTGGCTGTTATATTATCAACTTTTATGGTCATTTTTAAGTTGTAATCCACAATGTCACGCGTCGTAGCGTTCATGGTTGTATGGACGAATATACCAATTGTGTCATTATTCGCGATGTGTAGTAAATAGAAATTAATCATATTTGTTAATATAAACTAATTTTAAAGCGTATTTTATATACGACTAGCTGTGCCCGCGACTTCGTCCGCATGGCACACCTGATGTACGAAACAGTTGCTAATAAAGTCATCTGAGCGTATTAAGTGTAATTACTACCTAATTTTATCTCGTACTTAAGTCCTGTCGTCATTAAAATTACAATAACTTTTGATAGACCGAACCGATTTTAATGAAACAAAAACTAAACGTTACTCGAATACATTTTTTTAATTTATGTCTCAGGAGGCAAACGAACAGATGTGTCACTTGATGTTAAGTGATCACCACCGTCCATAGACACTTGCAACACCAGGGGAGTCGTAGGGGAGGGTTGGTGGGTCTCCGGCGCTCTCACTGACCGAACGAAACGCAACAATGCAAGCACTGTTACTTCACGTCGGTTTTCTCTGAGCGGGTGGTAGTACCCCGGTCGAGCCGACCCATTCATGCTGTAACCAGTAATAGCTTCAACTTGGCTCTACCACCTTCGAAAATATGAGAACGCTTATAAATTATATACTGTACGAAGTCCCCTATTCTAAATACTTAATCATATATTTACTCATTTTGGTATACTACTAGACCCAGACAGACATGCATACTTACACATACATAATATGTAGCTACCTTACGTTTAATACGTAATGCAAAAAATTTCCCTAGCATGCTATAAGAAGTTTTTAAATTTAAGGTTAAAAGGAAAGCAGTAAACCAACGTCAGTAATCACGTCAATTCTATCGTGAACGTAGTATTTTAGCCGTGATGCGTGTTTATACAAACAGATAGACATTTCTATAATTGATTGAAATGTGTTTTATTATTTATTCCTAGAGACATTAAATTTACATTCTTATTATTCGTATAGATACCTCACCTGTATTGTATTAACAGCACTCCGTACAAGTGCGATAATGATCGGCGAGACAACGCACACTAAAATTAGAATCGCGGCGCAGACAGCTTCACTTCGTCTTGCTTCGGTCAGGTTGTCTGTCACACCGTCTCTGAAATAATAGTAATTGACCTATATAAATAGCGATAGTGAATTCATGGAAACGAGAGTAATAAGAACATTCATAATATATATAATATAATATAAATACTATTATAAAACCAATTTTCATTGTTTTTTTTAATTTAATACCTTCATATCAAAAGAAAACTTCTTTAGGCACGCTGAGCGGTTTTTTTTTATGTCATAGGTGGCAAACGAACAGGTGGGTCACCTGATGTTAAGTGATCACCACCGTCCATGGACACTAACAACACCAGAGGAGTCGCAAGTGCGTTGCCACCCTTTGGGGGGAAGGGTTAGGGGAGGGAGTAGGAGAGGAGAGAGGAGAGGGGAGGGGAGGTGGGCCTCCGGCGCTCTCACTGACCGAACGAAACGCAACAATGCAAGCACTGTTACTTCACGTCGGTTTTCTGTGAGAGGGCGGTACTACTCCGGACGAGCCGACCCATTCATGCTTAAACCAGTAATAGTTTCAACGGGGCTCTACCACCATAGAAATTTGGCGGTATATTTGGCAGGAGTTTAGTTTGTAATTTTGCGTCATGACATGTTACGTCAGCATGACCGGCCGTATTGCGCTTACGCGGATTGCGTAAAATTAGCAACTCGTAGTATGGATGCCTGTGTACATGCAATATTGGTTTTTTGCAGCTCATCATACGTTTAATTGATTAATAGAGTTTATAAAAATGTATATAATTATTGCTCCGAGTGCCAGTAGATATGAAAACGACACTAATGTTAATAATTTCAATAAAGAAACTGTGAAATTTAAATATTGACTTTCACACTATAGAATATGACTATGGATATGAAGATCCAAAAGAGAATGCATTTTTTTTTTTTTGAGATTTCACTTCGGCCCTGGCAGCAGTGTATATGACTAACTACCTCGATTATTTTAGTATTCTAGATATGACTGCATCTATGCTTTAATGATCTACATGCCCTATATCTATATATTTTTGGTCAACTACACTTGACCTAACAAGACCTAGCTACCCGTTTATGCAAGAACGTTGGATTATACATCTCCTTTCTTGCTTTAGGATGCCTATCGATACATTTTTTTTTTATTGTAGCATGGTAACATGAATGCACTATGCCTGATGGTAAGCACAGTACAATCCAAAAACAAAGACGAGCACCGAGTGACACACTATCCATCGCTGGTCGCCGCTGCCATGCCGGCCTGCGAAAAGCTGGATATGCACAGAATGATCCCGAAACGCGGCCTGCAGAAACGAATCACTATGACGGGTTTTTTCGCCATATACATGGTGGTTGCGACTCAGTCAGGCTGTAAAACCCTACCACGCAGCTTTCGCCATTGCCTCGTTCGTTATTCAGCAGGGTGCACCACGTGAAGGTGAGGTTGGCTTGGGTATCTCAAGTCTTATGATGTTATTCGACACCCCTTACACCCCGATTGCACTAAATTATCATTGCACTAAAGGTAGTACATATAAATAGATAACCATTTGCTATATACAAATGCATATACATTTTTATTTGTAATGATAAAGGCAGCTCGATAACCAGGCCCGCGGTTTTAAAATCATCAAAAGAACTTAGAAACGTTAATTTCCAGTTATTTTTGAAAGGACAAAGCTATGCGAACGTTATTCTATACCTTTGTCGGCATTAGTTTTAAGGTTAGTTTTTATTGTTACAAGTAACCGTTACGCAGGTGTGGAACTAGTATTAATAAAGTGTTTTAAAGATAACATGATTTATTCAATATTTAAATATTAGAAGCAAATTATGATGACGTATTGTTATATTACTTTTAGTTAAATATAATATAACTATAACTTTTAATAAACTATAAAAAAAATAAAAGAAAATGTTAGATTTACGATACGGCCGATATCTAGAGTAAATGCTATATCAAACATTTTTGTGTCGTATTATATAGACTGATATTTAACAGTTTAAATAGAATATAATATAAAAAGTACTTATATTGTGTCCAATCAATTCACATTTGACCTCATAAGCTATTGCATGTGTTACCTTACCTAACAATAGCCTTTCAACTACCACCGTACTATCGTTACAGCACCATATTTTCTTTCAAAAAAGTTCACGCTATTAAGATTCGATAGACACAGTATTTAAACTCTCTCATCTGACGTTAAATAACATTGTGACTCAAGATAGACGAACACACTAAACAAAAACGGGCTTTCTAGTCTTAAGTATCGCTGCTGGAACATTTCTTTATTAGTTACTAGCTGTGCCCGCGACTTCGTTTGCGTGGAAGTTTATATAAAAACAGTGATCAATAAAGTCATCTGAATGTATTAAGTCCATTTACTTGTCTACTTTTCTCTCATACTTACGCCGCGTCGTCATTAAAACTACAATAACTTTTGATAGAGTGGACCGATTTGAATGAAACAAACACTAAGTTACTCCCGAGGATGTGCTTTACGAGTGCAGTGATGCGTGTTCATACAAACAGACAAACAGACAGACAGTCAGACATTTTTAAAATTGATTGAAATGTATTCTATTACTTATTCCTAGACACTTGCAACATTTTTTTTTTCATGAAAATTGAAAATACAGACACTTTAGATTTACATTCTTATTATATGTATAGATTAGAAAAAACCTTACCACCATAGTCACCGTCGCCTAAAAAAGTAAAACATTATAACGATTGTAAACAATTGTTTCAAATGAAAACACATTATCATAAAATAATAGTATATCAATTATTTTCCATTTACAAAGCAATCGATGCCAATATAACACGAAATAAATTAAGAAGTTAATATCTTAGAAAATCTAGTCACGTAACGAATTAAATTTATTCGCAATGTATCGAATCGTATTTATTCTACTAGGGACACAAATGTCTAGTCGTACAAAATAAAGACAGTTAAAATGGAAATAACTCTAGATTATTTAATTTCGCTTAAATAAAGTTACTACATATTTGTCAATATTGTAATTAAGAGAGGACTATACAAACTTAACAAACGACTGTGATCACATACATCACTTCGAATCAGTGTAAAAGGTTTTTTAATATACATACTGTTATAATTAAAATAAACAAAATATTACATTTGAATTTGGAATCTCATATCTTTATATGATTATTAAATGGTTTTGTATTGTTGGTTCTTTTTGGCGCCAATACATTGTACAATATTTTGCCATATTAAAATGGAGAGGAGTGATAAAGAGAACCAAATCGCTGTGATTGCATTACACAAAGTAGGTATGGAGCCAAATGCAATATTTAAAACTCTCCATACGCTTGGTATTAGTAAAATGTTTGTGTGTCGGGCTATTAATAGGTACAATGAGACCTCCTCTGTCTGTGACAGAAAAAGATCTGGCTTTCCACGTAGTGTTCGTACGAAAAAGGTGGTCAAAGCAGTAAGGGAAAGAATTCGAAGAAATCCTGTCCGAAAGCAAAAGATTTTATCTCGGGAGATGAAGATAGCACCTAGAACCATGTCACGTATTTTAAAAAATGACTTAGGACTCGCAGCCTATAAGAAACGTAGTGGTCATTTCTTAACTGATAATTTAAAAAAGAATAGGTTGATGTAAAATCGAAACAACTACTGAAGCGGTACGCAAAGGGAGATCACAAAACAAATTAGTTCACGGATGATATTTTTTTTACAATTGAGCAACATTTTAACAAACAAAATACGGTCATTTATGCTCAAAGCTCTAAGGAAGTTTCCCAATTAGACAAAAGAGTGCAACGTGGGCACTATTCGACTTCAGTGATGGTTTGGTGGGGTATTAGCTATGAAGGAGTGACTGAGCCATACTTTTGTGAGAAAGGTTTCAAAACATCGTCACAAGTATATTAAGAAACCACTCTTGAGAAGGTAGTAACGCTCCTTAACAACACCATGTTCAATAACCAAGAACGGTCCTTCCAACAAGACTCGGCGCCGGGTCATAAAGCTTGGTCTACGCAGTCTTGGTTAGAAACGAACGTTTCGGACTTCATCAGAGCTTAAGAGTGGTCATCGTATAGTCCCGATCTTAATCCGCTGGATTATGATTTATAGTCAGTTTTAGAGAGGTTGGCTTGCTCTAAACACCACGATAATGTGGAATCCCTAAAACAAACCGTACGATTGGCAGTGAAGAATTTTCCCATGGAAAGAGCTTCTATTGATAACTGGCTTCTACGTTTAAAGGACTGTATTGCAGCCAATGGAGACCGCTTCAAATAAGCTTTTTATATTTTAAATTGTTTTATATTGATGTATTAAACTAACACACTGTAAATGTAATAAATGTTATTTGCAATAGAAAATAATTTTTTTCTTTGTTTCAAAACATATTCCGTTCAAAACACGTCACGTTGCATAAGGACATGATCACGCCACATGAAATTGAGCCGTACAATGTGGTACCTCAGTAACATAGGCATATAAAGTTCAACTCTTCTTTGTTAATACTCTATGTTCGTCGGACACCGAGCCTGCTTTTGGCCTCGATATCATTAAAGTGAAATATCATATGGCATGTTAGGGATATTTTGTTCTTATATATATAAGTGTCTCTCTGGGTTTGGCAGTATACTAAAATGAATAAATGTATAGTTAAGTATTTATGCTATGGGACTTCGTATAGTATATAGTTTATAAGCATTCTAATATATCATTACATAGTATAAAACAAAGTCCCATACCGCGTCTGTCTGTCTGTCAGTTCGCGATAAACTCGAAAACTACTGAACGGATTTTGAAACGGTTTTTTGATATATATTCAATATATATTAATTCAATATATATTTTGATATATAGTCAAGGATTTTTTTATAATCAGGGCGAGACAATGTCTGCCAGGCTCGCTAGTGTATATATAATTTAATACATATAAGTGAAACAAGTTTTACTTCCTCCGCGTGTACACACTGATACGCGTAATGTTTTTTGTTTAATTATTTCGTACTCGCTTATCGTACTTTTTCAACTAGACTTTGTATTTCAAATGTATCGCTTATTATGATTGAAACGTGACCTTATTGTTAATACTATCTTACTAGTAGTTTTAAATATTAGCACTTAACTATTAACAATGCGTCCAAACTTCATAACATTACTACACATATCACCTCCTCACACATATCACCTCCACACACGTGCACGCATACATGCTTACACATGCAAGTGGAAGGGTTTTCTCTTTTTTCCCTTATCAAACTGAAATAGTTTAGAATATTATCCGATACGAAATATATATAAGAGTTATTGGGGTATTTATGCTTGGTACACATATATGTTTCAACAACTCATATATATATATATTTTTATATACCGTCCACAGACACTATCAAAATCAGGGGAGTCGTAAGTGAGTTGCCAGGCTGTGTTTGGAGGGAGGGGGAAGAGGAGGGGTGTCACCAGCGCTCTCTCTGACCGAACAAAACGCAACACTATTACTTCACGTCGGTTTTCTGTTAGAGGATGGTACTATCCAGGGCAAGCCGACCTATTCATGCTGAAACCAGTAATAGTTTCATCCTGGCTCTACCACCTACCGAAAACTAAGTAGATATTATAAAACAAAGTTCTCCACCGCGTTTATCTGTCTGTCTGTCTGTTCGCGATAAACTCAAAAAGTACTGAGCGTGTTTTCGTGCGGTTTCATTATGTCATAGGTGGCAAACGAACAGGTGGGTCACCTGCTGTTAAGTGATCACCACCATCCATGGACACTAACAACCCCAGAGGAGTCGCAAGTGCGTTGCCATCTTTCGGAGGGAAGGGTTAAGGGAGGGAAAGGGAGAGGAGAGAGGAGAGGGGAGGGGAGATGGGTCTCCGGCGCTCTCACTGACCGAACGAAACGCAACAATGCAAGCACTGTTACTTCACGTCGGTTTTCTATGAGAGGGTGGTACTACCCCGGACGAGCCGACCCATTCATACTGAAACCAATAATAGTTTCAGCGTGGCTCTACCACCATTGAAAGATTAATAGATAGAATGATTCACGAGATAAGTTTAGGTATATAATTTATCAATATTTTTTGTAAATTGCTTGAAATATATATACAATTTTACAGAGAAATGTTATGTATGAATAGTTAGCTTAGCTTAGCTCACATAGGTCGCGAAATGCATGTATCAGGCAACAGCCAAAGCCGAGGTGTGCCGCGCACCCTTGAGCTAGTTGTCAAAATAAAATCGGCTGAGTGCCTTAAGCGCTCGCCTTAATAGTCCGGTGAAGCTGTTAAGACCTTGCTTGGTCAATAGCGTAGTCAGTTTGAGAAAAAAAAATTCATAACATTATTATATTGCAAAGCATTCATAACTGTATTGTAATTATATTCAGTTTACAATACAGAAAACCTCATTCAAATCGTCCCACGACTACTCGAGAATTATATTGTTGTTGACAAGTGCTCGCAGACAGGTGACTGCGCTCCGGGGACTTCCATTCAATTATGACGTAAGCAGTGTGAATGCCAAATTGCACCTGAGAATCGCAAACGCACCCACAGTGCCTGCACAACAATACAATACAGACACGTGCTACGTTTACGCCAAAAGAAATTATGGGCGCTCAATTAACTAATCAGAATATAAACAATGCGAGATATGTGGTGATGGATAACCCTATCTTTATATATAAATTTCTTCTGTACGTGTGTATGTCACTGAACTAAACGGCTGGACCGATTTTGATGAAATTTTGTGTGCGTGTTCCAGTGGATACGAGAAAGGTTTAGATGGATAGACACTTGGGCCCGGTAGGTGGCGCTGCGATTGAAGTTTAGACTTTTTTTATTATAAAGGCAGGACAACGTCTCCGCTAGTTAATATATATAATTTTAATATTTTTTTTTTATATCATAGGGGGCAAACAAACAGGCGGTTCACTCGATGTTAAGTGATCACCGCCGTCTATAGACACTAGCAACACCAGGGGAGCCGCAATTGTAACCTAACTGTTCGTTTGCGTCCTACGATATAAAAAAAAATAACGAAATCTGTACAGGAACTAATATTTACTTGGTAAAAAGTAATATTCAAATTAGAAATTGCTTATCTAGCCGAGCCTCATTTACTTGAACACTAAAGTAGTAAGGACTATATATCATTGTGAAGTACCTATATAACATAGACAGGGAACTCCAATAATATACGATTCGTCATACAACTTTGTGAATAGTGAAACTGTAGGAGATACACTTTTGCGTTGACAGTCAACGATATTATACCTAAAACTGTATAATGTAAGTAATGTTTCTTATATGTTAGTCATACGTCCAATTCGATCTGGGACGCATTTTAAAAACTCAAACACTAATAGATAACAACCTAAACGACCGCTTACATAATACGAATGGAATTCTTCATTTTTAATCACATTACTCCTACGCAGGACTGTGAAATTTGGTATTGTACGAACCTGAAGCATTCTATTGACGGTAAATATGCTAATTTCAATAAAAGTACTCAAATAACATACAGAACTAAATTCTGGAGTCCAGATCACTATTCATCTGTTTTTCTAACAACATTGTAGTCATGGCAACCTAATGCGCCATCTCATGTAAAAAAACGCATCAACGGGTATAGTTCACGTTGACATAAAGAATACAGAAAGAAAAAAGTTACGTACAATACGCGTTACAAATGGGAATGTGGAACACATGAAGGTCAAAGACATTCCGTGTTCTTACAAAAAAGTTAAATACATATTGAATACTTGCTTCGACATCTTGCTCTTTATCTCTTTTTGGTTAGGTTATGTTAGACGTGGGAAAAAGGATAACACGCGCTTGCCGCGGCTTTGGCGGCGAGCGCGGTGCCTTTAATACGAAAGTACCCTAACTTTTTTAAGGCAAGTATTCAATACGTATTTAACTTTTTCGTAATAACACGGGAGTAAGTCTGTGATCAAACAGGCGTTCTGAATAGTACAATTATCAAGAGTTTTTGGCGGGATCTTAGTATTTCGTGTAGTGCCTTTTATGATTTATTTTTTATCTTGTCTTATTTGCAATATTTGTGATGTTTTACGTAATACAATTCGGTTACTATGTATAAGCGAATGGATGGAAAATAATACCACGGAGCATGAATTCTGAGATGCCATAAAACTCCCTGGAAAGTTTTTTTTTCTTGAACTGACTACGCTATTGACCTAGCCAGGTCTTAACAGCTTCACCGGACTACTAAGGCGAGCGCTTAAGGCACTCAGCCGATTTTATTTGGGCCCCTGGAAAGTTGTAACAGGTGACAAGGTAGCAGTAATAACCTAGAAAATTGGATGCTAAAAATTAAAAAAAAAAAACTTCATATGAAGGTATGTTTTTACTGATTTCAAACAGATGTCGGGAATAGGACAGTTATCACAAAAAAAAAATGTACTGCAATAGTTCAGAAATTCATACATGCGTTATACACACCACTCTCAGCCGATATAATAGAACGAAATTTAAAATGTACAGTTAGTATATACATGTATATGCAATAATTGTAGAAATTATTTGATGAAATAGTCAATAACGTTGAATTGCGTGCGGATTACAGTAATTGGACATTCATTCTACGGAGTAATGAAAGAGATGATGTCACTACTACATTTTCCGTTGACCTAATAAACGACACATTATAATGTATTGGCGCGATTCCAAAATGGTTTTTAACACTTGTGTTTATTTTAAGCTAATATATCTTTTATTTCTCTGTAAATATAGATTCTGTTAAGAATAAACTCATTGTTACATTATTCTCATTTCAGGAACACACGTTTGGTAAGTAAAAATACATAATATATTCATACAAAAAAAAAACGAAGTGTCCGTACGTAATATCAAAGTAACAACTATTTTTATTCCCGGTAATATCCGACATTGTTAGGCCGGTTTTGACGGAAATTTAACTGGCAGATAGCTGAAGTGGCAGCAGGTGACATAGGCTACTCTAATTTAGACTAGCTGTTACACGTGGCTTCGTCGCAGTGCTATCTCCAAAACGATTGGACCAAATTTCACTAGAATTTCACTGACAGATAGCGGACCCTATAAAAAGTAATAGTCGATTTTAATATAGACTAGCTAATAAACGTGACTTCATCCGTAGTGCTATCGCCAAAACGGTTGGACCGATTTCCACAGGACTTTCACTGACAGATAGCAGACTTTATAAAAGTAATAGTCTATTTTAATATATCTATTTAAATATAGACTAGCTAATAAACGTGACTTTACCCATAGTGCTCTCGCTAATACGGTTGGACCGATTTTCAAGGGACTATCACTAGCAGATAGCTGACAGTATAGGAAGTAATTTAAGTTATTCTATTTCAGACTAGCTATCACCCGCGACTTCATCCGTATCAAATTTTGCAAGATTTCAAAACTTTACATCATTCTGTAATTTTAATTAGAGAAATAATTATCAACTTATTATTTACAATCCAACATTATAATTAATACTAACTTTGAAGATAGAAGAGGTCTTTCTAATAAGATATTAGACGATAAACGTATTACGTTAAGAGTTCCATAATACGATTTCTTGGGGAACAGACAAGCGATTATTTTTTGTGTAGTCACAACAACTTGATTATAATGATAATATGGGCATCTTTATAATAATATTTTTAAATTATTGTTTCATTAGTTCCTTATACAGTGTAAGTGAGCACTGAGGTAGTGGTTAAAGTAGATTAAAAATCCAAATATGTTGTTGATGGAACGCCTCATTTGACAGACTATTAGTATCATATCATATATATTAATACGTGAAGCCTAAACTTTGTATCCCTTTTTGAGAGAAATGCGCGAACGGATGAACGTGAAATTTGGCATAGTTAAAGTTTATATGCAGGAGAAGTGCAGAAAGGTATTTATTTTATATAAAATGCATTAGAAGTACATTCAATTAATTAAAATATGCATTACTCACACTACTGCTTCAATTTTACACAACATATACACACATGTAAATAAAAAAGACATTTTGACATCCGTCAATAAAGAACTTCAAAAAATGTCGTGAAGGAGGTTGCTATGCTCGACTGTATGTATTTTTTAGTCTTACGTACCAATTACCCTTTTTCATTCTACATTCAACAATGATATTATAACATATAACTATTATTATAATATTTATCATGCCTTACATGCTCTTTGAATTTAACTGGTCAAATAACAGGTTAATTTTACAATAATATATTAATTTTAAAATATTTTAAATTATATTTAGTACAGTTGGTGATGAATTTTGAACAAAAATGAAATCATTTTCAAAAGTTAAATAATGTCAAATAGTAGTATTTAAACATCTTTGTTTTGAGATAGATCATTTGGTTCTATTGTGTATCCATTACTGCATATCACTATTTCTCATAATGTACAACAGACTACATTTAATTAAATATCCGCCAAAAATACCACCCAACCATGGTGTCCTGTAATATTAAATCAAAGTCGTGTCATGAGTTGTGATAAATTTCTTTATTTTCGTAAAGTTATGTTTAATTAGAATTTGAGAGCCTTACTACCTTAAGTAACGGCATGTTTTTTGTTTCAAATTTATAATTATTATTTCATTTAGACATAGATTTTTTTCATGTTTTATAATTTTAAAAAAAGTAGCTAATAACTGAGTAGCCATGATGAAAACCTTTGATTATAGAAGTAAGCTGACAAAAGCACCCTAATAAAGTTCAAACTTTAAAAAATAAATGAACTATGGTCGAATGTCGACCACTGGGCGCCCACTAGTTTATATTTAATGTACACATTCTTCTCATCTAATGTACACGTTACATGTTACTGGAAGTGGCTTGCATGTTGTATTTGAAAGAGCATTTCTAGCAATTTTGTATTTCTTTATTACAATTTAAACAAACGCCTTTGGAGCCGCGAATAAATAAAGTCTATGAATAAAAAAAAGATGTTTTTGTATTAATTTATCTCGTAGTATAATATTACTCTTGTAGTATTTTAAGTGATTTAGTTTGGTTATTGTTCACAGGTTAAATACATTTCAAAATATGTGTCGAATCGTCTTAAGATATCCCATAAACCTTTTACGAAGGGTAACAACATACCAACGTCCGGTATATGTTATAGATATAAAGAAGTGATATTGAAGCGACGATGAATTAGTTGATAGTGTGTTCATAACAGAACATAGCAACAGGTGCTTGGCCACATACTTTCAACTAGAGAGTGTTAGCTAGCCGGGTAGACTTAGAAAAATCCCTACCATCATTTTATGGTTTCAACGCTATATCTTTCTTGTCCAGAATCTCTCACGCATTTGCAAGGATTCGATGTTAGTCCATCGATGTATTGAGGTTAAACTATCCAGTTTCTTAAAAAAAATTATTTGAATAAATTAGCACGTGTTTTGAAGTAGTCTATGTTTTTTAATGCAAACTCGTTTATCGTATTTCCCACGACGTAATTTTGCCTGTTACTCTATGTTGATATAAAACTGGTTTTATTATAATAATTATGTATGGTTTTACATAACATTTTCCTCATATATACATTTTAAATGAGCATAATTATGGACAGGTATGCTTGTTAGTTGTAATTGGGCTCCTACTTTGCCACCTCGGTCAATACATTTTTTATCATTGTTGTTATGATTGTAACTTGATAATTACAGTAGAATTCGAGATGAACGGCGACTACTTGTCGATGATATGCAAAATTATAAATACAGTAGAGTATTTTATTTTGCACTCAAGAGACCAGAGAAAAATAATAAGTAAATTAAGAAGAAATCGTTACTTCTGTAAGTTTTGAGAGCGTAGAAGCCAAGAGACTTGCTTGCTACGCTAGAGACGACTGGAATTTGAGGTTGTTCTTCGTTTTATTCCTTCTTCTCATCCCCAAGAGCTAAATTTAACATGTTATAACAAAATAAATAACATAAAATTTAACAATGCTTCAAATTATTAAAAGTATTAAAGTCCGAGCTTGAAATTATTATGGGTTGTCGAGCAAGATACTATTAATTCAATTTCAAATTGCCGAAAAAAACAATTAATATTGATTTTATTGAAATATTCGAATATTCCAAATAGTCGTGAAAGAAATACAATTTATGGAGAGATTCCAATTACTGAGTATCAAATTATTGAGAGTCGATTGTATTAATTTGATCAATGAAATCTTCACTAGCGAGCTGCAGTTTTTTTTAAATATATATTATAGGGGGCAAGCGAACAGGCGGGTCACCTGATGGTAAGTGATCACCGCCGTCCATAGACACTAGCAACACCAAGAGAGTCGTAAGTGCGTTACCGGCCTTTTAAAGGAGGTGGGCCTCCGGCGGTCAAACGCAACAATGTAAGCACTGTTACATCACGTCAGTGTTCTGTGAGAGGTTACTACCTCTTAGGGGGTTAGTACCCCGTGCGAGCCAACCCATTCATGTTGAAACCAGCAATAGCTTCTGCGTGGCACACTTGCGACTTCCCTAGTGTTGCAAGCGTCTATAGACGGTGGTGATCACTTAACATCAGGTGACCCACCTGTACGTTTGCCTCCTGTTATATAAAAAAACTCCACCTGCTTCCCGGGTGGTAGTAAAGAGTATTAATTAAAGAAGTTTTTGACCGCTGCACTGTTCCACATAAATTGAACCTCGCAACGATAAATATTGGTAGAGTAATCAAACAATCGACAATAACTAAAATGTATTGTGTTTTGTTAGATTAAGCAAAACATGGAATAAGTTATATGGTTCAAATCAAATCAAAAACACTTTATTCTATTTAGGCCCTAAGAAGGCACTTATGAACGTCAAGACTACCGCCGCGCCGGTTCGGTAAACAACCTAGTCATCGAAAAGAACCGGCAAGAAACTCGATCTGGTTTATCTTTTTAATAAACATATATAATATTTAGAATATATTAGGTACATGTCACAATCGTTTTTAATGGTTGTACAGAGATGAGTCAATTCCAGACATCACCATCGTTCACATATTGATCCTTTCTATAATAGCCTTTTGACACCAAAACCCGCTTCACATGGCACTTAAATTCGCAATCCAGCAAATCGGTAAAAGACAATTAAGTAGTCACATAATGATTTCCAACACGTTAAGTTAGTAACTTGTGAACACATTTCCAACGAAATGTGGAGATGTAAACGTGTGCATAAAACAAATATGACGTAGTCGATGATTGTCTAAAACAGATATAGTGAGTAGGATAATCCTAATTGAAACAAAGTTAAAGTTTACAACTTTTCCCATATTAGCATATTGCACCCATGCAAAGTTGGAGCAAGTCGCTAATAATTATGCTAAATCTTAGTCTTTTACCTAATTCATTTTGGTCTTATTATCTGGTTAATAAATACTGTAAACAAGAAAGTTCTATCTAAAGAAGAAGAAATATGGATCTGAAATGTTTAGAACTTATGATGCCCTATATTAGCACATTGCACCCGTGCTAAGTCGAGGCAGGTCGCTAGTCATAATAGATCTTGGTCCTTTACACTCTTCAATTTGGTCTTATTATTTAGGTAAAAACATTGTAAACGAGGAAACTATATAATAATTATATTTAGAAAGCTTTATTAAAATACTTTAGCAATAACTTTCTAATTTACGCAAGTGGAGAGCTAGTAAAATTAATGCAACAAACCTACGACGTAACCCAGACAAATTTCGGTTGCTGAAATAGTCCCTTTAAAGTTATCTATCACAAAGCACTATCATGTTCACATCTTTATGGCCCGTTGCTACTTTAGCTTCATAAAAATTTGGAAATATTCCTTACCTTATATATTCTCGTAGTTGCTTCTGAACAGCTCTGAGTTTATCCAAGAATGTTGCCGTCTGATCAAAATATTCGATGGCTTCTGCAACGCTTCCTTCCTGATGTTTGTTGTCAACAATTTTCTGGTTCCTATGAATGAAATGTTATTTCCATCAGTTCCAGAAATCATATTGACTTACAAGCAGTTATAAATAATAAAGTTAAATTTATATTAATTCGGAATTAGATTATAAGAGGAAAACTGTGTATTACAGACATTATTTAAGGTGGCGCTAATACTTTTGTGTATACTTAGCAACTAATTTACGTCATATATTGTTTTTCATATAGACAATTATGCAAATTAAGAAGAATCGCCAACTGAATGGAAGGAAACAGCGTATTTGATGTAATTATTAACCTGAGTTTACATACATATTTTGATAATTTTGTGCATCAAAATATTTCTAATCATATGAAAAAGATTCCAATTATATGTAATTTTCATTTAACAAAAAGAAAGATCTCAATACGCCTCTA
The DNA here is from genome assembly GCA_015888305.1 of Antheraea pernyi. Lineage (NCBI taxonomy): Eukaryota > Metazoa > Arthropoda > Insecta > Lepidoptera > Saturniidae > Antheraea > Antheraea pernyi. Next base: position 128,238 of record MU159000.1, read on the forward strand.
TTCCCATGTTTATACATAAAAAATTGTTAACCCAATCAAACCATAACCTATGCGAAAACTTCTTGCGTACCCTTGGTTTTTTAACAGTAAATCCCCCTGAAATTGTGTGCCTGTAAGTATTTTAACGTCTTAAACATTTTTCAATTCACGGGGTTCCCCTTAATCTAGCAATATCACAACATAGTGAATCTATTGTAGCTGTGGGAACACCAAGATAGTTGTTTACCGAAATGTTACCCTCAGAGTTATAGCAAAATAAAACTAATGTCTTATCTCTATACATTAATACAGTATTGTGTACATATGAACATGTAATATTTTAAATACGTTACCTCCTTTCGAGGTCTAGCAATTCGTATATCTGTATTTATTACTAGTCAATCATATGGTTACACTTGATCTGATGGTATATAATGTATAGTCCAATAACAGCAGAACGTCGAGAGGTATGAGTCTACAACCCAAGGCTATAATTATACAGATAAAAAACAGCTATTGGGGAAACCCCTGAATAGCTAAATAGTAAATGACACCACGAATCGTACACTACTATTGTAGCTATACTATTTTTAGTGCGCTTCCAGTTTGGTTAGATTTACCATGGTGAAATTATATTTGTTAAATTATTTTCTTTTTTGTCTTCTTCTTTTCTGCAGAGTCTTGGTCCGCACCTTTTTTTGCTATCGTTTTATTTAATGTGTACGTTAAAAATCGTATCTGTGAGCAACAATTGGGTGTTTTTTTTTTAATTTTTTTATTTATTATTATTTTATTTGTGTATCTTTATGATTTCATTTAACTCAATGGGTCATTTCAATGGGTTGGCTCGCCCGGAGTAGTACCACCCTCTCACAGAAAACCGGCGTGAAGTAACAGTGCTTGCATTGTTGCGTTTCGTTTGGTCAGTGAGAGCGCCGGAGGCCCACCTCCCCTTCCCAATCCCCCTACTTATTCCCCCTAGTTGTGTTGCTAGTGTCTATGGATGGCGGTGATCACTTAACATCAGGTGACCCGCCTGTTCGTCGGTATAGTAGATACAGGTGTCGGTGTGTCCAGACACAGGATATTGCCCCTATAGCATCTGAAATACTATCGTGGATTTGCATCCTTCTGCCCTTTGTTTGCAGGATCACCACTGATTTGAAGGTCAATCTCTGGGATTCGTGGACTATTAGAACGCGCGATCCTTTTCCTACCCCGTAGCCCTTGTTTATTAGGGATTTTTTCACTTTTTGTGTGTGTACCAGGAAGAGAGTGTCGGGGTATGTGAGGATATTTGTTCGCCCTGATAGCCCTGATAGATGCTCAGAGATCTCACTATAGGTTTCGGTGAGTATATACCGTCGTATACTTGACTCAGTGCATAGGCTACATACATCGGGTTCCTTGTACCTAACAAGTGAGCTGTTGGTCAATACCGGCTACGGCCTTTGGTCTACAGTAAGCCATCCGAAATAAGTTTTCCCGATCAATGTAGGCTAGCTGGTTGAAATCTCCGATATGTTGAATTTCGCTTGCTTCCGTCAGCCGGTCAGCAGTCAGGATGGTCCCGAAATGGTTCATGAGAGCTTCATCCACGATTAACCTTGGACGCCTATCGTGCTCTCTGAAACCATTTACCAGTATGGACGCCATGGTGCACACCCGCTTTTTGGCTTTTTTGCCGTGCTTTAAGTCTTTTGCCGCCTCGGTTGTGGTAGTCGCCACAGCGTCCCCCTCTCCACATCGAAGTTTTTAATCAACCACGTAGTCTCTCCAGCTTCGGACCCCGTTCGTCCATTTGATCTTGAGTGTCATCTTGGTGCTTTCCGCCACTGCTGGATTTAGAACCCTCGAGGTGGTTTTTACCCCCTCGAGAATATTTTCCTCAAGCATGATTCTTGTGTACTGAGCGACTACTACGATTAGATCCTCCGGAGACGCTTCGAACTTCTGAGGTTGAGTTGCTTCCCGTGTCTCATTTTTTTTCCCTAGTGCGAAACCGCTGGTGTAATTGTAAGCGGTCATGTAGCTGCCCGTCATTACTCCTATTACGACTTGGGCAGTGTCATTGTTACAGATGGCTACTTCCGCTTCTTCGCTGTTAAATTACTTAGCACTCGGAGAATGGAGCATAACTCGAAACTGTTATACAAAAATGTTATAATTTAGGGACTTCACAAAACTAAATAAAGTTAGAAAATACATAATAGGTTTTAGCGTTCCACCAGAATCTTACCTAGTGTTAAACCGTGACGTGGTCAAAGTTTGTAAACACGTTGAACCTAGACTTAGATCGGCTATCAAATGCAGCTGCCGGAACGGGATAACAAATTTTTAAAGCGATGATGACATTATTAATAGTTTGTTTGGATACCGCTTCGATAGGCATAGGTTCGAATCCTAGCAACTGAGTCGGAGAAGGAATCTATCGTCAAGCACTTGTCGATGTTTTTCGGCAGCTGCACTAATAAGCCAGTCACCCTTTAAGTTTAGCGTGTATACTATCTTAGACTTATCGTTATTTAGCATTAGATGAGATTATGATGAAACGCTAAGACCTACAAAGCTTAAAAAATTTACAAAACACGCATTTACAAATGATACACTTTTTTTATGACGTCTCGTAATTACTTGATTCAACTTCAGTCAGGGTTTTTTGCACATTCGAAGTTCGCGTGGAGCGTCTGTGATGATCAGTTGCGGTTACAACGTGGCTTTTATAGCCTAGATTCAGTATTTTCCAAGACTTTGTATAAAGTGTCATCAACGTCATTATGCATTCGCTGCAATCGCCACAAATTTACATATCGTCATGGGCCTGATCGACTCAATATATCTTATTTGGCCTCATAATGAATTGAACCATAATGATGCTATACATTGTAATATATATCTATTGATTAAATTAACTAGCTACTCGTTTGGCTTCGAAAATATAATGAAAATAATACACTAACTCAAACTTAGTTCTCTTCCAGCAGTTTTTTTGTAAGGTGTTCAGTGTGCTAGTTGACCTATGTTTTAAACTCAGCAAAACCAGTAACAATTTTTTAGGTAATACTTATAGCTTTTACAACAAAGTCCCAAACGATTTGCGGGACTGTAAGTTTAAGCGCCATGCCAAACGGGTTTTTTTTTTCTCAAAAGGCTATTATAGGGTGCATCTATATGTAAAAGACGGCGATGTGTGGAATTGATTCCTCTCTCTGCATCCACTAAAAACGATTGTAACGTGTAATGTATTTTAAACATATATATCATTACATATTATAAAGTCCCTGTCCGTCTGTCTGTTCGCAATAAACTCAAAAGCAACTAAACGGATTTTCATGCGGTTTTCACAAGTAGATAAAGTGGTTCGTGAGGAAGGTTTATGTATGTAGTCTGTCGAGATTTTTTTTATTATTGTGCCGGGATAACGTCCGCCGGCCCAGCTAGTATGTAAAAAAAGATAAACCCGATCGAATTTCTTGCCGTTTCTTCTCGATGGTTAGGTTCTTTTCCGAACCGGTGGTAGCTTTAACTTTCATAAACGCCCTAAAATGTTAATAAATAAATGTTCTAAAATTAAATTTCACACGTAACTACGTATGCGATTATTACATTAATAAATAATTGGAGTGAATAATTTTTTTGCCTTTGGGAATTTCCATTTCTGTTTCTCTGACCATCACTTATGAGACATTCGAACTCAGTAAAGAATCAACGTCATAACTCTTAAATAAATAATAACAATTAGGTACAATTAAGCATAGTTGCGTATTATTATTGTTTTGTATTACATATATTTTAGTTGAAATAAATATCCTATTAATTATTTCAATCCTTTCTTAGAATGAACATACGAAATACCGCAAGGAATTTCACATTACGTTAAATCATTTAGGTTTTATTAATTTCATTTGCAATTATGTGGTAAATAATAATTATATAATATAAATAAATCTATCCATACGTTTTAGCGTCGAATGTCATATATTATTTTGATACTATTGTATTAAATGCACCGCGCTCGCTGACCACTACAGCGGCCGGTATCTTTTTACGCAAGTCTAACCTCGGTGCATTTACAAAAGTACCATTATTTTCATTATAAATTAATTTATGCAGAACCGAAAGTGAAAAAAAATTAACTGTTTTTTTTCCAAACATTTAGGTAAACTGTACAAAAATAGTTATGCGTCATCTGTAAAATATAAGGACAATGCCATGATTCACGAATATTTTGTATTTTTATTCCATGTTGTAACACAAAACAGCGTGTATATAAGAATTCTACAAAATCGTTCCCATTATATGAAAACAAATGGATTTACAGTTTATTTTTATCATTACTGTATTTTTTTTAATTTATCTCTTCTTTAATGAAATATATGAGATTTTTTTTATATATCATAGGAGGCAAACGAACAGGCGGGTCACCTGATGGTAAGTGTTCACCGCCGTCCATAGACACTAGCGCCACCATGAGAGCCGCAAGTGCATTGCCAGCCTGTGTTTGAGGGAAGGGGTACGGGAGAGAGAGGGCAGGTGGGCATCCGGCGCTCTCACTGACCGAACGAAACGCAACAATGCAAGCACTGTTACTTCACGTCGATGTTCTGTGAGAGGGTGGTACTACCCCGGGCGAGCCGACCCATTCATGCTGAAACCAGTAATAGCTTCAGCATGGGTCTACCAACTAGCTAGATTGTAATAAAGTCAATTTATATTAGTTATTATACTGTCACGCTCTTTTTAACCGACTTCGAAAAAGGAAGAGGTTGCTACGTTCGGTTGTATGTATTTTTGTTATGTATGTTAATTGATATCTCCGTCAATTATGAACCGATTTTAATGATTCTTAAGTGGGTGAAATATCGTTTATTTGAATTTCACTCACTTCGTCTCTACGTATTTTCGTGAAATTGGAACCGATTTATCATACCCATTAGAAACCAAATATATTTATGGACACTAAAAATGGAGAAATAATTTTATTTAAGAAAAAAATAAACCGCCTTCGTTTTGCAAAACTAATAAGGCTCTAAAAAGCGAAAAATAACTGAATTATTAAATAAAAAGTATTGATATTTGCACTACCTAATAATATATTAGAAGTCGATAGCAACCTACATTTCAAATTTGTTGCAGGTAATAAAATATGTATACTATACAGATATACATTATGGGACACGAGAGTGGACCAAAACTTTGTATGTAGATGATATGAATTTAGGTTGGCATCGACTTCAAATATATTATTAGGTAGTGCAAATATCAATATTTTTTATTTAATTTGGTTGATTTAATAATTCAGTTATTTTTCCCTTTTTATTGCCTTATTAGTTTTTCACATCGAAGGCGGTTTATTTTGTTTCTTAATTTTTTTTAATAAATAGTTATCATCGGCATCAGTGAAATTTAAGCCTCAAGTTGCATATGTAGGCGATTTTTGAGAGGGGGTATTACCTTAATCATTGTTGCAAGAGAATGGGTAATTTACAAAGAAAGAGTTGATGCCAATCGGCCTTGTCATTTATAAGGAACAAGAATCTCTTGTAGGTACTAAAGTTCGGTACTAAAAATGTTGGGGATCGTAAGGTAATTTTTCGTAGAAAATTATTTAATTGTGATTAACTGACAACTCAAAGAAACTTCTATTAACGAGTTTTTGGCGGGGTCTTAGTCTCTCATGTAGTGGATTTTATATTTTATTCATAATCTTGTGTTATTCGATTCTATATTTTCTAATATCGGTGGTGTTTTACGTAATATAGTTCGGTTATTGTGAACAAGTTAAGCGAATGGGACATAATACCACGGAGCATAAATTCTTAGATGCCACAAAAACTCTCTGGTAAGTTTTAACATGGAGGCCAGCATCTTGTTGGAACATTAATATTACCGCAAGATACTTGTAACTACTTATGCATGTTATCTACTCGACAATGGCAGTAGGAATCTAGAAGATCAGTTATCAAAAATAAATCAACTTTTAGCAAATATATCGTGCTTTAACGATTTCAAATATTTAATTCATTGATACAGATAGATTCAAGCGATTTATCCATAAAAATGTTATCAATGCGATAGTATGTTTGTTTGTTTGTTTGTTAGGTACGCTTTTATACCTTAACTATGGATCGTCACGTAATTTCGTATACGTGTTGCCAGGGGCACCAAATACGACCTTTCAACCTGAAACAAAGTACTTCCGATGTATATATAAAATCGAGATTAACGCGAGCGAAGCCGTGAGTAATTCTAGTATTTTATAAGTGAAAGATATGTGTTTTAAAATGTAATTTAATATCTATAGTCTACTTTTCAACAAAGTAACAAATAGAAATGCAAATAGCAACCTCAGTTTAGTGTCACGAAAGTTTTGGGTATAATTCTAAATTATTCGAACGCAAACAAACACATATCTCATAAAACCCCTTTTAGTCGCAGAAAGTTGTAGAGTTAAAGTGAACGGACATAATATCTTACCAAGTTATTATAACCCTCGTCTTTTTTCTATAAACAAATGTGCAAATTAAAACCTCAACGCAATCAATTGCCATTAGAAATGGGGTAATAAATATTTTAGTTACTACCACAGAGTACGTTATATAAATAAAGGTCGAACTCGTTCTTTCTAATCAGTGGCTCTATAATACGAGTTTTGAACTAATATTGTTGGTTATAAATATACATTTATAGCTACGTGTGTATGCCTACAGCGGTACTACGTAAATCGTATAGAAGTTTTTGATCATTTTTATTTGTAATGAATATATTAATCGTAAGGCATATCTAAATCCAAGTATGTTTATGCAGGAGTCAATGTTCATAAGTAGATCCGGAGATAGATAAAATTGTGTGTGGGAGACAAGAAAATTTATAGGAGCACACTCTCGTAACAGATACGTAAACAAAGTGAATGAAAACAAATATTTGAAAGTTGTCAGTTTGAAATGTCAAAATTAATTGTCGTCCACCATCTTTTGTTATCAAACTTGCCAAAAAAATTATATAACAGTGCCATCTAGAGAGTGGATTGATAACCAAAAATAGATGAGCCTTTTCAATACAAATCCGATACTGAGAAGTGAAAATAGCGTGGTTACTACTAACATCTATACATATTGACTGACATATATACATGTATGTATGTATGGCATGAATGGCTTCGTATGACGCGTGCCTGACTGACGAAATAACGGGTTTTCATACAACTTTCATCATCTTTTTCACCACCGAAAATCCTTTTAAGGTAAAAGGAACCAGAATGGAAATTTTCACAGCCCTTGCCCCAAAATGTTGGACTGTGCATTGATATGACTGCCAGTCAGTTATACTTTATATATATACATAGATTTATTGGCAATTGTTACACGTTACCTAACATTTGAAAGTTAAGAGCAATTATCATACAATTTGCAGATCGGAAAATACGCTAAGCAATAACGAAGTAATAATTCGTATAAGCTACAAGCTTGTAGCAACGGGGCCGAGGATGGGAAAAACCGTGGCACAGATAGTAATATAATATCTATCAACTTCGTTAACAAATTAAAAAGGCATTCGTCTTCATACTTCAATAGTCTTTATGAACAGTTTACAATACAATTGCCGAATGATACCGAAACACCAGTTATAGTTATGAACCCAGATGTCAGGGAAATATACTCGACCGAGACGCGACTACCATACTAATGGTAAGAAACTTATCATAGTAATTCTCTTGTCATTGTCCTGATAATTACAAACATAATCGGAAATAATTAGTTACATAGATACAGCCATTCCGGAGTGATGCACTGACGACATACATTCGGCAACTGATTTTTTTTACTTATTTACTTGAACTAGTGGGCGCCCAGAGGTCGACATTCGACCATAATTCATTGATTTTTTTAAGTTTGAATTTTATTAGGTTTAATATCATTGTTGAATGTAGAATGAAAAAGGGTAATTGGAACGTAAGAGTAAAATAATACATACAGTCGAGTATAGCAACCTCCTTCACAACCTTTTTTGAAGTCCTTTATTGACAGATGTCAAAATGTCTTTTTTATTTACATGTGTGTATATGTTATGTAAAATTGAAGCAGTAGTGTGAGTAATTTAATGTACTTCTAATGCATTTTATATAAAATAAATAGCTTTCTGCACTTCTCCTCCATATAAACTTTAACTATGCCAAGTTTCACGTTGACCCGTTCGCGCATTTCTCTCAAAAAGGGATACAAAGTTTGGGCTTCACGTATTAATAAATAGATAAGCTGATATTATGAATGATTTCGCATCCAAGGACATCTCTTAAGACATATTTGACTATCGAGATTTTAAATTGAAAACGGAAATTGAACATATTTTATATCATTAGATATTTAAATAACATTCAGTAAATTATATTTCAATATTCTTGATTATATTTGCTATCTTGTTTTCTTTTCCTTTAATTTTAGTTTTTATAGATGAATTTATTTTCACTTTTTCATTGATTCTCGCTCTATATTTTGATTTCACAAATGTTTATCATTATTTAATATGACAGAATTTAAGTTTTCATTATGTTAATAGTGTAAGTTGTATCGGTGTGATAAAGCGTTGTAGGTTTACAATCTAGTTTTTATTTTATTTTCTTATTTATTTATATTCTTTCTTATTTATTTTATATTTTCTTTTATTCCACCGAAAATATCAGCCCTATTGGTCCCTTTTTTTTTTTTTTTTAACGTGGGGAAATCCCTTATGGATACACCACCCTCCCGGGGGAGAGGGTGGGTTATGTCCGAGTCGCACGGACTAAAACCCCACGGTGTACGTCTGCCGCTATAGTTGGGGCGGCACGAGATCTCTATAGACTTCATCGTGCCGCCCCAGCGGTTGGCCCAGTAGCGGAAGCGCCGCCGCCGGGCCCCGTCTTGTTAGGAGACAGCCGGGTACACACCGGCCGTCTCCTCCTTCCGCCGGACCTGTGCAATGGAAAGATGGGTCCCCCGACCCATCCTCCCCGGTCCAGACCCCTATTGGTCCCTAACCTTTTTAGTTGTATCAGGAGTGTCACTAATGAGGTATCATTACCAAATTACACAGCATATTAGCTTCATCCGAACAGAGTTCACAGCCAAGACGCTGTGACAGATACCAATGTTTGGAGGTGGTAGAGCCACGCTGAAGCTACTACTGGTTTCAGAATGAATGGATCGTCTCGCCCGGCGTAGTACCACCCTCTCACAGAATACCGTCGTGAAGTAATAGTATTTGCATTGTTGCGTTTCGTTCGGTCAGTGAGCGTGCCGGAGGACCATCTCCTCTTTCCGCCTCCTCCTTCTCCCACTCCTTCCTCCCCCAAAACAAAGGCTGGCAACGCACTTGCAACTCCCCTGGTGTTGACTCTATGGACGGAGGTGATCACTTACCATCAGGTGACCCGTGTGTTCGTTTGCCTACTATAATAAAAAAAAACTTCTTCTCATACTGCTCATCAACAATTGTCTTTCGATGCTGTTCTAGGCAAATTCCATCATCAAATGATGCACATCCTCAATTTTTTTACATACATCGCAGTTAAGGGATTTCCGCTTTTCTCATGATCTTCTCGATGGATAGTGCCCCGAACGGAGTCTTAAAGCTAACTTAACATATTGTCGGTTTAGATCACACGCATTAAACCACGATATATGAGTTATTATATTATTCATCGGACTGTTGTCTGTTGCATCACCTAAAACTGTAAATAAATAAATAATGGGAGTAAGGGGTGTCAAATAACATCATAAGACTCGAGACACCTAAGCCAACCTCACTTGCGCGTGGTGCACACTGCTGAATAACGAACGAGGCACTGGCGAAAAGGGGTGGTAGGGTTTTACAGCCTGGCTGGGTCGCAACCACCATGTATATGGCGAAAAAGCCTGTCATAGTGATTCGCTTCTGCGGGTCGCATTTCGGGATCAGCCTGTGCATATCCAGTTTTTTGCTAGCATGACAGCGGCGACCAGCGATGGATGGTGTGTCACTCGATGGTCGCCGTTGTTTTTGGACTGTACTGCGCTTACCATCAGGCACAGTGCAATCATTTTGCCGTGCTACTATAAAAAAAAAGAATAAAGGTTTTTACTGGTTGTATAATTTGAAATTTAATAGTTATTACCCAACTTGACAGGGAAAATCGTAACGGCAAAGTACACGTCACTCGATATCTCATGTAATCTTGCGAAAACCCGATTGAAACAGGTATAAATTTTACGTGTATAGCAACGTGATACACAACTGGGTTTTTTACATCAGATTAGTTTGTAATTGACATAACCTGTCTCAAAATGTTAAGCGGCGCTTGACCACTACAGGAATGCGTCGACATAATATATTATAACAGCATTCTTAACACGTATTATTTAATGCTTGTAAAATAGTTTTGTTTTTATGTATATTCTTAAACATATTTTTATTATTAATTGCATATATCTGCGACTAACAGTAGGTCACGAACAAGGAACATTATCGACGACGCGTTTTGTAATACAATTCTTTTAATATTTATTTAGTTTATTTTGTATCGAAATATTTATTGGAATACCTTTTTCAACACGATATTTATTACTAAACAATGAAATCAAATTGAATACCGTAATTATTTATTGTGATAGGTTTTGCACACGTAAAGATAGTAACTGTGATTTCAATATAATATATCATTGTTATTGCCGTTTTTTTTTTGTAAATTTTTGCTCGCGGCTTCTCTCGTGTTAATGTAGTTTCGATGTATCTTCTGAGAACAGTAATTATTTTTTAATCAAAAATACTATCTGTGCCCATTTCTATATATCTAAAAATGTGTAGGCGAACTTTTATAACGATCGGTATTAAAAAGTGCGAAATCGTAACAAACAAACAAACTCACGTTCACATGTATGATATTATTCGGTTTATGATTAGTTTAAATTTAATTAACAACTATATTTACATAGCTAAGTATATAGGTATAACTGTATACACTTAAAAGCAGCAAGCGTCGATAAGCTTTTGTCAGAAATCGACAATTTAACAAAACAAAAATAACCCTGATTTAGTAGAAACAAAATACGCGACCGCGTAGATGAAGAAGAAATATGGGAGTGTTACGTATTTATGTTTATTTATTTGGCCTACTTCATACCCTCAACGACTCAATGAACACATAACACATAAAATGTTATTATATCTTCTTTAACTTTGTAGATTTTAGATTTGAAAATCTAACGTAACGTAGCTTTGAAAAAATCTCAGTTGAAAACGTTTTTATTTCGAAATGACTACACTGTTAGCCTGGCAAATGCTTTACAGTCTCACTGGTCTACTTGGAGTGAAAGGGGTGTCGAATTACATCATAACACTTGAGACATCCAAGCCAATCTCACCAGCACGTGGCGCACCTTGCTGAATAACGAACGAGCCAATGGCGAAAGCGGGGTGGTAGGGTTTTACAGCCTGACTGGGTCACAACCACCATGTATATGGTGAAAAAGCCCATCATAGTGATCGCTTCTGTGGGTTGCGTTTCGGGATCAGCCTGTGCATATTCAGCTTTGTATGACAGCGGCAACCAGCGATGGATAGTATGTCACTCGGTGGTCGCCATTGTTTTTGGATTGTACTATGCTTACCATCAGGCATAGTGCAGTCATTTTGCCGTGCTACAATAAAAAAATCTTGTGATTTAAGATGTAAACACGTTAAGCCTAGATAGGGACTGGCTGCTGTGGCTGGTTAGGAGCTATAACATCCGAAACACATCTATAGATGCTTGGCGACAATTTTTGAATTTGAGGACGGTCGTTATCCAGGCGGGCTTAAAAAGCCCCACCACCATGCTTTGATTCCATTGCGATATTTTCCTTCAGGGGAAGCTCCGGCTGATTTGTAACGATTCGAACCCACAACGATCAACACTGTGCCTGTACATTAACACTGTTTCTTATGACGTATGTGTATAAGAATGAGAAGCATTACATATTTTTTATTCCATGTTTTGAAGTGAAACCTTCTTTAGGCGCGTTGTGCACTTGTTTTGCGTGAACAAAAATCATGGAACTCGCGTCATCGTCACCGAACGCTTTCCATGAGCTACGTGTATACTATGTATATATGTGTACTTTTAGGAGTGAACGAAAAGCATGAATGAATGAAAAGAATGAATTCGCGTCATCGTCACTACACGTTAATCGGCTAAGTGTCTTATGCGCTCGCCTTAGTAGCCCGGTGAAGCTGTTAAGACTTTGCCAGGTCAATAACGTAGATAGTTCGAAAAAAAAAAGTTACTGCACGCTTCCCATGAGCTATATGTACACTGTGAATATATGTATATATATATCTCCGTGGGTTCTTTATTTAACTTTTTATTAAGTATAGTAGAAGTAATAAACTGTATAAAAACGTATATAATTATTATTCGGAGTGCAAGTCCATCGTTTTAAGTTTTCACTTCTGTCGGCAGTCTTTATGACTACGATCTAAATAACAAACCCCTTACTAAGAACCATCAACAATGGCTTCCACTTTACTGCCTTTAAAAATTATGATGTATTTTCAATACCCGCATATCTATATATTAATACGTGAAGCCCAAACTTTGTATCCCTTTTTGAGAGAAATGCGCGAACGGATGAACGTGAAACTTGGCATAGTGAAAGTTTATATGGAGGAGAAGTGCAGAAGGCTATTTATTTTATATAAAATGCATTAGAGGTGCATTAAATTAATTAAAATATGCATTACTCACACTACTGCTTCAATTTTACACAACATATACACACATGTAAATAAAAAAGACTTTTTGACACCTGTCAATAAAGGACTTCAAAAAAGGTTGTGAAGGAGGTTGCTATGCTCGACTGTATGTATTATTTTACTCTTACGTTCCAATTACCCTTTTTCATTCTACATTCAACAATGATATTAACCCTAATAAAATTCAAACTTAAAAAAAAAAATGAACTATGGTCGAATGTCGACCACTGGACGCCCACTAGTATAAATAAATGCTCACCAAATTTGTCATATAAAATCCTTGTACTTAGAAGGTTCTCGGTATTTTGTTCTATTAAAAAGATAATATAACATAGAACTTACTTTTTTTCCAAATCTTGATACTCTGGACTGTCTTCCTTGATGTCTTTATGTAGTGGTATCAACGATGGAACTAAGTTCAAAGTGTTGTCCAAAAGATCACGCCCCAGCACCATATGAGTTATATACCTAGAAGTATATAGGATCGTATGTTTTACGAAGATTTTTATACTTTATAGATATTTAGCCTTTGAGCACAAACTTACCTGATATTAAATGACAATGTGGTCTAGAGTAGTAAACACACTTTACCTTGATGCATTCTGTATGTGTTAGAGCCGCGCTGAAACTATTACTGGTTTTAGCATGAATGGGTCGGCTCGCCCGGGGTAGTACCACCGTCATATGAAGTAACAGTTCTTGCATTGTTGCGTTTCGTTCGGTCAATGAGAGCGCCGGAAGCCTATCTCCCCTTCCCTTTCCTCTCTCCTCTCCCTCTCCCTCCCGTAACCCTTCTTTTCAAAGGGTGGCAACGCACTTGCGACTCCTCTGGTGTTGTTAGTGTCCATGGACGGTGGTGATAACTTACCATCAGATGACCAACATGTTCGTTTGCCACCTATGACATAAAAAAAAACCTTATCTCTCACCTCCCCCCTACCCTCTCCACGCAAACACGCAATGCACTTACAGCTCCCTTGGTGTTGCTACTATCTATGGACGGTGGTGATCACTTAACATCAGGTAACAAATCTGTTCGTTTGCTTCCTATGATATAAAAAAAAGTGCACAGTCAGAGGTGTTAGTTACAAACATCAAAATTGTTCACATATTGAACCACGTTATAATAAGCCTTCTCTCTTATATTTTACTAGCTGTTACCCGCGGCTCCGCACGCGCTTTTTAAAAAATGTATTAAAGAAATGGAAAATTGTGAGTGGGTGTGTACATTACAGAAAAGTTTTTTTCTTTTTGGTCAATTTGGCTGCCATATTGTCTTATTTACCACGTTTGCTTCTACATAACTCAGTTATTATAGCAACGTATAAGAATAACTTAAGTATATCGACAATACGGGCATATTATATCTATCTATAAAATAAAAGATTTAAGATATATTGTTCGATAATGTATAGCTTATAATTTTCATTACTTTCTTATATAGTGTTAGTGAGTACTGAGTTTGGTATATAGTAGGTTGAAGTTCCAGGTATGTTGCTGATGATAAATCCCATCCCATTCGATATAATATTAGTATTCATATATCTAATGTACACGTTACATGTTACAGTTGGCGTGAGTGTCGTAGTTACAAATGTTTTTGAAAAAGCGTTTCTGTAAAAACACACTCACTTACAATTTTACATTTCTTTAATAAATTTTTAAAAAGCGCGTGCGGAGCCGCGGGTAACAACTAGTAGTAGAATATGTCAACCGCTATAATTTCGGTTATCTGGCAGTAAAAAGTAAAATTCCCGTAAATATAGGTCCAGCCGTTTTGGAGATTACTCGCAACAAACAAACAAACAGAGAAATATACTAATATAAAAATATAGACAAAGTATAAAAAAAGTTTTTTTTGGTCATTTGTAGCCATATCCATTCATCAAAAAGTTGTTATTTTAATTGTACATACATAAACTTTATTTTTATAATACGTAATATAGAACAAATAAAAAATTGGAAATAAAAGTAGTATAAAATTTTGAATACGAAAACAAAATAAACTTTGAAAATGTTAGCGTTGATACTTACCACATAACTTCAGAATTGGCAGTATGGATTAATTCCTTCGCCTATGAACTATTTGAATAGGAAAAAAAAACTTTGAAAATGTTAGCTTTGATACTTACTACATAACTTCAGAATTGGCAGTATGGATTAATTCCTTCGCCTATGAACTATTTGAATAGGAAAAAAAAACTTTGAAAATGTTAGCTTTGATACTTACTACATAACTTCAGAATTGGCAGTATGGATTAATTCCTTCGCCTATGAACTATTTGAATAGGAAAAAAAAACTTTGAAAATGTTAGCTTTGATACTTACTACATAACTTCAGAATTGGCAGTATGGATTAATTCCTTCGCCTATGAACTATTTGAATAGGAAAAAAAAACTTTGAAAATGTTAGCTTTGATACTTACTACATAACTTCAGAATTGGCAGTATGGATTAATTCCTTCGCCTATGAACTATTTGAATAGGAAAAAAAAACTTTGAAAATGTTAGCTTTGATACTTACTACATAACTTCAGAATTGGCAGTATGGATTAATTCCTTCGCCTGTCCTATTGAACGAATATTATTACTACTACTAACGAAATCTCTCAAAAGGAAAAAAGTGCCCGATTTTGAAACGTTCTTCATTGGTGCTCTGCTTCTATTGGTCTTAGCGTGATGATATATAGCCTGTAGCCTTCCTCGATAAATGAGTTATTTAAAACCGAAGGATTTTCTCAAATCGGACTGGTAGTTCCTGAGATTATTAATTACTTTTTTAAGGTCTGTTATCTACCAGTAAATACCCCGTGAAAATCGGCCCAAAGTAATGCGGACGAAGCCGCGGACAAATAAAGTAGAATATGTCAACCGCTATAATTTCGGTTATCTGGCAGTAAAAAGTAAAATTCCCGTTAAAATAGGTCCAGTCGTTTTGGAGATTACCCAGGACAAACAAACAAACAGACAAAATATAATAATATAAAAATATAGACAAAGTATAAAAAAAGTTTTTTTTGGTCATTTGTAGCCATATCCATTCATCAAAAAGTTGTTATTTTAATTGTACATACACAAACTTTATTTTTATAATACGTAATATAGAACAAATAAAAAATTGGAAATAAAAGTAGTATAAAATTTTGAATACGAAAACAAAATAAACTTTGAAAATGTTAGCGTTGATACTTACCACATAACTTCAGAATTGGCAGTATGGATTAATTCCTTCGCCTATGAACTATTTGAATAGGAAAAAAAAAAACTTTGAAACTGTTAGCTTTGATACTTACTACATAACTTCAGAATTGGCAGTATGGATTAATTCCTTCGCCTGTCCTGTTGGACGAATATTATTACTACTACTTAACACGTTACCATGGCAACGTATATAATAATAATGTAATCGCTCAAAAGCAAAAAAAGTGCCCGATTTTGAAACATTCTTCATTGGTGCTCTGCTTCTATTGATCTTAGCGTGATGATATATAGCCTATAGCCTTCCTCGATAAATGAACTATCTAAAACCGAAAGACTTTCTCAAATCAGACTGGTAGTTCCTGAGATCATAGCGTTCAACCAAACAAACAAACAAACAAACTCTTCAGCTTTATATATTAGTATAGATTATAAATATGATGTAGATAAATATGATGTAGATACATACGAATGTGTTATATATGTAAATCATATGCCATATATTATACCGGTGTATAAACTATTACCATTCAGTTTTTTTTATGTCATTGGTGGCAAACGAACATGTGGGTCACCTGATGTTAAGTGATCACCACTGTCCATGGACACTAACAACACCAAAGGAGTTGCAAGTACGTTGCCACCCTTTGGGGGAAGGGTTAGAGGAGGGAGAGGATACAGGAGGGGAGGGGGTCCTCCGGCGCTCTCACTGACCGAACGAAACGCAACAATGCAAGCACTGTTACTTCTCGTCGGTTTTCTATGAGAGGGTGGTACTACCCCCGGGCGAGCCGACCCATTCATGCTACAACCAGTAATAGTTTCAGCACGGCTCTACCACCATAAATTTTTACGTAAACCCCATACAAACGACAGACAGACAAAGATTTTTGAAGCTATGGAAATCTGTCATTGATTGGCCCTTAAGTGCAGCTGCTAGAAGATACCAACAGATGCTTGGTGGCAGTTTTTTTACTTGAGGATTGTAGCTAACTAGGTCTTAGAAAGAGCTTTAATACCGTCGTCAGAATGTTCCCATCGACCCAGTCGCAAGGATTCGAACCTACATCAATAAGCACAGTGTCCAGATACGTTATCAATTTAGCATTTTTTTAAATTATTGTGGCACGGCAAAATGACTGCCTGATGGTAAGCACAGTATAATCCAAAAACAATGGTGACCACCGAGTGACACACTATCCATCGCCGGTCGCTGCTGTAATGTCGGCCTGTAAAAAGCTGGATGTGCACAGGCTGATCCCGAAACGCGACCCGCCGAAGCGAATCACTATGACGGGCTTTTTCGCCATATACATGGTGGTTGCGGCCCAGTCAGGCTGTAAAAACCTACCACCCCGCAAATTATTAGTTTTTCTCCCTGATTTTATGCAACAATCCGTTGGTATCAGTGATATATATCTTTAGGAATTTTCTCGCAGTAGCTTTTTTAAACTTCACCCGTGTTATTATAAAAAAAGTTAAATAAGTATTAAATATAGAGTTTAAAAAGGTTTCGTAATAAATGCACCGCGCTTGCCCGAGGCAAGTTCGCGTTATCTCTTATAAGTCTTTTTCACAAGACTCACGTAACGTAAACAAAGCGAGACAAAAGAGCAAAATGGCGAACATTCAGCGACCGCAGTGCATTTAATACGAGACCTTTTTAAAGCCAGGGTTCAATACGTATTTAACTTTTTTTGTAATAACACTGTATGGGTTTATTTTTCGACCATAGTCTTACCTATTGACGATGTGGTTTAATATGGTAAAACAAGATGACCTTGGCGACGAACCGATTTCTTAAATTACATAAATATAGATTTATTAAATTAGTCATATAAATTGATACCAAAAAATGGCTCCTTCGATTTTATATATTGTACTAAAACCATTCCGTAAGTATAAAGATGAACACAGTAAAAATAACATAAAAATCGGTCGAGTCGTTGCTGATAAAAATGCGCGAGTACAGATGTTATAAAAAGTATAACCATAATTTTTGAAGTTGTTTTAAATACGCTAGGCAGGGTTTTCTTTTCATTTTCCTAACATGAAACTAATATAATGTATTTCAAATATCATAGAATCTTTAAGTAATTCAATAAAATTCATCTATGTTTTATCTACTGCAGAAACACATTCTTTTGACAATGGCGATGAATATTTTAGACTTAAACAATTATGCTCCACTTTATTAATAAACTTTGATTAGGGTGGAACCTAATGTAAATAACAGTGACTAAAAATCATTTGAATTTATTAGATCCTTTAACTTCTAAAAATCATTTGAATTTATTAGATCCTTTAACTTCTAAAAATCATTTGAATTTATTAGATCCTTTAACTTATCTACTTTTCCCTTGTATTTAAGTGTAAAAATAGTTTACAATAACTTTTGATAGAGTGAACCCATTTTAATGAAACTAAGACCAAATGTTATTCAAGAATTGAATTTATTAGATCCTTTAACTTATCTACTTTTCCCTTGTATTTAAGTGTAAAAATAGTTTACAATAACTTTTGATAGAGTGAACCCATTTTAATGAAACTAAGACCAAATGTTATTCAAGAATATGTTTTATAATTTTCTTAATGAGGTTTTATAGTGAACGTAGTACTTTTTTAATGGTGGTAGAGCCATGCTGAAATTATTACTGGTTTCAGCATGAATGGGTCGGCTCGTCCGGGGTAGTACCACCCTCTCATAGAAAACCGACGTGAAGTAACAGTGCTTGCATTGTTGTGTTTCGTTCGGTCAATGAGAGCGCCGGAGGCCCACCTCCCTTCCCCTCTCCTCTCTCCTCTCCCTCTCCCTCCCCTAAGCCTTCCCCCCGAAGGGTGACAACGCACTTGCGACACCTCTGGTGTTGTTAGTGTCCATGGACGATAGTGATCACTTAACATCAGGTGACCTACCTGTTCGTTTGCCACCTATGACATAAAAAAAAAAGAAGTGATGTGTGTTCAAACAAACAGACAGACATTTGATTTTTTTGTTCCAAAAAAAAATTAGTAAAAGCAACTTTTAGATTAGAAAGAATGTTATGAATAATGTGGTGAAGGAAGAGTCATATCACTACATAGTATAAAACAAAGTCGCTTTATCTGTCCCTTTATCCCTATGTATGCTTAAATTTGTATATTTGCATTGTAAAATTATATGCTTTAAAACTACGCAACAGACTTTGATGCGGTTTTTTTAATAGATAGAGTGATTGAAGAGGAAGGTTTATACGTATAATAACATCCATAGTGGAGAAATACTGTTAATTTTGAGGTTTCTAATGTGATGTCGTAAATAATTATATAACCGATTCGATGCAGACGAAGTTGCACGGGTCAGATAGGAATAAATAAAACAGTATTAAATAGAGAAGAAGATGAATATAAGAATAGAGGAACAATAATTTGTGCATGTATAAAAAAATGCAAATGAAAATCGACGAAGAAAATTCCTTTGTCGACCATACTTAGTTAAGAGAGGAAAACTATGGATCTGCGGAGACTGCCATAAATAACTCTTAGCGAAATAAATTTATACAATAAATATCATTATAGTTTTTTTTAAATAAAGTTAAACGTAATAATTATTATAATTACCGTTCATACGCCCGCGCCTGCAGGTAGCCACGTGCGAAATAATTAATGCCAAGTACGGAAGCTATGCCCTTACACTCGATACTTCGCAGTAAATTCTTGAAGCCAACCAAGTACCTGTTAAAAATAGTTTACATTATTTTTATCTTCCCACAGAGAAATGCAAGAGGGTCTTGTGAAGTCCTGATGACTTCATTACCGCATAATAAAAATACAGAGCAAAGTTTCGAAACCATTAGATATCAGACAATTATTTTGTTTAGTTCAGCACAATAAAGTGACAACCTTTGAAGATGGTGACTACGGAATGATCTAGAATCTAACCCTGTCATGCCGGATTACATACCTCTCGGCGTCCGATTCCAAAATCCGACCAACCAAAAGAAAAGAAAGGCAAAAAACAAAAGAAGTCATGACGTGACGAATTTGTCCATTTAAGTACAGACAACCTACAACCTGTCAACGTGACAAGTGTTACACCAGATACATCGTAATATACCAGATATTAACCGATGTATCAATATAGAACAGAACTAGAACGATATAGAACCGATAAAGATAATTTTATTCATTTCTATAATTTTGGGTATGTATTATTGAAGTGAAGCTTCTTACGGGAGGACATTGGAATTACGATCGGCAACCTTTTTGTGTGACGAAAAGTGGTGGGGGTAAACACTGTGTTGGGTAGAGTGTTGAAAACACCGGTTCTCTTCCGAAAGTTAAGCATCGTCGGGCGCGGACAGTACTTGGATTAGTGATGGCCTGGGAACACCGCATGATATTGACTCTTTGTTTTATTTGTAATGAAAACGTTTTACTGTAATGTAGAAGATTCACTTCTGTCGTGTGCACTTACGATACACCGTGGTTTTTTTTCAAGACTGTCAACATACTCAAAATAGGATAATAATAAGCTTCCTTAACCGTATGTATAAAAAGGACACTGAGGTATTTATGACAGAGCCTCCATATATTCTCATCACATGTAATTTTTTAGAAACGTTATAAACTAGCTGTACCCGCGACTCCGTGGGTGAACCGATTACAATGAAATAAAGACTAAATATTACTTGAGAATACGCTTTATGATTCTACTGGCAACGTTTTACAGACAGACTGACAGATAGACACATCTAAAAATGATTGAAATGTCACAAGAACACATTTTTCGCAAAAATCTAAATATTGCAGACACGTTAGATTTGCATTCTTATTATATATATATATATATATATATATAGACTAGCAAAAGACTAGAAAAATGTATTAAAAAAATGTAAAATTGTAAGTAGGTGTGTGTGTACATTACAGAAATACTTTTTCAAAAATATTTGTAACTACGACACGCACGCCATCTACTGTAACATGTAACGTGTAGATTAGATATGTGAATACTAGTAGTGTATCGAATGGGATGGGATTTATCATCAGCAACATACCTGGAACTTCAACCTACTATATACCACCCTCAGTGCTCACTAACACTAAATAAGAAAGTAATGAAAATGTTAAGCTATACATTATCGAACAATATGTGTTAAATGTGTTGTTATATAGATATATTATGCCCATATTGTCGATATAATTCTGTTATTCTTTATACGTTGCTATAATCACCGAGTTATGTAGACGCAAACGCAGTAAATAAAACAAAATGGTCGCCAAATTAACCAAAAAGATAATATAATTCAAATTATATACAACTATATAACTTTCAATTAGGTATATTTATTCTTGGAGTCCAGTACAGCGCACGTCTCATGCGTTGGTTTACAGTAAACAACATATTTTTGATTAATTTCACAGGCACCTATTCACGGGTCATCACTACTACAAAGTCTTGGCTAACAAAATAAAATAGTCTAAGTCACTTCTTATATTAAGTTATCTGCCAGTGAAAGTCCCGTGAAAATCAGTTCGGGCATTGTGGATATTCCACTGCGGCCGAAGGAGAATAAAAAACCCAATAAGAGGTCTGCTATCTACCAGTGAACACCCCGTGAAAATCGGTCCAACCATTTTGGAAAGAGCAACGCGGACGAAGCCGCGAACAAATAAAATAGAATATGTCAACCGCTATCATTTCGGCTATCTGCCAGTAAAATTCCCGTTAAAATAGGTCCAGCCGTATTGGAGATTACCCGGAACAAACAAACAAACAGAGAAAATATAAGTAATTTAGATAATTTTAATTTATACTAGCTGTTAACCGTGGCTTGCCTGCAGTGTTATCTCTAAAACGGTTAGACCGATTTTTACGGGACTTTTACTCGCAGATAGCGGACCTTATGTAAAGTAATTTAATTTATTTTAATTTAGATTAGCTGTTAACCGTGGCTTGCCTGCAGTGTTATCTCTAAAACGGTTAGACCGATTTTTACGGGACTTTTACTCGCAGATAGCGGACCTTATGTAAAGTAATTTAATTTATTTTAATTTAGATTAGCTGTTAACCGTGGCTTCGCCCGCTATGCTATCACCAAAACGGTGAGACCGATTTTAGTTGTTATTTTAATTTCAAATATACACACTTTATTTTTATAATACGTAATAGATTACAAATAAAAAATTGGAAACAAAACCAACATAGTAATAACCAATTTGAACAGAAACACAAAATAAACTTTAAAAATGTTTGCGATAGAAAGTTACCATGTTACCATGGCAACGTATATAATACTGACGTTAACACGCAGCTACAAGGAAAAAAACAGCTCGATTTTGAAACATTCTTCATTGGAGCTCCGCTTTTATTGGTGTTAGCGTGATGATATATAGCCTATAGCCTTCCTCGATAAATGAATTATCTAACACCGAAAGAATTTTTCAAATCGAACCTGTATTTCCTGAGATCATCGGGTTCAATCAAACAAACTCTTCAGCCTTATATATTAGTGTATAGATTTTAAAAATTGAACAACAACAAAATGTAATATGCAATTATCAAAAATTAGCTACATATTAAAAGCATGATCAGGTACCGATCTTTAAATCAAGTTGATTAATTTATGTGACATGTACATATTTATATTAGTCTTGATACTTGGAAGAATAAAATTGATCGAGTGAGTCGAGTACCTACGCAATCACTGCACATGTCATCTGCACCTAAAGACGTAAGACTTATGGATGCCGTAAACTATACCCAATAACGTCAATTATCGACATACACGGAAGTCATATTTTAGTCACAACACTTAGGTGTCACGAAAATGGAATTCTTGATCGTTTTCATGAAAACTTCGGTGATTCAGATACTACTAGACGTTAGACGTGTGCGCCTGTAATGGAAATAATTACTATGAATCATATTACTGCAGTCGTTGATGTCACTGTTCTATAAAATGATCAATCACTGAACGATAATTTTCAGGTCATTTCTATGAAATTTACTTTAGTTGACAATGACACATGTTATCACCCACCGCCGGTGCCGCTGCATCACATTTAAGAGAAGAGACTACAACACGACCGGAGCATTGATATTAGCGCCACCATATTATAAATATACATTCACACTAGCGCCAACATATTAGATACACATTGATACTAGCGCCACCATATTAGAGAGACACATTGACACTAGCGCCACCATATTAAAGATACATAAATAAGAACTATTATTATTATATAGATTTTAATAAGACTTAAATAAGAATATCATTATATAGAATTGAATCATTAGTTTGACCATTATGAATAATAGTATATTCTTTGACTTCATATTTCAGCCATGAAAGGCTAGATGTCGCTGATCTACATGTCGAAACAGATTAGTGAACACATTAGAGATACATAAATAAGGATAATTATATAAAATTGTTGTACAGCTTAAATAACATTAATTTGTTCATACTTTATTATTTTTGTGTTACTTAAATTATTTTGCGGAATTATGTATAAATAGTAATCGCTTTGACTTTGATATCTGCGCATTAATATGTACCAAGTATTGTATGGCGAAGTTCTGGCCAAATAAATAGTGACAGTAGTAGAAGTATTTATTGCCATTCCTGACTGCATCGACACTATACGTGACTAGTGTAATAATAATTATTGCTTGAAGCGACAATAAACGTGAAAACCAGGCTAATATTATTAATTTCAATTTAAAAATTACGAAATTATAATAATTGCAACGAATAATTTGATTTAAATATTCAAAAAAGAACACAGAGATTTACAGGTCTTCACTTCTGTCAACAATCTTTATGACTGCCTCGATTGTTTTCGTGTGTAATTGTGTTATATTATAGCTGTAAGAAAGCTAATTTCAATTACTCTTAAGCCTTGAACACATAGACGGTGTACGGTTATACGTCATTCCTTTGTAGGATTTGTTTGTATGTACCTGTGTATACACTATCACTTCATTGTGCACCGGCGTGCCCAACCCGTATGTGCGTGAATTAAATAAGCTTCTTTTTTTTATAGGAGGCAATCGAACAAGTGGGTCACCTGATGTTAAGTGATCAACACCACAGTGTCACATAGACACTTGCAACACCAGGGGAGTCACGTTGCCAACCTGTCTTGTGGGAAGTTGTGGGAGTAAGGGAAGGGGGAAAAGGAGGGAAGGTAGGCCTCCGGCACTCTCAGTGACCAAACGAAACGCAACAATGCAAGCACAGTTACTTCACGTCGGTTTTCTGTCAGAGGGTGGTACTTCCCAGGCGAACCGACCCATTCATGCTGAAACCAGTAATAGCTTCAGCGTGGCTCTCGTTTACTATTCATCTCAAATACACATTTTTTTATGATATTTTGGTATTAGAAATACATCTAAATAATCATATAAGATTAATTAACAGACGGGATATGGTATTCATTTGTACGATTTGACAGTGTCGCTATCTGTGCATAGGTGTGCCCTGTCGTTTGAGTGTGAATTTATACAGCTTCATTACTATTGTATTAATCCTGGTATTGTGTAAAACTTACATAGTAATAGCTAAATTAATGAACCTTCGCTATACCGTTTATACGGAAACCCTTTGTGTGTAAGAGGCCTAAACTTGTGGCTTCGTACTGACGCATTCCAACTACCTACGGGACATATTTTGCGGGTGGGAATTATTTTAGTTAACATACACGTCAGTAAACGCGACAGTTCGAAGTTCAACTCTAAACTCCGGGCATACCCTAACTCCTTACAATGTACAGGGTATGCCCGGAATAGGAATTTTAAAACTAATACGGTGTTATTACAAAACAGTTAAATACGTATTCAACCCTGGCTTTAAAAAGGTATCATATTAAATGTACCGCGGTCGCTGAATGTTCGCCGTATTACTGTATTATCTCGCTTTGGTTACGTTAGGTTAGACTTGTGAAAAAGGATAACGCGAACTTGCGTCGGGCGAGCACGGTGCATTTATTAAGCAACTTTTTAAACCAAGTATTTAATACGGATTTAACTTTTTTTTAATGACACGGATATGGTTTAATTAACCATTGGTTAGTGTAAATTTAAAATTTAATAGATTTTTAATTATTTTTAAAATTCCGTTACCTACTATTCTGATAGTCTAAATGCGAATGTGAATTTATTTGTCAGACTTTCACTATGCAACCGCCGATCATAAAATGTACAGACTCTATCAGGCGTATAGAAAAGCACATCTATCATTCAGAAAAAAATATACTATTTCCGAGGAATAACTCAAATCTGCATTGACGCGAGCAAAGACGCAAGTAGACGCTAGTTACTTAATAAATGAATTAATATGCTTATTACACACATTTTTTTCATATACAGGAGAGATTTTTTGAGGCGGGGCATTATTAACAAGCCTCTTCACGAGGACAAGCAAGGTACAAGAAATCGTTTTTTTTTTATTACTAGCGGGGCCGGCAGACGTTGTCCCGTCCTGATTATAAAAAAATCCTAGCCAAATGATATATCAAAACCTTCCCCGTGAAACACTTTATCTACTGGTACAAAACTGCATGAAAATCCGTTCAGTAGTTTTTGAGTTTATCGCGAACAGACAGACAAACGCGGTAGGGGACTTTGTTTTATATTATGTAATATTATTTACTAGTAAAGGGACCGGCGGACGTTAGCCTGCCCTGATAATAAAAAAAAACCTTGACAAATTACATACCTTCCTCATGAATCACTTTACTAGTGGAAACCGTATGAAAACCCATTCAGTAGTTTTTTAGTTTATCGGGAACAGACAGATCGACAGACGTGGCAGTGGGCTTTTTTATATTTGTCAAGGTTTTTCTTATTATGAGGGCAGGACAACGTACGCCGGGTCCACTAGTTATTGATACATTTTATAACGTACTATTAATCTCGAAATTAAGCCTAATTCCGCTGTTCAATGTTTCACGATTATTAATCGAGTGTTTTTTAAATTAAGTCCACGCATACAATTAGACAGGCCGAAAATAAAATATATGTCATACTAGATAGCCCCACGTCTCCGTTCATGTAGAACCTAATAAAGAAAAAAAAAACAGCGGTTAATAAAATCATCTGAATGTATTAAATCCATTTACTTATCTAATTTTTTCCAGTATTTAGGTCGTGCCGTCAATAAAATTACAATAACTTTTGATAGATTGAACCGATTTTAATGAAACTAAGGCTAAAAGCTACTCGAGGATATGCTTTATATGAATTTTATCGTGAACGCAGTACTTTAGTAGTGATGACTGGTCAAACAAACAGACAGACTTTTTAATAATGATTGAAGTGTATTTTATTACTAATTCCAAGACACAATTTTTCAAAAAAATCTAAAAAGCACAGACACTTTAGAATTTTATTCTTATTATATGTATCTGTACATAGATTCGCGATGATTATTCTCTATAATTACAATAACTACACTTTATTAGTATATATAGCTACTACAAATATTTGATATTTACCAACCCTACTACAAATACAGAAATTAATTTCTTCGAAGAAGCACGCTGTTTGGATTGACGTCACAAGTCTTTATAGACTCTAGCCCGTTTGCCTGTTGCAACGAATCGAGGTTAACTCATAACAACTAACGAGCGTCGACTTGTCAATAAATAAGTGTTTAAACCGCGGGCAATATGAACTGATAATGAGACTATAAAAAAATAGGTTAACTGTTGTTCAACGGTAATAATTGTCATTATTATAATTTACTAGCTCTTGCTCGCAACTACGTTCGCGTGGAATAGTTACTTTAGGCTATCACTAACTTTTGGAATGCAAGGAAGTCGTCTCGCAGAAGGAGGCGGCGGAGATGGTCCGTGAGCAGGATCCTCAAAGTGACCCTCTCCGCCAACGGAGGACAGGCAGGAGGAGGCGGCAGTTTGACCGCCTCCTCCCACCGTAGCCGGACCTAGGGAAGATGGGTCGGCAGGCCCATCTTCCTAGTGCACAGGTCCGGCGGACGGAGGAGACGGCCGGTGTGTACCCAGCTGTCTCCTAACAGGACGAGGCCCGGCGGCAGCGATACCACTGCCGGGCCAGCCGCTGGGGCGGCACGATGAAGTCTATAGAGATCTCATGTCGCTCCAACTTAGCGGTAGACGTACACCGTGGAGTTTTAGTCCGTGCGAGACGGACATAACCCACCCTCTCCCGCGAGAGGGTGGTGTATCCATAAGGCATTTCCCCACGTAAAAAAAAGGCTAACGCTAACTTTAACTCGTGACTTCATTTCACCCTCATCCATACTACGAACAATCACCAATTACAAAACAACTTGTAGATACATCTTATAAAATACTAATAAAAAAGCTAAATTGAAAAACAATATTACAAACTCTTTCTTGCCCTTATACCGACGTCCACCATATTATAAATTAATTTGGCTTTTTCCGATGTTGGGTATGACAATAATTCATTACAAACACTTATATTATAAGTATTCTTAAATATCTGTCTTCTTTGGGATTCGTTCCGAACACATTCCATTACAATATAATACACGTCTTCTTATTGAAGGCAAGCTTCGCAATGGCTGTTTTGCCCAGATGCCCAATGCCTAGAACGAAAGCTCAAAGCTAAGACGATCATGCTTCTTCTCATATTGGAGTCTTGGAACCATTGGACCGATCCCAGAGATGGTCGTATCGTCTTATACCACATGCCTTTCGTTAACGACCTTTCATTAAAATATTCTGACCATATATTGACTGCATTTCTTTTGAACTCAGCTGTAGCATCGTTATATATTGGTAAACAATCATATAAAATTCCCTCTTCTATAGCTTCTTACCGTGTTTTTGTGTAAAAATGTTCATGTCACACGAATTTAAGGCATTTCACGACTTGTAAATACAAGTTAATATAAAATAATTTTAATTGTGTATAATGTGATCATATGAAAATTATGCGTGATTATGTGCACATTGCGGACCCACCTCCATATGGTGCTACTGTCGGTATCCTTGATTTCTTTAGTGAGATGGTTCAATAGAGCGGCGTTTGCATTTGTATACCATTCAACAGCTTCCGTCATTGAGGTCCCAGCGTTTATGCTCGACCTGCAAAAGATATAATTATATTACATACATTATACAACAACCTAAAATTGACTGTAATACGTGTCACAGAGTCGTTGTGTTCGTGCAGTTTGACCCGTGGAATAACAATCTTTGTCTGCAGGTTCGAACCGCGGCCTGTACTAACGAATTTTTCAGAATTTTTCTAATGGTGGTAGAACCACGCTGATGCTATTACTGGTTTCAGCACGAATGGGTCGGCTCGCCCAGGGTAGTACCACCCTCTCATAGAAAACCGACGTGAAGTAACAGTGCTTGCATTGTTGCGTTTCCTTCGGTCAGTGAGAGCGCCGGAGGCCCACCTCCCCTCCCCTTTCCTCTCTCCTCTCCCTTTCCCTCCCCTAACCTTTCCCCCAAAGGGAGGCAACGCACTTGCGACTCCTCTGGTGTTGTTAGTGTCCATGAAAAAAAGAATTCGTATACATTTATTAATTTAAATTGGTAACACTAACGGCTGATGGTGAAGGAAAACAATTTGAGGAAACCTGAACCTGAGAAATGTTCTTGTAGTACCACCATATGTTGGAAAATATAGAACTTTGGATTTCTCCGAGTATGAAGTCGCCAATTCGTAGTGGGTTGGCGTGGTGAATATGTCCATACTTATCTTCAGGAAGAGGCTGATAGAAAGAGGTTGATGGCCCTGCAGTAGATCTCTTATTGCCTGATTATGACGATGATGATGTGTCACATGATGTGTAATCTAGTTTTAAATATGTTTACAATACACATAAACATACACCACATCTTGTAATATTGCTATTACTAGTACAAAAAATATATAAATTTCTATCATTAAATAAATATCTGGAAAGATCTAGAATTCTCTACAAACATCGTGCATAAACTCCAATCTAGGATATCACCATGCGTAGAATACGCGCACATTTGCACAGCGGGCATTTAATTCCAATGCCCGTATGATGAGCTGCCACTCTAAAGTTAAAAATCTGACGCCAAATATCTCATATCGACATTAAAATCAATACTCTTGATTTGGCATGTTAACATTCTAAGCTGTATCCTCACTGAATAGCAGATAAGATGGTTAAATCCTAAAACCAATAAGCACAAAATACTAACTTCTACAATCGTAAGCAAAAAACAAATTCTAAATATAACAAACGTCGAAGCTCTCCTTTCCTTTAGACGTTATCGGTGTAACAAACGATCAAAAAACCTTATTAATGGCAAAATAATCTTCATTGCACTCTAGAAATTTCGATCCCATATTTTTATCGGTAACTAGCGGGCCCGGCAGACGTGGTTCCGCCCAGATTATAAAAAAAAATCATTGACAAATTATACTAAAACCTTCCTCATGAATCACTCTATCTACTGGTGAAAACCGCATGCAAATCCGTTCAGTAGTTTTTGAGTTTATCGCGAACAGACAGACAGACAAACGCGGTAGGGGACTTTGTTTTATACTATTATCGGTAATATAAGCGAGCCATAGCGCAATCAATGACAGTCTTTCAATTGTTAGGCTCGAAATAGACGTTCTCCTCGTTGCACATGTGAGGCTGACGAGGGGAGACGACTGGTTGTGTACCCAGTAGTCTCTCTCTAGTAGGACGAAGCCTGGTGTTCACTCGCCAGGTTTCAGGCGGTTTCTCAGGTAGACAGCAAGTTCGATCCCTGGCCACCCCTAGCATGCGGCTCACGGTACACTCTCCCCTACCTCCCAAACATAGGCTGGTAACGCACGTGCAACTCCCCTGATGTTGCAAATGTCTATGGACGGTGGTGATCACTTAATATCAGGTGATCCACCTGTTCGTTTGCCTCTTATGATATATAAAAAAGGTGGATACTTTATTTAACCATTCGATTAAATAAAACAGATTAATGTCCGTGCATTAACTTTCATTGACAAATCGAGACAGAATCAATTTAATATAATACCATCATTAACTCACAGCGCAGACATTACCGTGTTAACTATTCAATACACCTTTCGCACTATATTTGTTTGGGAGAAGGTCACCTCTTCAAATTAGCTTTGTGAGAAAACATTTATATTACGAAAATAGAAGATAGGTATTGTTATTCGGTCTGTATTTTGTCTCTTAGTAATGTAATTCTTATTCTATTTTCTACACAATTGATTCGTAACTTCGTCTCTTATTGCTGTTCACAGTTGGAAGCAATGTCAAAGTAATCCTGCCACATTTTTCTGTCTCCATTATTATCCCTTGTTCATTTATGAAATTCACCTTTAAGTAAATATCGCCAATTTCTTTGCATATGTAAGCTTACAAATAATAGCTATTATCAGTAAGTTTTTTAAAGTAAAACTTCATTAGGCACGACTAGGATGTAACTGGACGACATTGCAACGAATGTCCGTTACAGCAATATGGCGTTACGTTTCTATACCATCCGGTTAGACAAAAATTAAACATAACCAAAACTTCTATTAAATCATAATTAATCTTATTCGATACTTGTCATAGTAATATGGTCGTACTTTCCTATATTTTATTTACTTTATAACAACGAGCTGCTAATAATATTTCCTGTGTTATTTAGGTTCCGAATTAGTTGATAGATAGCACTGCAAATATTTTAGCTTTGATTTAATTTGCATACTTACATTGAAACCAGTTGGCAGCAAGGTCGCGCGCTCATATAATTATACATAATTAATTCTATTGTATGATTTTTATTATCATTCAATTTAATATTATTTATTGTTTTTTTTTCTACAATTTTTGGGTCATTTATGTATTAACTTTTATTGACAAAATCAAAAAAAGTTTCACTTTAATCGCGTGTGACGGTTACACGCACTATTTTTTTAAATTGTTTATTTATTAATTTAACCTCAAACGAATAACACCAATCTCTCAGTATACGTTAGCTATATAATAGTATAGCAGATAAATATTTTTTAATCTATGCTTTTTCACAATTTCACTATTGAAAAACTGCTATCTATTTAGATTATTGTCATACAGCGATTAAATCCTCAGCTGCTATAAGAAATAAAAGTTACCACGAATGACCTCTTTTATCTATTCTCCCCATACAAATATAAATGAAGTAATTATATACACAAAAACCCTCCTTACCCCAATATTTAAGAAACATTTGATACGATTATAGCTCACAATTATATCGAAATAGCTTCTGCTCGCGGATTCGTCCGCGTGGAATAGGTACTTTGGGCTAAACCTAGCATGCAGTGGAAGCTGTAAAAAGAAAAAAAATTGTCTTAGCGTGATGGTTGGTTTTTGGGTTGATGGTTTTTGGCGGAATCTTGGTCTGTCATGTAGTGGATTTTATTTTTTATTTATAATCTTGCGTTACTTGACTCTATGTTGTGTAACATTATTAATGTTTAATGTAATATAGTTTGTTTATTGTGCATAAGTGAAGTGAATGGAAAATAATACCACGGACCATGAATTCTGAGATGCCACAAAAATTCCATGGAAAGTTCTAACAAGATGGCCACCATCTTGTTAGTTCATTGAAATTATATCAAGAAACTTGTAATAGCGATCCTCACTTGACAATGGCAGTAATAGTCTATTAGAAGACTGGTTGCCAAAAATGGAATGGAAGAAAAACTTGTAATACTATTAACAACTCGACAATGGCAGTAATAATCTGGAAGATTGGTTGCCAAAAAAAATAAAAAAAAAACCTTCCTCGATAAATAAGCTATCTAACAGTGAAATAATTTTTCATATCGGACCAGTAGTTCTTGAGATTAGCGCGAGCAACTAAACACAGAAATAAACCCTCCAGCTTTATTATATTAGTATAGATTCACAATATCTTATTAAAACTAGGAGCTATACAAATTCATAAATGAATAATATATAACGGTTAACTGTTACATACTCTCTTGACTTTGTTAATTAAGGTAAATAAATACGATTATAGACTGGCAAATTGAAATGACCCATCAACGTGTCTTCTACATGAGTCACGCAAATACGCGGTACTCTCGTGCCGACTTTGTAAGAGTGTTTTTATTTTATATAATTGCCACGTGCTCGCAAAACAACATGAGGTAAAATACATACCTGACTAATAGTCTGTGGTAAAATTATGTTTACAGTGTTTTAAGAAGTTAAATTTGTAATTATGCTATAAGAAGTTTTTAAAGTTAAGGTTAAAAGGAAAGCAGTAAACCAACGTCAATAATCACGTCAACGGTGACTTCTTATTACGTGAACATTTCAAAATGGAGAAACCGTGACCTTAGTGTATACGTCAGTTTCCATGACACATAAGAATTGAAATTAACCGAAACAGTCAAAACATTACGTATAAAATTCCAATGAATAATCCATGCACGAAAATGCACGTCAAAAATATTAAATAAATACAATGAAATTAAGATGCCCTAAGCATAACTTCTTAGTACTGTTTATACAGTATAGGCATATTTATATTACTTAGAGGAAAACGGGACTTAATTTTAATATTTGAAGGGCTAAAGGAAAATACTGGCTAAGTCCATTTATTTTTCAAATTGATTTTTTATAGTTTATGGCCAATAATACTCTGACTAAAGCTTCGATTCAGTTGCTAGGATTCAAACTTACGTCCACTGACGCTGTCAGCTAAACTAAGTTTCTCACCGTTTCTTCACGATGACTAGGTTGTTTGCCAGAACGGTTGACGTTCATAAGCACGTTTCTTATCATCATCACCTTCTTTCCCTTGTTCCATATACGTAGATTCGTTACAACATATTTACCTTTTCCACTCTCCCTTATCAGATGTCTTCTCAGTATTCACAGCTTTTACACACATATTATCTTTCTCACAATCCATCCATACCTTTTCAACCTTCCTTTACTCCTATATCCGTTCACCTTCATACTAAAACATTTCAGTTACATGATTTTCATCTCTCCTCATACTATGCTAAGCTATTACTCCTCAACTTGTCTGTTTGTCACTCGTTCTATTTTCAAACTCCTTCTGATATACTCTGCCTTATACCTGATATACCTTAACATCCGCATCTCTACCACATGTAATTTTCTCTCATCCGTCTCTTTAGTATCCCAGCACTCAGATGCGTACATCATGACTGATCTTATAATATACCTTCCTCTTGAGTTTCAAAAGCATTTGTGGGTCTATACCGTCATCGTTTCGGATCAATGAATCGATATACCGGAAATTAGAGCAGGTTGGTAATGATACACCATTTAAGGCTATAGGAGAAAAACTGGATGGGCCACCAAAGTCGCAAAATTCAATAATTTATTTTTGATTTTTGAGTCTAATTATTCAACCAAGTATTCATTTGACAGTTTCATAAAGAAAGCGGACACTAACAGAACTATAAGGTTAAGTAAGCACGTTACTATTAGCCTTAGGTAAATAAATAATGATGACGTTATGTGAAAGTCATGTCGAATCAGATTACTCATCCGAGGTCACCATGTATGATGCATTTATTTAGAGATGAGGTAAACATCGATTCTGTCTAATATGGATTACTTTATGCCTTATTAGGAAGCCTAGTGTTAAATCTAACTAGTTTCAAAATCATATACACATATTAATACGTGTAGCCAAAACTTTGTCCCCTTTTTTAAGCGAATTGCGCGAACGAATGAAGTTGAAAATTAGCATAGTTAAAGTTTATATGGCGGAGAATTAAACTAGTTATACTATTTACTTCAACTATTTACTAACTAATTAAAGATTTAAACAAATTAATAAAGTTATGATCATTACATAGTATAAAACAAAATCCTCTGCCACGTTACTGTCTGTCTGCTCGCGACAAACTAAAAAACTACTGAACGGATTTCCATACGGTTTTCACCAATAGATTATCATTTATCAGGACAGGATAACGTCCGCCAGGCCTGCTAGCTATGTTACAATTACAGATACCATGATTATTATATAATAGATTATATTAGTCTTCAATAACTAATAATAATTACATGAACGCCAGTAACTAACAATTGTAGTAACTGTGTTGCAGACACTAACGTTCACAGCCTTAAGCGCTCGCCTTAGTAGTTCGGTGAAGCTGGTAAGACCTTGCAACGTCAATAGCGTAGTCGCGAAAAAAAAAGCTCGCCGCCAGAAACACTTTAAACAATTTACACAATAAATATATAACAAGGAGGCATAATATTAAAAAGATCTGTAGTCAGAATATAAAATAATACAAGACAGTACAAAAACATTTTTTTTTTGTGTCATAGTTGGCAAACGAGCAGGCGGGTCACCTGATGCAAAATGATCATCACCGTCCATGGACACTAACAACACCAGAGGAGTCGCAAGTGCGTTGCCACCATTTGGGGGGAAGGGTTAGGGGAGGGTGAGGGAGAGGAGAAGGGCGGGGAGGTGGGCCTCCGGCGCTCTCACTGACCGAACGAAACGCAACAATGCAAGCATTGTTACTTCACGTCGGTTTTCTGTGAGAGGGTGGTACTACCCCGGGCGAGCCGACCCATTCATGCTGAAACCAGTAATAGCTTCAGCGTGGCTCTACCACCATGAGAATGACCAAATGCTGCTGAGCAAGCGTGAGTGTATGTACGAGTATATGTTGTATTTATACAAATAATATTGTTGGAAATAAATGAAAATGTCGGGTAGTTTTACTGCGTCGGCCCGCGTCGGCCCATATAAGGGGCGGTGCTTGCCGTGTTGATTCACTCTTTCGGTGGCCGTCATATCGTGCGATAGCTCTGTCCGAACTCGTGTCGGTTATTTAACGAGTGATTAATTGTTAGAATTGATGATTCTTAGCAGTTTATACCTAAATTGGCCAGTTCTTTGTTAATAATCAATAAATGTGTTAAAAATTGCTAACAATGTTGTTCAAAATTGCTAACATCAGAAGCGGGATAGGACTTCGCCCATATTAGCCTTGTTTTTATATGAATCCACTTCTAGCAAGTGGTATAGGACTTCGTCCATATTAGCGTTATCCTGAAATGAATCCACCTATCAGAAGCGGGATTCACCACTGTCCACATATCATTGAGTTTTTAAGGAATTAATCAAACCGTAAGTATCGATGATCGTTCCTCGAGGAGGCAGAGTTGGTTATCTGAAGCCGGATATACGAATGTTAGCGGGCTGCGACGGAACATATGTGAAAACATACGAAGGTACGTGTCCTTGTTTATGTTTTCAGTTATTTCTGTTTAGTGTGTGTGTGTTTAGACCATTGAGAGGACATACGAAGGTATGGTTGGGTCTCTGTTTCTGTTTTCAATGGTGCTAACGATTCTGTTTACAGTGATTCTCATGTTTCTGTTTAGTGATTGTGGTTAGACCACTGTGAGAACATACAAAGGTATGTGTCTGTTTGTGGTGTTAAGACCACTGTGAGAACATACAAAGGTATGGGTCTCTGTTTCTGTGTTTAGAACACTGTAAGAACATGTCTGGCGTCGCGGTGCGCCTGAGCGTCGCGGTGCGCCTGAGCGTCGCGGTGCGCCTGAGCGTCGCGGTGCGCCTGAGCGTCGCGGTGCGCCTGAGCGTCGCGGTGCGCCTGAGCGTCGCGGTGCGCCTGAGCGTCGCGGTGCGCCTGAGCGTCGCGGTGCGCCTGAGCGTCGCGGTGCGCCTGAGCGTCGCGGTGCGCCTGAGCGTCGCGGTGCGCCTGAGCGTCGCGGTGCGCCTGAGCGTCGCGGTGCGCCTGAGCGTCGCGGTGCGCCTGAGCGTCGCGGTGCGCCTGAGCGTCGCGGTGCGCCTGAGCGTCGCGGTGCGCCTGAGCGTCGCGGTGCGCCTGAGCGTCGCGGTGCGCCTGAGCGTCGCGGTGCGCCTGAGCGTCGCGGTGCGCCTGAGCGTCGCGGTGCGCCTGAGCGTCGCGGTGCGCCTGAGCGTCGCGGTGCGCCTGAGCGTCGCGGTGCGCCTGAGCGTCGCGGTGCGCCTGAGCGTCGCGGTGCGCCTGAGCGTCGCGGTGCGCCTGAGCGTCGCGGTGCGCCTGAGCGTCGCGGTGCGCCTGAGCGTCGCGGTGCGCCTGAGCGTCGCGGTGCGCCTGAGCGTCGCGGTGCGCCTGAGCGTCGCGGTGCGCCTGAGCGTCGCGGTGCGCCTGAGCGTCGCGGTGCGCCTGAGCGTCGCGGTGCGCCTGAGCGTCGCGGTGCGCCTGAGCGTCGCGGTGCGCCTGAGCGTCGCGGTGCGCCTGAGCGTCGCGGTGCGCCTGAGCGTCGCGGTGCGCCTGAGCGTCGCGGTGCGCCTGAGCGTCGCGGTGCGCCTGAGCGTCGCGGTGCGCCTGAGCGTCGCGGTGCGCCTGAGCGTCGCGGTGCGCCTGAGCGTCGCGGTGCGCCTGAGCGTCGCGGTGCGCCTGAGCGTCGCGGTGCGCCTGAGCGTCGCGGTGCGCCTGAGCGTCGCGGTGCGCCTGAGCGTCGCGGTGCGCCTGAGCGTCGCGGTGCGCCTGAGCGTCGCGGTGCGCCTGAGCGTCGCGGTGCGCCTGAGCGTCGCGGTGCGCCTGAGCGTCGCGGTGCGCCTGAGCGTCGCGGTGCGCCTGAGCGTCGCGGTGCGCCTGAGCGTCGCGGTGCGCCTGAGCGTCGCGGTGCGCCTGAGCGTCGCGGTGCGCCTGAGCGTCGCGGTGCGCCTGAGCGTCGCGGTGCGCCTGAGCGTCGCGGTGCGCCTGAGCGTCGCGGTGCGCCTGAGCGTCGCGGTGCGCCTGAGCGTCGCGGTGCGCCTGAGCGTCGCGGTGCGCCTGAGCGTCGCGGTGCGCCTGAGCGTCGCGGTGCGCCTGAGCGTCGCGGTGCGCCTGAGCGTCGCGGTGCGCCTGAGCGTCGCGGTGCGCCTGAGCGTCGCGGTGCGCCTGAGCGTCGCGGTGCGCCTGAGCGTCGCGGTGCGCCTGAGCGTCGCGGTGCGCCTGAGCGTCGCGGTGCGCCTGAGCGTCGCGGTGCGCCTGAGCGTCGCGGTGCGCCTGAGCGTCGCGGTGCGCCTGAGCGTCGCGGTGCGCCTGAGCGTCGCGGTGCGCCTGAGCCTCGCGCTCTGGTCTGCGGCCGAGCCTCGCGCTCTGGTCTGCGGCCGAGCCTCGCGCTCTGGTCTGCGGCCGAGCCCGCTCTGGTCTGCGGCCGAGCCACGCGCTCTGGTCTGCGGCCGAGCCACGCGCTCTGGTCTGCGGCCGAGCCACGCGCTCTGGTCTGCGGCCGAGCCACGCGCTCTGGTCTGCGGCCGAGCCACGCGCTCTGGTCTGCGGCCGAGCCACGCGCTCTGGTCTGCGGCCGAGCCACGCGCTCTGGTCTGCGGCCGAGCCACGCGCTCTGGTCTGCGGCCGAGCCACGCGCTCTGGTCTGCGGCCGAGCCACGCGCTCTGGTCTGCGGCCGAGCCACGCGCTCTGGTCTGCGGCCGAGCCACGCGCTCTGGTCTGCGGCCGAGCCACGCGCTCTGGTCTGCGGCCGAGCCACGCGCTCTGGTCTGCGGCCGAGCCACGCGCTCTGGTCTGCGGCCGAGCCACGCGCTCTGGTCTGCGGCCGAGCCACGCGCTCTGGTCTGCGGCCGAGCCACGCGCTCTGGTCTGTAAAATATTGTACAATGTATTGGCGCCAAAATGAGAAATTTCAATGAATAATCATATAAAAATGACAAATTCCAAATTCAAATACAATATTTTGTTTATTTTTAATTGTAACAGTATTTATGGTCAGACTAAGTATATATTTAAAAAAAATATACTCCCAAGGCTTTGTATGACTGAAAGACAGAAACCGAGAGTGAATTCAATTCTTTAGCTGGACAATAAATGTAGAAGCAATCCACAACTCATTTAAATGCGGATGAATTTAAATTCACGAGTAGGCATAGTTATCCCTATTATTAAACGAGGCCTCGTCTTCTGTGGTTTGATTAATCATTTGAAGACCGCACCGTGGAAAATAACCGAATTACAAACACTTCATTACTTTTTTTTTCAATTTTGTTATTTTCTCATAAATATAATCGGAATTAGCAATATTATGGGAGAGAGAGCTGATCGTAATCTGATACGAGTCATTTCTCTTTCCCATGACGCGTTGCAAGTGCATTATATAGTAAGGTCTCAAAGATTCGTCAGTCATGATTTAGGTGCAAGTTAGAGTCGCGGTAATCGCAAAGTCCGATAAATGCCTGGAGATTAATAATCTTTACATACTTATCAAATGATTTGATAGCAGACTTTTGTAGGTGGTAGAGCCACGCTGAAGCTATTATTGGTTTCAGCATGAATGGGTTGGCTTTTCCGGGGTAGGACCACCCTCTCACAGAAAGCCGACGTGAAGTAACAGTGCTTGCATTATTGCATTTCGTTCGGTCAGTGAGAACGCCGGAGGACCACATCCCCTCCCCTCTCCCCCCTCTCTCTACCCCTTCCTCCAAACACAAGCTGGCAATGAACTTGCGACTCCCCTGATGTTGCTAGTGTCTATGGACGGCGGTGATCACTTAACATCAGGTGAGCCGCCAGTTCGTTTGCCCCCCATAATTTATACTATAACACATTTCAAGTTATGTGATTAGCACAAAGGGCGGCCTTACTGCTAATAGCGATCTCTTCCAGGCAACCTTTGGATGGATATGTTTCATGGAGCAGAATAGGGGATATTTAAAGTGTACGAGTAAAACAAATATTATTTCGGCACGTACACTGTGACATGAATATAAAACACATTTTCATTGCATAGTATAGGTAAAACATAACCCTCTGCCGCGTTTGTCTGTCTGTCCGCAATAAACTCAAAAACTACTGAAAAGATTTTCACGCGGTGTTTAATCAATAGATAGATTGATTCATGAAAAAGATTTAAGTATATAATTTGTCTATATTTTTTTAATTTATCAGACCAAGACAGCGTCCGCCGTGCCCGCTGGCAAAATATAAATAATAAACAAAAACTGAGTATAGTAGTACATATATACATATAAGCGAAATGTTAAATGGACAAATAGTACTTTTTGACCGAGTTTTTTATGTAAAAAATAGCAAATTCACTAACTTTCAGATAAAATTGGCAAAGTCATCTATAGGATGGGCACAGCTTTAATTATGTTTCATAAAATTGAAGGCGATTATATAGTGACTAATTGATCTAACGAAACTTAACCTGCTTATACCTAAAAATATATTACCTTAATAATATATTTTTATCTATGTTGAAAAAAACGCCGACTTCATCACTTCTCCACGGCTAGAAAACACACATTAATTTTTTTTATGTAAGAATGAAGTGTCTAAGGATTAAAACTAAAAAAAAATGAAAAAATCATAAGGACTGCCGACAGAAGTAAAAATTCAAAACAATGGAATAACTGTATTCTTTTATCAACTTTTATTGTTTATTTTATTATTAACTCATTTTTATTATTAACATTCTCTCTTAAGACTTAGAATATATCGGCTTTTTTTTAACTCATTTAAATATAATTTTCGCATATTATACGTATGAATGTACATTATATATACATAATATATGAACATGTATTATATATTTCGGATGAATATCTAAATGATATTAAACGCCGTGCCAAAATATACTGCATAGAAAAATTATGGTGTTCCCTTACACAGACTGACGCGAAAAACAATTTCGCTTTATAATATTTATAGTAAAATAAAACCTCATTACATTAAGAACTTGTGAGAATAAGTGTAAAGAATGCAACATATACCCTTTATTGTTTGTTTCCATTAACATTAATTACTACTTAAAATGAATAGGATATATAATCGTAAAACTGACTATGAAATCGTCAAATCAAAATCGTCAATAACTGAATATCAAATGCCTACAAGACAAACAAAACCGTGAGAAATTCTTATCAATAGAACTATGAATAAACATGGCATAATATAATAATTACTGGCACACTTCTCGAACACAATTCACCGTATTAGTCACGCACGTGTCACAAATCAATTATTCAGTGAGTCAAAACGAGAAGATCTCCTACAATGACTCACAACATTCTTATTTTGTTTATTATAACGGATCTCTAAGAGCCAACAGCGTGCGAAGTATGTTGCGGTTTATAACCGGACCTATCGTAAACAAAATTCGAACTCCATCGACATAAGTCCGTCTCCACGGAAACTGGTTTATAAATAATCATCTGAGAAGCGTTAATGGCGTCAATGACCTTGACCTCACAATAACGGATAATATAACAAAAACGCAGTCGTTCGAATCATTGGCTAACATTTGTGCGGTTAGGAGAAAAAGCCTTAGGGTATAAGCATATAATAGGGTATAAATCGACACCGGAAAGGCATTAAACTCCTCGAGTGCCGAGAACCATAATGATTTAAGCTCCATACAAATGAATGTAGACCTAATAGTGCACGAATCAACAGACAGTTTTAAAATCATAGTATCCGCCATTTGAGTTTTAAAACTTAATTCGGGACCCGAGGATTATAAATAATACGAAAATGCCGAATGTGTCAAATTTCTAACTCTGTCAGCTGTGGAAAGGAAAAAAAATATTTAAAAAGAAACAGCATTTCTTTCTCATGATTCACTAAATCGTTTTACCTAAAATTTGTATATATCTTAGAAACTAATAATGAAGAAAAATATCTCAAAATAAAATATCACGAAGCACGAATTAGTATTATCCGGTAACCATATCTGAATATCAATACACTGTTACCGATCAAGGAATTTAAAATCCTATTTAAATAATTATGGGACGAAATCTTCGTGGGGATTTCCGGGATGTAAAAAGTGAAGCAAGGGGTCATGGGTTTCCAGATAGGCGTATTGGTGAACCATGAATGTAGTAAGATTGCTCATATTTTATATCGAAAATATAAGTGGAACTTTCACTAGTAGGTATTAAATACTTCTTCAGTTTTCTATTCTCCTAGTTGTAGGTAAAATTACTGAATGGTTTAAAAGGTATTCTTTATAAAATTCAGTGTTAGATTTAGAGTAAAGCCTACATTTCTTAATTTTCGTGTTATTCGTTCATATATAAAACGAGATTAGAGGCAAATACTAGTCTAGATTATTCGTAAAAATACCTCCAATTAAAATCAATTATATTTGAAACATTTTGTTACATATTAACCAAAGATTTAAAACCGAATAATTTATTAATTTGTCTCGTGTTTTAACCTTCGAATAATCATATAAAGATACCTGAAATTACACCGTGTATTTATTACCAACTTCTGCCCGCGACATCGTCCTCTTATTTTTCGAACTGAATTCGCTAATAGCATACCAAGGCCTTAACAGCTTCATCGGACTACTAAGGCAAGCGCTTAAGGCACTCAGCCGATTTTATTTTGACAACTAGCTCAAGGGTGCACGGCACGCCTAGGCTTGGGCTGTTGCCTAGTTCATGCAATTCGCGACATAACTGAGTTAACCTAAGATATACTACATATTCATACTTGTATGATTTATTGAAATATATATGTGTACCAAGCGAACATAATATAACTCTTATATGTATTTTGTATCAGATAAATTTTGTAAACTATTTCAGTTCGATAAGGAAAAAAAAACAAACTCTTACTTACTTTACTTTCATGTGCTAACACGCACCGGAAACTCTCGAAAGGAAAAAAACCGCTTTTGAAACATTCTTTATTGGTGCTCCGCTCCTATTGGTCTTAGCGTGATGATGACCCTATATCCTTCCTCGATAAATGAACTATCTAACACTGAAATAATTTTTCAAATCGGACCAGTAGTTCCTGAGATTACCCCCTACAACGTTACAAACTCACAAACTTATCTCTTTATAATATTATAGTATAGATTATATTATAGTATATTAACTACAGATAAGTTACAGTTTTTTATTACGTAAACTACACCTAACGTAGAAAAAGAACACGACGTGTCACGTCTTTGAAGCATAAAACCTTCCCCTCTCGTCTCCGGCGCGCAATATATAATCTTTTCGGCTGTTTAAAATAATTTTCCCAGTATCTCAGTATATGGTAATGATATACTAACATTTTATGTAAGTTGGAACACAAAATACACGTGTACCAACATAACAGTAAAATCTACCTTAATAAGTCATTTTATTACGCTTTTATTATAAGTACTTTGTAAATAAGCGATAAAATATTAATGGCATTTTTATGGAAGTAAGTTAGGGGTGCCAGTTTTTTTCTTATACATTTATTACCTATATAAATACGGTATCGAGCTTTTTGCAAATGATGTCATTGTAAAAAGGTACCGTTTTCCTTTTCTAACACTACTAGCTGGAGCATCTGACTTTATTATTTACCTGATTGATTCCTATTACCTGATTATATTTGTTCACTAGCTGATACCTGCGATTTCTTCGAAGCTATATACTTTTTTTTGTCATAGGAGGCAAATGAACATGTGGGTCACTTGATGTTAAGTGTACACCACCGTCCATAGACACTGACAACACCAGGGGAGTCACTAGTGCGTTGCCGCCCTGTATTTGGGGGGAAGGTGGATAGGGAGGGGAGGAGAGGGGAGGGGAGGTAGGTCTGAAACTCTCTCACTGGTCGAACGAAACGCAACAATGCAAGCACTGTTACTTCACGTCGATTTTCTGTGAGTCCGGTTGTGCTACCCTGGGCGGGCCGACTTATTCATGCTAAAACCAGTAATAGCTTCAGCGTGGCGTTGCTATCTACAAAAACCTACATAATTTAGCGATATAAAGAGTATTTTATAGATAATTCAATTTCCTACAACTTTTCTCTGTACGATTTTTTGATAAAATGATCTTAATATTTTCAAAACTTTGCGAAAAAAGTAGAAAAGATGACTTTTAGAGTTGTTATAATTAACACGAGTCTAGTTAGAGTAAATGTCTCAGGATATTTTAATGAGTGTTGAATGTAAAACAAAAACATAACACAACTTTAAATCTGTCAATATCTATAATACTGAAAAAAAAGTGATTTAAAATGGAAAAAAATCAAAATCAAAAAGTACTTACAATTAAAAATAAAGGCTGAAATTTTGAGAAGATTTTTTTTTCTCTGCATATTCAGGATACTTCAATATTCGAAAAAAAAAACTATGTCAATAATATCACTCGTCTACGTCTCTATAACTTATT
Source organism: Antheraea pernyi (assembly GCA_015888305.1). Lineage (NCBI taxonomy): Eukaryota > Metazoa > Arthropoda > Insecta > Lepidoptera > Saturniidae > Antheraea > Antheraea pernyi. Next base: position 171,274 of record MU159000.1, read on the forward strand.
ATAATTTAAATAAAATATATATATCCTCGAATATCTATTAAAAATGGTGGAATACATAATTCCACGATCTTCTCGAGAGTTATGAACTAAACCTTATTAAAATAAAATGAGTGAGCCCGTATGATCATACGATAGAAATGCCAACTTATAATAAGAATGTATATCTAACGTGTCTGTACTATTTAGTTTTTGTGAAAAAATTGTTGCAAGTGTCTAGTGTCAGTTTGTATGAACACGCACTGTAAAATACTCGGTTCATGTTTAAACCTCTGCAAGGCGATCATAAAATATATTTACGAGTAACATTTAGTCTTTATTTCAATAAAATCCGTTCGATCTATCAAAGGTTCTATATTTCTATCTATCTATATTTTTAACGACGATGCTACTTAAGTAAGAGAGAGAAGTAGATAAATAAATAGATTTAATACATTTAGATGACTTTATTACTTAATAAGGTATCACGCGGACGAAGTCGCGGGCACAGCTAGCAAATAAATAAATTGATACTAAAGTTCATACATCAATGATTATTTGACAAAGTCGCCATGTCGACCAAAAAAGCGGCACGGCCGTACCATCCTTTTCTCGAAGCAGTTCAGACCATATTCGACCCCCTATAACTTCGCTGTGGATAAAACTATTAGCCTGAATTATATTTATGTTTTAAATAAACTAGATTGACTTGGCAATCACACTAAACAATCTTATTTAATATAATATGTATTCCGTGTGAGGTACATTGTGTTTTCATGTGATGGCCAAGTCAATCTATTTTATTTAAAACATAAGAGATTTTTAATATTTATATAGTCACTATAAAATGTTGTTAGGCTAGCCAATTACGCAATAACTTAAGACAGGAGTCCCTTAAGTAGGGACTAAACAAAGTAACCGACTTGGTATTACATGGATTTCACAACTTTTTACGGTAGACGTTTAGCAACTGTGTTTTTTTACCAGTTTTTTTTATAGCATTATATTTAAATACGCATAATGTATATACAAATACTACATTGATTATGTACAAAACATACATAATATTATTTTATAATTAGTACGTAATTGGCAAGGAGCGTCTTTCTAGACAGTAAACGCGGCTGATGACGATTGGAGCCGAGTATACACGATTGAGTGCGTCACCGGTCCGAGCGTGGTCAATGTCGACTAGAGCCGATAAAACCCGATTCAGCGTCACCGACCCGAACGTGACAATCCACATTAGTACAACGCTCACTACGTATAGAGAAATTTCCACGTCAAACATACTTACATTTTATTTAATAAACAGTTAGTGAAGTCATTTAGATGAGTGGTCACTATTCGATATGGATAACGACCTCGGCAAGCATTACACGGATAGGGGAGTGCCACTTATTAAATCCATTACGCTGTATTACAAAAATGTTTGCATAGTGAATTCTAATTATAGTATTTCTATATATACATATATAAACATTTACATATATTAGTTTGAAACAAGTATGGTACATGTGTTTTTTCAATTTAAATATAATTAGAATGTAAAAAAAGATGAAACACTTTTGATTTGAGTGTTATGTATATTCAAGTTAAGTACAATATTAAAGTAGTTAGGCATAAAATTATATTTCTACAGTTTTTTTTTCTCTCCGATTAAACAATTAATTAACCAATCAATTTCCACTTTTGTTTTTAACTAATAATTCGTGGTTGTAACTCATCCGTTTTTATAGTGAGATCTAATCTCCCCCCTTTTTTACCGAGTTTTGCGAATACGGTAGAAATGTATCAGCTGCAAAGGTTCACCGGAACCAGTTAAATTTGAAAAGTGGTTTACAGTTTCAAATCTTTTTATGTGATTTTTTCATGCTAATTACTAATTTATATTCATTATCAGTTTTATAAAAATACCTATAATTATTGAATAATATGTAGAATGATAGTGTCACCTTAATATATGATATTATAGTATGTATATAGTCCTCCTCATCGATTTTGATGACGGCGACTCCAAAACGTTTAATTTCTTTCGAGCGTAGGCCCCAATGTGACTCGCGAAATTAAACTTGCTCTTGCAAACTCGATCACATATAGAGCAGCATCTATCTTTTAATATAATTACGACCTCGAATGTGTTTGTTAGTAATTCATCATTATCTTCTTACCCTTATCCCACCTAAGTAGGGTCGGCACGACATGTTTTCCTTTTCCACTCTCGCCTATCAGATCTCATGCCAGTATCTGCACCTTTTACACACATATCATTTGTTCACACAATCCGTCCATACCTTTTTCGGTCTTCCTCTACTTTTTTATCTATCGACCATCATACAAAAAGCTTTCTAGTTGTTTTCTAGTTACATGGTCTTCATGTCTCCTCATGACATGTCTACGCCATGCACCACACATCCACGTTAACTTTCGCATCTCTGCCACATGTAGTTTTCTCTCATCCATCTCTTTCGTCGCCCAGCACTCAGATACGTACAACATTACTGATCTTATAAGAGTTTTATATACCTTCCCCTTGAGTTTCAAGGGCATTCGTGGTATTGGTTATTAACTGTTTCTATTATTATTGATATTATTACTGCTTACTGTACTAAATAATTAAGTTATAGCAAAAGTGATATTGTTTACATATTTTCCGTCATATTAAATGATTAAATAAACATTGATCAATGGAAACATTTTACTTCAATAGATTATTTCAAAGATGAAACACCCTAACTAGTACTTGATCCCATAATTCGTATAATAATGCTTACTACTCATGTCCTATAATCCAAAAGCTAGCAAGGTCTTAACAGCTTCACCGGACTACTTAGGCGAGCGCTTAAGGCACTCGACCGATTTTATTTGACAATTAGCTCAAGGGTGCACGGCCCACCTCGGCTTGGACTGCTGCCTGACTCATGCAATTCGCGACCTATCTAAGCTAACATTTTTTTTTTACATGGACAAATCCCTACGGATTCCCACCCGAGCCGGGCAGCTGCGGGTGGGGTATATCCGACTTGCACGGACTAAAACCCCATGGTGCCTTCTCACACCTATTGGCCGGGGAGCAGGAGCTGCCGACTGACACTGCGTCTATTCCCCGGCAGGTGTCGGCCCCTCATCAGGGGCCTCGTCGTGGTATCTGAGCTAACCTAAGCAAAGGTACATATTCATACTTACATGAGTTATTGAAACATATATGTGTACCAAGCATACATACCTCAAGAATTTATTGTGTATTTTGTGTCGGATAATTTTTCTAAACTATTTCAGTTCGATAAGGGTGAAAAATAAAACCCTTTCACTTTCATGTGTAAGCATGTGTGCGTGCTCGTGCGTGGAGGTTATATGTGTAATATTGTTGCAGTGATGTTACGGGAGGGAACGGACCTAAACTTGAGCCGCTGCCGAGGGGGACCTAGTCGGGTGTGCGAGAGCGAAATTTACCCCTCGACCACGCGGGCGTGGGCGTGAACACATTTTGTTTGGTGAAACAGGCTGGTACTGATCGTTCGCTGTTGTTATATCATCGGGAGTATCGGGAAGAATATGTCGCGGAAGTTTTATGGGGCGCACAGCGTTAGGTATGGTTTCGTAATTCGCGGCGGATAACACTAATGGACTGGGGTGACTCGCGGCTTTTTGAAAGTAATTAGTGGTGAGATCCTAAAGACAAAAGCAGTAACTATACTATAACTATTAGCATACAACTATTGTCTATAAAACAATTTACCCTGTCAAGCGTCTATAATCCTCTTCTTGTATACATTACGAGTATTATATCTCTTACTTGATAATCAAGGGCAATGTTCCTTAATATATTCTCGAACGAGACTAATAAACACAAGCCTGTGTAAACTGTTTACAAATTACTCCGGTACGTGAGATCCTACCAATTTAACAATAAACTTTACACGAGGTCGAGCACCTTCAACCTCTCCAGTATCGAGTCCCAGACATGAGCCATTCATTTATTACCTCAATAAATCTAGTAAACGTAATGAAATCAACGTTAAATCTAAAAGAATTCACACTTAATAAAGATAAACCACTAGGTGGCGTGTTTGTTTGTGTACATTTTATTGGCTTTTAATTAAGACAAATGGAGATGGGAGATTTAAGGGTTTTAAAAATTCTACAGACAAGGATCTATCGAAAATTTGTGACTGTTTTTAAAATCTTTTCGTAATTCGTTTGCGCAATTCCCCTTCAAAAGACTTACAATGTTTTCGCTTCACGTATTAATAAATATACACTAATAGTTAGCCAGCGGCCGAAATTCAACCATAAAAAGGTACAAAGCTGTTTCTTCACTTGTCGAGTAATTATATTAAATACTGTACAAATGTTGCAGATTGTAGACGTGAGGAGTGTGGAATGTAACGAATAGTTACTTATGAATTAAGTCATCGACTCGTCAATATTATGGAAAAAACTATAACCAAACATTTTTATGGGCAAACTAATACGCTCGTAAAAAGGAATACTATTTGACTGTGTTTCTATTTTTGTTTATAGTTCATAGTATACTAGCTGACACGGCCACACGTTGCTATGGCTCAGTTATTTAAAAAAATCATTTATTAAAATAAAACAAACTAATTTAAAGCGCCATCTGTTAGACACTGATAAAACTTACAATTAATAACAATAAGCAACATTGATATTCATTTAATTTGTAATTAAAAAATATTGAGGACATTAATCGAAATATAAATTATAGTATCTCAAAGTTGAACCAAACTATACATAAAGGCCTACGTTTCATGAAGATCGGTTAAGTAGTTTCGAAGTTCATCGTGAACAAACATCATGACATGGATTTTTATATATTAAGAAGATATAGATTATGTTTATATTTTATCCATAACATAAAACTTTCATCAACCATTTCTCTTGCGATATCCTCCAGAGATTTAATGAATCGGTACCGGTAATTGATGTGTCTGGAACGCGGAGAGAGTAAAATAAAACATTCAAAAATCGGTCCATTACATTAGAAGTTCTAATCATAAACCATCAGAATGTTCAATCAACACACCATTACTGCTCTACCTAGGGGATTCAACTGTTCATTTGTTTAGATTACATTTCAGAGGCTCTAGTTTAACAATGTTAAAACTGTAAATAAAATTTTAACATACAAGAAAATAGACTTTAAAAGTGTCCAGTCCAAAAAATATGTACCAGCACGTCCTTGATTCTTTACTTTTTTTTATATCATAGGAGGCAAATGTACAGATGGTTCACCTGATGTTAATTGATCACCACCGTCCATAGACACTTGCAACACCAGGGGCGCAGGGCGCTCTCAGTGACCGAACGAAACGTAATAATGCAAGCACTGTTACTTCACATCGGTTTTTTGGGAGAGGGTTTTTTTTAAGTAATCCGGTGAAGCTATTAAGACCTGGCTTAGTCAATAGCGTAGTCAGTTCGAAAAAAAGGGTTTTTTTAAGCCATTAATAGCTTCAGGGTTGCTCTACCACATTCACGAGTTACTATAGTTAAGAACGTACTTAGTTTATTATTGTCATTATATTCGATTCTGAAGAATCCCCTGATGTATCTTCTAAATCTAAAACCAATGCTAATGAAATTAAAACTGGACCCCTTTGAATGTTTTTTTATACATTATACTTTATAAGATTTACCGTTTAATCACAATTTCATTTGATATTAAATTAATGTGGTCTAAGATTTTTACACAGATTTTTAACTTGAGTGTGGTAGTTAGCCAGACCGGCCTAAAAAAACACTATTACCATGCTGAGGCTATACACGATGTTTTCCATCGCCGAAAGCTGCGGCTCAGTTGCTATGATTCGAACGTCCATCGCTATGAGCTAACAAATAAGCTATCAACGCTTCAATTCCATTTTAAGGTCTCTTTTAAAATAATAAATAAAAATACCCAGTTTCATTAATAAATTACGAAGTTCTGGGATAAAAAAAAACATTAGAAAACGGTACAGCTGATTTCAGAACCTCTGCCCCTTTTAGAAGTAATTTAATATCTTATGTGGAAAATTATCGGATACATTGGAACGTAAATTGTCAAATTAAATAACAAATTAGATGAAATTTAGATGTTCAACCAGTGTCTTTGTATTTTCTCGGATCTCTTAATTAGGAATGTTATTTTGCTTGAATTAATTAATTAAAAACGTACCTAAGGTCATCGAGTTCCTCTTGGAAAGTGAGTCCGTCGATAGCAGTCGGACGGTCTTTGAAGGCCAATATCGGAAGACCACCCATCTGTTCAATAGCATTATCGGTACCGGAGAACCGCTGCGTCAGATTGGACCTGGAGGAATTATTAAAGATTAGTTAATTATCAATTGCATAATTGTGGGGAGTAAGGGGTGTCGAATTATATATGAAATTATAAGCCTTGAGATACCCAAGCTAACCTTACCTGCACGTGGTGCACCCTGCTGAATAACGAACGAGGCAATGGCGATAGCGGGGTGGTAGTGTTTTATGGTGAAAAAGCCCGTCATAGTGATTCGCGTTTCGAGATCAGCTTGCGCATATCCAGCTTTTCGCAGGCCGGCATGACAGCGGTGACCGGCGATGGATAGTGTTTCACTCAGTGGTCGCCATTGTTTTTGGATTGTACTGTGCTTACCACCAATCATAGTGCAGCTATTAGCCGTACTACAATAAAAAAAAAACGGAATTATAAAAAAAATGCAAAATTAATAATTGTATAAATCACCAATATTGAAAACTATAGCTTTTGCGGTTTACATACAATACATTCTTTACCACGTAATAGACAACGTCACAGATATTATTGCTACGTCAGATTTTCACTATAATATAAACCACAAGATTTACTCATCGTTAAATAAAATAATTATAACTAATAATTATATTAATAATAATATTAATAATAATTATAATATTAATTTATATTCAAACAATTCATATATTGAATATCGCACTGAATATTTGTTTTACAGGTCACGGTTTGGGATCTATCAATGTTTAACATTTCTTAGTGAAAGCAATAATTCGTCATCAGTATGAAAATGATAGTTTGGCAATAAGAAATGATGACTAACTCTTGGCAGTGACCTAACTTTTGATTTAATATAATATTTGGAGAATATTCTGTAATAAATCACAGCTGGATTAAAAGTAAACTGGCAGTTAATACTGATATACTCACTAGAGTGGGCCAAATAAAATGACTATTTATTTCTAGGAAATTGAACTCTCTACAAAAAAGGCCTGAATCAGTTTATACCTACGTCGACTGGTTTGATAGCTGTTCGAGTTAAACTCTAACCTCAAATAAGGTATGCTTATTTACATTCAATATTATGCGAATTTTGATGTTTCGTCAAAGAAGAAGAACTTCATGAAATATAATATATTTTTGTAATTTTTATACATATTCTTATCTTGTAGTGGAAATTAAAAACTTTGTAAAATTGACCACACACTATTTGAGCTTTAATTTAACTTTTAGACCAGTCGACTCACTGAAAAAAACTATACATACATAATACTAGCTGACCCGGCCACGCGTTGCTGTGGCTCAGTTACATATTGATAATAATTCATAATTCTTGTTGATAATATGACCAATAAACATCACTTAACGATTTAAATTATTTTTTAAATATAAAAACTACTTTTTCTGACTTAAATATGAAAGTTAGACATATACCGTGTTATTATAAAAAAGATAAATACGTATAAAATTATACGTACTTGGTTTAAAAAACTTTCCTAATAAATGCACAGCGCTTGCCCGAGGCAAGGTCGCGTTATCCTTTTTCGCAAGTCTAACCTAACGTAGCCAAAGCGAGACAAAAGAGCAAAATGGCGAACATTCAGCGACCGCGGTGCATTTAATATGAGACCTTTTTAAAACCAGGGTTCAATACGTATTTAATTTTTTTGTTTTTTTTTTTCGAACTGACTATGCTATTGACCTGGCAAGGTCTTTACAGCTTCACCGGACTACTAATTTTTTTGTAATAACACCGATGCTGTCGCTAACTTTTTTGTAGGCATTATCAAACTTTACAACTTTTCTCTAGAACTCGGTTTAAAATATTATTTAGGCGATAATTGAAACCTATATTTTTGAACTTAATATTTTGAAGACTGAATGACAGACAATGCATATCTGTATATATAGAAGTGTGAATTTTTTGGAAATTAATTTTCTTTGAGAAGGTAAACGGGAAATTAAATAATTTAGTAATAAGTTTTGAGATATTGGTCATTTTTTTGAAAAATACCTACATCCATAACTACGGAACCATGGGAACAAGAAGTGGTCAGTAATAATTGTTATATTGTATGTAGTTATGACGAACTAGATAAGTGACGCGTACTTTCGTGTCATCAGAGTTATTAACCTTATTATTATTAATGTGGTTTATCTCATAAACTCATTGTTACTAACCACGTTCATATTACAACTTTATTAAATTAATAAAACTAATGTGTAAATTTAACACCTACACCACTAGTTTCATTGTCATGCGACTGAGGTCACCTCATTAAGAATTTCTTATTATTGAAGTTATGACGAATTATATAAGTGACGCTACTTTCGTGGCGTCATAATGATTATCGGTATTATTATTATTATTATGGTTAACTTCACAAACTCATTGTTACTAACCACGTTCATATTACAATGCTATTAAAATAATGGAACTTATATGGAAATTTGTTAATTACACCACAAGTTTCGTTGTCATGCCACTAAGTACACGTCATTATCGAAGTTATGACGAATTATATAAGTGACGTTACTTTCGTGGTGTCATAATGATTATCGGTATTATTATTATGGTTAACTTCACAAACCCATTATTATTAACCACGTTCATACTACAATTCTATTAAAATAATGGAACTTATATGGAGATTTGTTACTTACACCACTAGTTTCGTTGTCATGCGACTAATTACACGTCATTAAGTATGTCTCATTATTGCAGTGATGACGAATTATATAACTGACGCTACTTTCGTGTAGTCATAATTATTATCGTTATTATTATTATTTTGACCAGTTAATTAGATCATAATCTTATTCTTTTTCACTTCGTATACCTTGCAGCTAATCGACACCCGCGACTTCGTCTGAGTTATTTATTATCTTAATCTATATCTATTCTATACATATAATAAAAATGAAGTGTCGGTATATAATATTCAAAATATATATTTTTTACTGATTGGATACGAAAGTATACACTACATTGATAACAAAAATGCAATTAAAAAAAATTCGGTCTGTCTGTCTCTTTGTTCCGGGTAATCTCCGAAACAGCTGAACTGATTTTGGCGGAAATTGACTGGCAGATATCTGAAATTACAGCGGGTTACTTCGGCTACTCTAAATTAGACTAGCTATTAACCGCGGCTTTGTCTGCAATGCTATCTCCAAAACGGTTGGACCGATTTTCACGAAACGTTCACTAACAGATAGCGTACATTATAGCAAGTAATTTAGAGTAGCTGTTAACAGTGGCTTTGCCCTCAGTACTATCTCCAAAACGATTCGACTAATCCTCACAAAACTTTCATTGGCATAAAATAAAAGTAATTATAATAATAATAATAAATTATAAAAGTAATTTAAGCAATTTTAGTTTATACTAGCTATTAACCGTGGTTTCACCCATAGTACTTTCTCCAAAACGTTTGGACCAATTTTCGTGGGACTTTCACTGACAGGTAGCGGACCTTATAAAAATCATTTATTTTAATTTAGATTAGCTATTAACCGTGGCTTCGCCCGCTGTGCTATCACCAAAACCGTTAGACCGATTTTCACGGGGCTTTCACTGGTAGATAGCTTATAAAAAGTAATTGAGGTTATTCTATTTTAGACTAGCTGTTACCCGTTCGGCGCTCGGCCGGTTACTCCCCAACGTAGGTGGGCCGGGCGCCGGGTGCTGCCAACTCTATCTGGGAGTCGTGCGGGCGATGGCCGCCTACGGGGCACCAGTCTGGTCTGATGTCCTCGGTGCCGCCAACGTGCGTGCGCTACGCAATGCACAGCGCACGGTGGCACTGAGGGCAATCCGGGCGTACCAGACGGTGTCCTCGGCGGCGGCCTTCACGTTCGCCGGCTCCCTGCCCTGGGAGCTTGAGGCAGGAGTTCTCGCCGCCGTGAACTCGTACACAACAGGAAACGAAGGGGGGAGCCTCCGGCTCCCAGGGAGGTAGAGGCGGAGAGACGGCGTCTCAGGGGGGACGCCGTCGAAAGGTGGCAGTAGGACCTGGTGGACGAGCGGTTTGGGCGGTTCACAGTGGACGCCGTCCGCCCGGTCCTGCGGGAGTGGACAGCAAGGGAGTGGGGCTCCCTGACGTTCCGACTGGTGCAGGTACTCACAGGACACGGTTGTTTCGGGTAGTACCTGCACCGGATCGCACGCAGGGAGCCGACGGCCGCCTGCCACGAGTGCGGCGCTGACGAAGATACCGCGCAGCACACGCTGTCTGAGTGTGCTGCGTGGGGGGAGCAGCGCCGCATTCTGGCGGCGGCCGTGGGAACGGACTTATCGCTGCCGAGCGTGGTTTCGGCCATGCTCGGCAGCGAACAGGCTTGGCGAGCGATGGCCTCCTTCTGCGAGGAGGTCATCTCGCAGAAGGAGGAGGCGGAGAGGGCCCGCGAGGCAGACCCTCAAAGTGGCCGTCTCCGCCAAAGGAGGACAGGCAGGAGGAGAAGGCGCTTCGCCCAACTCCTCCTGCCACCGTAGCCAGACCTGAGGGGATGAGCCGGGGGGCCCATCTCCTCATTGCACAGGTCCGGCGGACGAGGGGGGGCAGCCGGTGTGTACCCGGTCTGTCCCTCTATAGGTAGGAGCCCGGCGGTCACCTTCCGCCGGGCGGACCATGGGGGCGGCTCTAGAAGGTTGATTAGCTTGAACGATCCCTTGCCGCCCCCACAAAACGGTCTGTCGGTACACCGTGGGGTTTTAGTCCGTGCGACTCGGACATAACCCACCCTCTCCCCCGGGAGGTGGCCTATCCATAAGGGATTTACCCACGTTAAAAAGAAAACAAAAAAAAAAGCTGTTACCCGTTCATGTTTGTCTGCATGAAATTTAGCAAGATTTCAATTCATTCTTTATTTTTAATAAGAGAAATAATTATCAGCGTATTGTTTTCGAAATTTTAGATAATGCAGCAGCCAACAATCCGATGAATAATATAATAACAATTATAAGAAGGAGCATAGTAGATTGAAAACCTATAACGCTTTATCACATTGATACAACTTACACTACTAATATCGGTGTTAAAATGTTAGGATAAACAAAAAAATAGAACAGGAATAAATGAAAAATCGAAAATGAATTCATCTATAAAAACTAAAATTAACCTATGGGAAAGAAAACAAGATGGCAATTTAATCAAGAATGTTAGAATATAATCCCACTGAATGTTGTTTAGATAGTCAAGTATATAAATGTATTTAATTTTCCTTTTGAATTTAAAAGCTCGATGGTCAAATATGTCTAATAAGGTGTGCTTGGATGCGAGCTCATTGTACTAACAAGTCATACGTACAATTGAAATAAGAAGTTATTATTCTTGTAAGTTTGAAGTATAACTGTTAATAATTTTGTAGATATGTGTATTTGTAAATTTAATACCTAAAACATTGGTTTCGTTGCCATCTGACTAAGGAAACGTCAATAAGGATTTATTACTGTTGTGGTTATGACGACATAGATAAGTGACGCTACGTTCGTGTTGTCAGTATTATTATAGCGGTTATTGTATTCAATTAAACCTTATTGTTTTTTAACAGCTTTAATATAGCAATGTGATTACCACGAATAAAACCAATATGGAAATTTAATACCTAAATGACTACTTTCGTTACCATGTGACTAAGAAAACTTCAATATGATCCTATTATTCTAGTTATGACGAAATATATAAGTGACGCTACGTTTGTGTCATCTAAATGATTATTATTATTATTGAAGTTAAATAATTCGTTTATATTTCTATTGAAACGGTTAGAACCGTTTTCGATTGAAAATATTATTAAGACGAAAAGATGCTCGTGTCAGTTCTAACATGCGAATTAAATATTTTCTTTAAGAACGATCCTGAATACAGTCAAAAGGAGACCAATAAACATTTATCTTATAATACTTCCTAAAATTTAATTTTTTCCATATTTATTTAAATTGATTTAAGGAAATATAGTTAAGAAATACATAAAAATTGGTTCTCCCATCTTGAAATGTATTCCTAACTAATGATAAACTAACTTTTGGTTTCATTTTCTTCGTTAGTACACCTGTGTGAAACTGGGGCGCGTAGTTAGTATGAATTAAAAATATCACCAAAGTTAATGTTAGATTCTTAGTGTTAATTGCTAACGACGGGTAAGTTGACACGCCAACGGTGTTTATGCATCGATTTTATGTCATTTCTTGTCCTACAACTCGCCACTAGGTTCTATTTTATTATTGTTACGTTTATATTGTTAGTTTATTATTAGTTAGGAATACATTTCGAGATGGGAGAACCAATTTTTATTGCGGTTAATTAATTAGCTCGTGATTCCATTGTTATTAATCATCTTCTTATCGAAATATTTTGAAGACTAATAAAGCGAGTGTGAAAATTACTATGTGTTCCAAGTTTTCATGTGACTCAGGAATTGATAATAAAATGTTCTTATTGTTGTGGTTATGACGAAACTAATAATCGATGGTGCGTTTGTTTCAACAGAATCATTATCATTTTTTGCGACGTAATATTGTTTCCAACCGCTTTCCTATTGAAATATAATTAAGGCTTATATGGTAAAGAGATAGTGGGAATTTGACATCATTGTTTTTTTTTTCATGTGAATAAAAGAAGTCGTCGTGGCCTAGTGGTTTGACCGGTGGAATATTATTTCGGTGTCCGCAGGTTCGAACCACGGCATGTACCAACGAATTTTTCGGAATTCGCGTACATTTACTAATTTAAATTGGTAACATTATCGGCTGACGGTGAAGGAAAACATCGTGAGGAAACCTGTACCTGAGAAATGTTCTAGTATTACTACTGTATATGGGAAAAATATAGAACTGTGGATTTCTCAGAGTTTGAAATCACCAATACGTCGTGGGCTGGCGTGGTGATTACGCCCATATCTGCCTTCGGGAAGAGGCTTATGGCCCTGCAGTGGGTCTCTTACAGGCTGATGATGAATAAAAGATTGTCAATAAAAGTTTCTTATTATTTTGGTTTTGACGAAATAGGTAAATAACACTACGTTGGTATCGTTAGACTTATTTTTTTTTTAATTTAATTAATTAAATATATCCTAATTCTATTGTTTCTAACCACTTTCCTATTAAGATGTTATTAAGAACAAATGTAAAAAAATGACATCTACATTACAACTACCGTTTCCATGTGACTAAGGAAACGACAATAAGAGTTACGATAGAGAGAAGAGACACGTTACGTCACGTATCTGTCTTTTTTTTTTTAGAACTGACTACGCTATTTACTAAGCAGGGTCTTAACAGCTTCACCGGACTATTTGTCACGTATCTGTCGTCAGAGTTATCACCACTATTATTATTGCGGTTAATTAATAAGTTCATAATCTCATTGTTTTTAGCCGCTTTGTTATTGAGATATTATTAAGTCTTATATTGCGAATGTAGGAACTTGTTACCTACTTCATTAGTTTCGTTTTCACGTGACTTATGAACCATCAATAAATTTTCTTATTACTGTAGTTATGATAATATATATGTACTAGCGGGCGCCCAGAGGTCGACATTCGACCATAGTTCATTTATTTTTTAAAGTTTGATTTTTATTAGGGTTCTTTTGTCAAAGGGATAAATAAATGTTATAATATCATTGTAGAATGTAGAATGAAAAAGGGTAATTGGAACGTAAGAGTAAAATAATACATACAGTCAAGCATAGCAACCTCCTTCACAACCTTTTTTGAAGTACTTTATTGACAGATGTCAAAATGTTTTTTTATTTACATGTGTGTATATGTTGTGTAAAATTGAAGCAGTAGTATGAGTAATGCGTATTTTAATTAATTTAATGTACTTCTAATGCATTTTATATAAAATAAATAGCTTTCTGCACTTCTCCTCCATATTAACTTTAACTATGCCAAATTTCACGTTCATCCATTCGTCCAATTCCGTTAAAAAGGGATACAAAATTTAGGCTTCACGTATTAATATATATGATAGTCATATTTGCGTGATTATAATTGTTGTTGTTATCAATATTATAGTAAATTAATTAAATCAGGGTCCTCGTTAATAAGTTATATTTCCAAATCTAATAATATAGTTAAAGTATGGGGTGTAAGGGGTGTCGGATAACATCTAAGACTTGAGACATGCAAGCCAACCTCACGTGCACGTGGTGCACCCTGCTGAATAACGAACGAGGCAATGCCGAAAGCGGGGTGGTAGGGTTTTACAGCCCGACTGGGTCGCAACCACCATGCATATGGCGAGAAAGCCCGACATAGTGATTCGCTTCTGCGGGTCGCGTTTCGGGATCAGCTTGTGCATATCCAGCTTTTTGCAGGCCGGCATGACAGCGGCGACCGGCGATGGATAGTGTGTCACTCGGTGGTCGCCGTTGTTTTTGTATTGTACTGTGCTTATCATCAGGCACAGTGCAGTCATTTTGCCGTGATACTATAAAAAAAAAAACATAAACTTATATTCCGCCCAAACTTTTTGGCTACTCTAAATATAGATGCGCAGAACACAACAGAGGTATGAAAGAGAATTAAATTATACTAGCTGTGCCCGCGACTCCGTCTGCGTTGAACCTAGTGTGAGAAAACAGTAACTAATGAAAGGAACTGACTGTATTTACTTATTTACTTTTCTCTCGTACTTACCTCGAGCCTTCATTCAAAGTACAATAACTTTTGATAGAATGGACCGATTTTAATCCTTGAGCTAGTTGTCAAAACAAAATCGGCTGAGTGCCTTAAAGCGCTCGCCTTAGTAGCCCGGTGAAGCTGTTAAGACCTTGCTGGGTCAATAGCGTAGTCAGTTCGAGAAAAAAAAGACCGATTTTAATGAAACAAAGACAAAGTTACTCCTGAGGATATGCTTTATGCTGATGTTTTATTATGAACTCGGTACTTTAGTAGTGATGTGTGTTCATGCAAACAGACAGACAGACAGACATTTCTAAAAATAATTGAAATGTATTCTATTACTTATTCCTAGACACCTGCAACAATTTTTTTCACTAAAATAAAAAAAGTACAGATATGTTGGATTTACATTTTTATTATATGCATAGAAGATGTAATATTGAGGCAACTCTAGAATAAATAAATGTCAATTTTAGATTCCTGTAATAGTATTTTAATTTTGTTTCGAATTAAACTCTTGACGGTATTACGTGCAAACCCCAACTTACGGCTATATTCGGAGCGACCAAAAAGATTGCCGAAGACTGTAAGTAAGATATAGTAAAATATACTTTAATGTTTTTAGTATACAGTATATAATAGTACCTCAGAGTACTGCCGTTAGTGAATATGAAAAAGGCTACTTCAGATCGTTCCTGCTGCAGTCTGGTCACCAGTTTTCCAAGTTCGGTGGCACGACTTACCTGTAAAAAAATATTATTAAACACTATGTGTCAACTAGTTTTATAACTTGCCATTAGATGCCTCTGCAGCTAATAAATTTATATTCCTTCCAATTGGAGACTACAGAAATATAAGTAATAGATATAACATTATTTGATTACGGAAAATATGTATATATTCACTCATATTTATTTCACTATAACTTTACTATTTAATACAACGAAAATAACAAACGTAGTCTGGACTACGGACATAGGTTATGTTTCTATAAACTTATTTTTACCTACCCGTAGATTATCCATTTTCATGGAGCCACAGCCCTTTGACAGCGATTACGAACAGCCGAGACAGATTGCAATATAAAAGTTGACAGAAAATAAATTACTTTTAGCTCTACGTTTGACAAAAATTCTAACGTTAATTTAATATATAACAGCTTTACGCTTTTAGCTTTCAAATTAAGTTATTTTCTGTTATATAATACTGAAATGACATCACCATACTTGATGGTAACTATAATATAATTTGAAAACAAATTTAGGGGTGTAAGGGGTGTCGAATAACATCTAAGATTAGAGACATCCAAGCCAACCTCACCTGCACGTGGTGCACCTTGCTGAATAACGAACGAGGCAATGGCGAAAGCGGGGTGGTAGGGTTTTACAGCCCAACTTGGTCGCAACCACCATGGTGAATACGCCCGTCATAGTGATTCGCTTCTGCGGGTCGCGTTTCGTGATCAGCCTGTGCATATCCAGCTTTTCGCTGGCCGGCATGACAGCGGCGACCGGCGATGTATGTATGTCACTCGGTGGTCGCCATTGTTTTTGGATTGTACTGTGCTTACCATCAGGCACAGTGCAGTCATTTTGCCAGGCTACAATAAAAAAACAACAATTTCTCGAACGGTAGCTCGTGAAGAACATCTGGCTAAACTTAGTGTACTTGAGGAGTAATAGCCATTATTTGATTGATTGGATCGAACATAGATGACATAGTAACACCCAAAGTCAAGCTAAAATAATGTCTCACGCTATTCAGTGACTATACGATCTAAGTCCCAAAGAATTTTGCATCTCCGGTAGGTGTGTTTTGCAAACTGTACTTGACAGGTAATCGCCTTCTAGAATTAACTTGTTTACCATCTAAGACCACATCGTTATTTAACATCTAGTCAGATTGCGGTGAGACTGTAAAACCTATAACTTATTTTTTTTAAACCAAGACACCCCACAACGTCAGTTCGTGTGTCAACCAAACAACACTTAAGCAGCATATTCCGGTCTAAGAGGTATGATTGTGGTTTCAACGTAACTTGATGAGTAATCATCAGAATTAGCAATGACTAACTCCAGGTAGGGCTTTGAGAATTAAATTAATTAAAGATAGCTATCGTTTATCATCAACTAGTTAAACTCAAGACAAGAAACATAGAAAGATACAATAAGATTAACTATAAAGAATAGTACGCTTATCGTGTTAGGACTACATTACAGTATTGTGATGAATGTATATGTAGTTCAACCTGAGCAAAGTATAATACCACAAGACACCTGTGTAGGTGTCTTGTCATCCTTTCAGCATGAATGGGTCGGCTCGCCCGGGGTATCACCACCCTCTCATAGAAAACCGACTTGAAGTAACAGTGCTTGCATTGTTGCGTTTCGTTCGGTCAGTGAGAGCGCCGAATACCCACCTCCCCTCCCTGTACCCTCTTCCCTTCCCCCCTTCCCTTCCTCACTCCACAACACAGGTTGGCAACACACTTGCGACTCCTCTGGCCTTGCAAGTCCCTATGGACGGTGGTGATCACTTAACATCTGGTGACCCACCTGTTCGTTTGCCTCCTATTATTACAGGCTGGCAACGCACTCGCGACTCCCCTGGTGTGGCAAGTGTCTATGGACGGTGGTGATCACTTAACACCTGGTGACCCACCTGTTCGTTTGCCTCCTATTATTTAAAAAAAACACCTAGAAATATTTAAGACTTCCGAATCAACAGACGTTCCAAAGAAAAAGGCAGTTTTATAAAATGTTTACAAAAATAAACTACACTGCCCGGTTTCTGAGTCACATTTATCTGGCGAATAGCGTTATCGGTTCGATAACTTGTCAAATTGGGCTTCTGAACACACAATCATACGATAAACTTTCGTTAAATGTAACTGGCCAATCTGGGCGTTTATCTTATTCGATAAGTTTTGGCATTTTAAATGGTTTTTAATATCTTGACAATGACATGTCACTGACGAACAACTAATGAACTGAAAAGGTTTGTATCTAAAATAATTCAATTTATAAGTAAATAATTATAAAATAAAATTAAACCATTTAGTAATTTCCAAAGTATTTTTTAATCATAACATTACTACTATAAGTTAAGAATTAAAATAATAAAACCTATTTTTAGCACACTTTCTTAATAAGAGCCATCTAGTGAATATCAAAGAACTAGTTATGGGATTCATAGTTATATGATGACTCGTTGCGTACTCAGAAATGCATTGACAGTTTATCTTATGGATAACTTTATTGAGTCAATAAATGATGATAGTTTAACCGAGTACCTCAGAAACTGAGCATAATCATTCAAACAGAATTACAAACTTCATAATGATTTCTTTTACATAATGAAATAGTTGCTTATCGTTCCAATGACGCTGTAATGCTTGGACAATAAATTTGTCAGTGATAATTTAATAGTTTCTTTGAGTAGTTGATAGCTAAAGAATTTTGGCTTGGAATTTTGGAATTTTGTTTAATGGTGGTAGAGCCACGCTGAAACTATTATTGGTTTCAGTATGAATGGGTCGGCTCGTCCGGGGTAGTACCACCCTCTCATAGAAAACCGACGTGAAGTAACAGTGCTTGCATTGTTGCGTTTCGTTCGGTCAGTGAGAGCGCCGGAGACCCATCTCCCCTCCCCTCTCCTCTCTCCTCTCCCTTTCCCTCCCCTAACCCTTCCCTCCGAAAGATGGCAACGCACTTGCGACTCCTCTGGGGTTGTTAGTGTCCATGGATGGTGGTGATCACTTAACAGCAGGTGACCCACCTTTCGTTTGCCACCTATGACATATAAAAAAATAAATAAAAAAAAATTAAAAAAATTAGAAATTGGTTTCAATTAACATAGTTAACTATAACAAAGATTTATAGATAATAGACACGAGGAATGCAGATATAAATTCGGAAGTAGATTGGACATCTACTGAACTGGGTCATACGTCGTTGCTAGGGACACAGACGATCGCGTAATTAGTTACAAAACCGCAACTTTTTTAATATCACATAAAAGTGATAATTTACAAAGAGAAATACCTGATGATTCATATGTGGTTCCACTGTATAGTGTTCCGAACGGATTATATTCAATGAATCACGCGGTCATTCAGCCTCCTCCTTGCAAATTTTACATATTTTATTCTCAGAATACATTATTATTTTTCAGAAATTATCTCATCAGTGTGCATTGGCTGCCTACTCATATTAAATTTATACACCTTAATTGCCATGACAATTCACTGCGTACTAGAAATAGTTTACTTCCAAAAACATGTTTGTTTTTATAATAGCATACATTATGTGTCATGTAAAGAAGTCAAGAAATTAGACGGCCGCCGCGATATCTGTAGGACAACGCGACGAACTAAAAGAGAGTGACTATACAGATTTAACTACAATCTTCATTATGATCAGGATCTACCTCTACCTATCTCTCATTCCCCTGCACGTGCTCCTCGGATTATGACGAAGAATAACAAATTGTTGTCCGCTGCACTGTTCCATATAAACTGAAGCTCCCGGCGAAAAATAGTGTAATCAATGAAGCGACGATAATATAAAATTGATACTCTATTTAGCCATATGATTAAATAAATAAATCAGGAGCTAGCAGGATACAGTAATGGTTACTGAATAAACAATGACAAAACACGTCACGCTTCAGTACGCCACTATGACAGATCTGACGGCTGGTAAAGGTTTGTGTTTAAGTGGACCATTGAATTTACCCAAAATTATATGGAGGCAGATACGACAAATATTGGACCATTATAAATCTTCTTTATTAAAATTGCATAGTAAGTTTTTACTGGTGAGCATAGTTTAGTAATGAACAGGTAGTCATGGTAAGCTGCTTCATATATAGCAAATATGTGATGGAAAACGCATTGTTAAGCTACGCCTTCCTATACTGAGTTATAAGCTTCAACGATAAATACTCAAAATGCCAATATGCAAACTTTTCAAAAAGAACGTAGGAGCCCAGATTGCTTCGAAGAGACTAATAGTGAAACTTAGCCCCCCCTCCCCCTTTTTCGAACTGACTACGTTATTGACCAAGCAAGGTCTTAACAGCTTCACCGGACTACTGTGAAACTCAGAGTGCATAGATTTTTTTTATATTTTTTATAGTAGCACGGCAAAATGACTGCACTGTGCCTGATGTTAAGCACAGTACAATCCAAAAACAATGGCCACCACCAAGTTACACACTATCCATCGCCGGTCGCTGCTGTCATGCCGGTCTGCGAAAAGCTGGATATGCACAGGCTGATCCCGAAACGCGACCCGCAGAAGCGAATCACTATGACGGGCTTTTTCGCCATATACACGGTGGTTGCGACCCAGTCAGGCTGTAAAACCCTACCACCCCGCTTTCGCCATTGCCTCGTTCGTTATTCAGCAGGGTGCACCACGTGCAGGTGAGGTTGGCTTGGGTGTCTCAAGTCTTATGATGTTATTCGACACCACTTACACCCCATAAGATAATAATGCTTATATGGCTTTTGTAGTTACAAGAGATTTTTCATTTGTTTGATTAACATATTCGAAATACAATAAATTAACACGTTTCCGCAAGTCTGCAAAGAATGAACATTCTAGAGTCAGATCCGCAAATATAATGGGAATCGAATAATGTATTTTCTGCCTGAGGGTAATATCTAACAATGTGATAACTAAAGAATATCCTACAACCATACTATCGTGATCTACACCTACACATTTTCAGCTATAAAATTGGTATTAATATCGTTGTGGGTAGCAAACAATTAAATTTTCAATCAGTCGTCATAATTTCAAAGTACTAAGAAGTATCCACTAACGTATCATTATTTATTACGTATTCAATCTCTTAAACTCACTTGCTCCTCAACATCAGCCACATCGCGTCCATTCGTAATGCTGTTCCTTAGAGATAGAGTAGTTTGGACAATCAGTGCCAAGATAGGAATGAATGGTAAAAGCAGCAGACGCCAAAGTTGACAGCGGCTGCTTCGACACCATCTTCTGAACTTGTGCCCGTAGCTCTCCGACTCTGTGGCCCGCTTCGGTTTTGATGTAGCTGCGGAGAAAAATGTCGTTATAACGTATGTAAAGTAATAGCCAATTAGCAACAAATTTCTTTGGCTAGAAATGAAAAAGTTTTCCGTCAAATTTTGGTTTCGATCTGATATCCTATTCAAAATTATGTTATTCGCATTACGTTTTTCAAAATGTCTTATAAACTAAGTGGAATAAGTATGGCTGTAGCAGGGATATGATTTAACATTTTTTAATACTATATACACGCTTCTGCAGCACCTGTTTAGACAATGTTGTATAATTTTGTAAGTATCGAAAATACCATGAATTTTATTGACAATCTCAATTTGACAAAAAGTAAAGATAAGGCATCCTCTTCAAAACCCAAGATCTCAAAGTTCCTGTTTTCTTGAGGTTGCATAAATCCGAAATTGAAGATGAACGATTTATGATATATTTTTTTTATTATTTATTATTCAATTATATACTAAACTAGCTGTTACCCGCGGCACCGCACGCGCTTTTTAAAAAATGCATTAAAGAAATGGAAAATTGTGAGTGGGTGGAGGTTGCATAAATCCGAAATTGAAGATGAACGATTTATGATATATTTTTTTTATTATTTATTATTCAATTATATACTAAACTAGCTGTTACCCGCGGCACCGCACGCGCTTTTTAAAAAATGTATTAAAGAAATGGAAAATTGTGAGTGGGTGTGTACATTACAGAAAAGTTTTTTCAAAAACATTTGTAACTACGACACTCACGCCAACTGTAACATGTAACGTGTACATTAGATATATGAATACAAATAGTATATCGAGTGGACCTACTATATACCAAACTCAGTACTCACTAACACTAATAAGAAAGTAATGAAAATTATAAGCTATAATACATTATCGAACAATATATCTTAAATTAAGTTATTCTTATACGTTGCTATAATAAATGAGTTATGTAGAAGCAAACGTGGTAAATAAGACAATATGGCAGCCAAATTGACCAAAAAGATGATATAATTCATATTACATACAAATATATGACTTTCAATTATGTATATTTATTCTTGGAGTCAATAAGGCACACGTCTCACGTCATCAATTCCACATGGACTAATACATAGGTAGCAGTCAATCACTACATAGTGTACCAATTCAAATAAAAAGAGAATCATTAAAATCGGTTCATAATTAACGAAAATATCGATTAACATGCATGAAAAAAATATATACAACCGAACATAGTAACCTCCTCCTTTTTCGAAGTCGGTTAAAAAAGTCCTCTGTCAGCTTATCTGTTCGCGATAAAGTCAAAAACTACCATTTTCATGCTGTTTTCACCAGTAGATAGAATGATAATTCATGGGGAAGGGTTAGGTATAATTTGTCAAAGTTTTCATTCTATTATCCGGGCGCGACAACGTCTTCCGAGCCCGCTAGTTATCTGCCCGTAAAAGCCCCGTGAAAGTCGGTCCAATCAATTAGGAGATAGTAGGATATTGCGGACAAAGTCTTGAGAAACAAAATAAAATAGTTACTTCTTATAAGGTGAGTTATCTTCCAGTGAAAGTCCCGTGAAAATCAGTTCAAGCATTACGGATATTCCACTGCGGCCGAAGGCGAATAAAAAACCTAAATTACTTTTTATAAGGTCTGCTATCTACCAGTAAATACCCCGTGAAAATAGGTCCAACCATTTTGGAAATAGCCATGCGGACGAAACCGCGGAAAAATAAAATAGAACATGTCAACCGCTATAATTTCGACTATCTGGCAGTAAAAAGTAAAATTCCCGTAAATATAGGTCCAGCCGTTTTGGAGATTACCCGCAACAAACAAACAAACAGAGAAATATACTAATATAAAAATATAGACAAAGTATAAAGAAATTTTTTTTTGTTCATTTGTAGCCTTAGCCATTCATCAAAAAGTTGTTATTTTAATTGTACATACATAAACTTTATTTTTATAATACGTAATAGAGAACAAATAAAAAATTAGAAATAAAAGTAGTATAAACTTTTTCCATAGGAAAACAAAATAAACTTCGAAAATGTTTGCGATAGAAACTTACCACGTTACCATGGCAACGTATATAATACTAACGCTAACGAAATCTTTATTTGAACAATTTTGTTTTATGATTATGAAGACTAAGAAAATAATAATGATGGTTAAAATAATGTACGACATATTATATAGAAGATTTGGCGCTTATGCCTTTATTGTAACTTAGACATGGAATAAAATTGATTAAAGGATATATAAGAAATACCTATATTGACAACTTCAAAATTGGCAGTATGGATTAATTCCTTCGCCTGTCCTATTGAACGAATATTATTACTACTACTAACGAAATCTCTCAAAAGGAAAAAAGTGCCCGATTTTGAAACATTCTTCATTGGTGCTCTGCTTCTATTGGTCTTAGCGTGATGATATATAGCCTGTAGCCTTCCTCGATAAATGAGTTATTTAAAACCGAAGGATTTTCTCAAATCGGACTGGTAGTTCCTGAGATCATAGCGTTCAACCAAACAAACAAACAAACAAACAAACAAACAAACAAACAAACAAACAAACAAACAAACAAACAAACAAACAAACAAACAAACAAACAAACAAACAAACAAACAAACAAACAAACAAACAAACAAACAAACAAACAAACAAACAAACAAACAAACAAACAAACAAACAAACAAACAAACAAACAAACAAACAAACAAACAAACAAACAAACAAACAAACAAACAAACAAACAAACAAACAAACAAACAAACAAACAAACAAACAAACAAACAAACAAACAAACAAACAAACAAACAAACAAACAAACAAACAAACAAACAAACAAACAAACAAACAAACAAACAAACAAACAAACAAACAAACAAACAAACAAACAAACAAACAAACAAACAAACAAACAAACAAACAAACAAACAAACAAACAAACAAACAAACAAACAAACAAACAAACAAACAAACAAACAAACAAACAAACAAACAAACAAACAAACAAACAAACAAACAAACAAACAAACAAACAAACAAACAAACAAACAAACAAACAAACAAACAAACAAACAAACAAACAAACAAACAAACAAACAAACAAACAAACAAACAAACAAACAAACAAACAAACAAACAAACAAACAAACAAACAAACAAACAAACAAACAAACAAACAAACAAACAAACAAACAAACAAACAAACAAACAAACAAACAAACAAACAAACAAACAAACAAACAAACAAACAAACAAACAAACAAACAAACAAACAAACAAACAAACAAACAAACAAACAAACAAACAAACAAACAAACAAACAAACAAACAAACAAACAAACAAACAAACAAACAAACAAACAAACAAACAAACAAACAAACAAACAAACAAACAAACAAACAAACAAACAAACAAACAAACAAACAAACAAACAAACAAACAAACAAACAAACAAACAAACAAACAAACAAACAAACAAACAAACAAACAAACAAACAAACAAACAAACAAACAAACAAACAAACAAACAAACAAACAAACAAACAAACAAACAAACAAACAAACAAACAAACAAACAAACAAACAAACAAACAAACAAACAAACAAACAAACAAACAAACAAACAAACAAACAAACAAACAAACAAACAAACAAACAAACAAACAAACAAACAAACAAACAAACAAACAAACAAACAAACAAACAAACAAACAAACAAACAAACAAACAAACAAACAAACAAACAAACAAACAAACAAACAAACAAACAAACAAACAAACAAACAAACAAACAAACAAACAAACAAACAAAAAAAAAAAAAAAAAAAAAAAAAAAAAAAAAAAAAAAAAAAAAAAAAAAAAAAAAAAAAAAAAAAAAAAAAAAAAAAAAAAAAAAAAAAAAAAAAAAAAAAAAAAAAAAAAAAAAAAAAAAAAAAAAAAAAAAAAAAAAAAAAAAAAAAAAAAAAAAAAAAAAAAAAAAAAAAAAAAAAAAAAAAAAAAAAAAAAAAAAAAAAAAAAAAAAAAAAAAAAAAAAAAAAAAAAAAAAAAAAAAAAAAAAAAAAAAAAAGAAAAAACCAAACAAACAAACAAACAAACAAACAGACAATATAATAATATAAAAATATAGACAAAGTATAAAGAAATTTTTTTTTGGTCATTTGTAGCCATATCCATTCATCAAAAAGATGTTATTTTAATTGTACATACACAAACTTTATTTTTATAATACGTAATATAGAACAAATAAAAAATTGGAAATAAAAGTAGTATAAAATTTTGAATACGAAAACAAAATAAACTTTGAAAATGTTAGCGTTGAATAACTTCAGAATTGGCAGTATGGATTAATTCCTTCGCCTGTCCTATTGGACGAATATTATTACTACTACTTACTACGTTACCATGGCAACGTATATAATAATAACGTAATCGCTCAAAAGCAAAAAAAGTGCCCGATTTTGAAACATTCTTCATTGATGCTCTGCTTCTATTGATCTTAGCGTGATGATATATAGCCTATAGCCTTCCTCGATAAATGAACTATCTAAAACCGAAAGACTTTCTCAAATCAGACTGGTAGTTCCTGAGATCATAGCGTTCAACCAAACAAACAAACAAACAAACAAACAAACAAACAAACAAACAAACAAACAAACAAACAAACAAACAAACAAACAAACAAACAAACAAACAAACAAACAAACAAACAAACAAACAAACAAACAAACAAACAAACAAACAAACAAACAAACAAACAAACAAACAAACAAACAAACAAACAAACAAACAAACAAACAAACAAACAAACAAACAAACAAACAAACAAACAAACAAACAAACAAACAAACAAACAAACAAACAAACAAACAAACAAACAAACAAACAAACAAACAAACAAACAAACAAACAAACAAACAAACAAACAAACAAACAAACAAACAAACAAACAAACAAACAAACAAACAAACAAACAAACAAACAAACAAACAAACAAACAAACAAACAAACAAACAAACAAACAAACAAACAAACAAACAAACAAACAAACAAACAAACAAACAAACAAACAAACAAACAAACAAACAAACAAACAAACAAACAAACAAACAAACAAACAAACAAACAAACAAACAAACAAACAAACAAACAAACAAACAAACAAACAAACAAACAAACAAACAAACAAACAAACAAACAAACAAACAAACAAACAAACAAACAAACAAACAAACAAACAAACAAACAAACAAACAAACAAACAAACAAACAAACAAACAAACAAACAAACAAACAAACAAACAAACAAACAAACAAACAAACAAACAAACAAACAAACAAACAAACAAACAAACAAACAAACAAACAAACAAACAAACAAACAAACAAACAAACAAACAAACAAACAAACAAACAAACAAACAAACAAACAAACAAACAAACAAACAAACAAACAAACAAACAAACAAACAAACAAACAAACAAACAAACAAACAAACAAACAAACAAACAAACAAACAAACAAACAAACAAACAAACAAACAAACAAACAAACAAACAAACAAACAAACAAACAAACAAACAAACAAACAAACAAACAAACAAACAAACAAACAAACAAACAAACAAACAAACAAACAAACAAACAAACAAACAAACAAACAAACAAACAAACAAACAAACAAACAAACAAACAAACAAACAAACAAACAAACAAACAAACAAACAAACAAACAAACAAACAAACAAACAAACAAACAAACAAACAAACAAACAAACAAACAAACAAACAAACAAACAAACAAACAAACAAACAAACAAACAAACAAACAAACAAACAAACAAACAAACAAACAAACAAACAAACAAACAAACAAACAAACAAACAAACAAACAAACAAACAAACAAACAAACAAACAAACAAACAAACAAACAAACAAACAAACAAACAAACAAACAAACAAACAAACAAACAAAAAAAAAAAAAAAAAAAAAAAAAAAAAAAAAAAAAAAAAAAAAAAAAAAAAAAAAAAAAAAAAAAAAAAAAAAAAAAAAAAAAAAAAAAAAAAAAAAAAAAAAAAAAAAAAAAAAAAAAAAAAAAAAAAAAAAAAAAAAAAAAAAAAAAAAAAAAAAAAAAAAAAAAAAAAAAAAAAAAAAAAAAAAAAAAAAAAAAAAAAAAAAAAAAAAAAAAAAAAAAAAAAAAAAAAAAAAAAAAAAAAAAAAAAAAAAAAGAAAGAATTTTTCAAATCGGACCAGTAGTTCCTGAGATTACCCCTTACAACGTCACAAACTCATAAAACTTTACCTCTTTATAATATTACTAGCTGTTACCCGCGGCTCCGCACGCGCTTTTTAAAAATGTATTAAAGAAATGTAAAATTGTGAGTGGGTGTGTACATTACAGAAAAGTTTTTTCAAAAATATTTGTAACTACGACACTCACGCCAACTGTAACATGTAACGTGTACATTAGATATATGAATACAAATAGTATATCGAGTGGGATGGGATTTATCATCAGCAACATAACTGGAACTTCAACCTACTATATACCAAACTCAGTACTCACTAACACTATATAAGAAAGTAATGAAAATTATAAGCTATACATTATCGAACAATATATCTAAAATCTTTTATTTTATAGATAGATATAATATGCCCGTATTGTAGATATACTTAAGTTATTCTTATACGTTGCTATAACTGAGTTATGTAGAAGCAAACGTGGTAAATAAGACAATATGGCAGCCAAATTGACCAAAAAGATGATATAATTCATATTACATACAAATATATGACTTTCATTTATGTATATTTATTCTTGGAGTCAGTAAGGCACACGTCTCAACTATTTGAATAGGAAAAAAAAACTTTGAAAATGTTAGCTTTGATACTTACTACATAACTTCAGAATTGGCAGTATGGATTAATTCCTTCGCCTGTCCTATTGGACGAATATTATTACTACTACTTACTACGTTACCATGGCAACGTATATAATAATAACGTAATCGCTCAAAAGCAAAAAAAGTGCCCGATTTTGAAACATTCTTCATTGGTGCTCTGCTTCTATTGATCTTAGCGTGATGATATATAGCCTATAGCCTTCCTCGATAAATGAACTATCTAAAACCGAAACACTTTCTCAAATCAGACTGGTAGTTCCTGAGATCATAGCGTTCAACCAAACAAACAAACAAACAAACAAACAAACAAACAAACAAACAAACAAACTCTTCAGCTTTATATATTAGTATAGATAGATTAGTATAGATTTGAAGATTGAAGGTGGTAGAGCCACGCTGTAGCTATTACTAGTTTCAGCATATACCATATAGCAGCATACCAGCATACCAGTACTACCATCCGACCCACAGAAACACCGACGTGAAGTAACAGCGCTTGCATTGTTGCGTTTCGTTTGGTAAGTGAGAGCGCCGGAGGCCCACCTTAAAAATAAATGTAACCATAATGTATAGTTTCTTTTTTTTTGTTTCAAAGGGAGGCAAACGAACATGTGGGTCACTTGTTGTTAAGTGATCACCACCGTCCATAGACACTAGCAACACCAGAGGAGTTGCAAGTGCGTTGCCAGCCTGTGTATGGGGAACAAAAAAAAAGAAACTATACATTATGGTTACATTTATTTTTACAGTATAGAAGTAGGAATCTGTGTAATTATCTAAAGAGCTGGATTAGGAATATGTAACGGAGCGTGAAGCATCCCAAATGAACCCTCAAGAAACCAACGGATGGGAATAATCTCGATTGTTTATATGTCTCAATATTTATATGTAGTGTCGATATGTAACATATGTTTAGTTAAAGCAAAAAATATTGTCCGATGTAAAGGTTTCAAATGGGACGCGCGCATTTCTGTACTTTGCTTCCTTAATTTTTATAGTTTCTAGGAACCACAATTATTTTTTTATAAAACTAAAACTTACACTAAGTTATTCTTTATAACATCAGCTATCTGCTAGTGTAAGTCAAAATCGGTTTAATGGTTTCGGAGATTAACTAGGCTAAAAGATATTTAAAAAAATTGTTTTCTTTTTTTTTAAATACCGTACACTGTCATTTCCATTTAGTAAAAGGACATACAAACATTTTTGTTTTATTTATTTATATAAATGACAATAGCTTAACCTTACACCAGACTGAGAGTATAATAAGATAAGGTTGTGTAATTTGAAGAGACATGGGAAAAATTTATTTGTCATACTTATACCGAAGTTCTTCAAGGATATTCTTTAGATAAAGTTTTAAGTGTCCAAACAATATCATGATCAAACAAAACCCTTGGAGTTTTCCTATCGAATTTCTCACAAGAAGTCTTTAAAATTATTTTATCAAAAATTTGAAATTATGAAATTAACCTTTAAACTAAAACTTACTACATGAAGTCAGGAATATTTTAAAAAATGTAAAAAGAAACCTAGAACTTCGTTGATTTCATTTTTATTTATCTACAGCTTTAAGGGTATAAAGATGTTTTGCTTTCAAATAATACATATAAATTTTAATATTTTATTAGAAAATTAATACAATACATTTCATTATGTAGTATTTATTTTCGTTTAATAATTTTGTTTTTACTGAAAGTATTATTGATATTTATTTAAAGGGCATCTTATTATCTTTATTATTAACATCCTATCATTGAAAGTCAATTTTATATGATTCAACTGGATTCACTTCATGTTGTCATAAAGGAAAGTTTATTCGCCGTAGGATACCAAAATACCGGGACAAAGGAATACTACATGTCAAAAAAGACGTGATACGTAACCATTAGTTACTAACTTCAATTTAGGTTACATTTTAATAATGCAAGATTCTATAATAAGAACAGTGATATATTACATATCTCGACTACATCGGTACTAGAAGAACGATTTTTAATTCAAAAGCCGAAGCCGTCTGTCAATACAATACAATACATTTTTTCTAGGTTTCAGCATGAACAGGTCGTTCGGGGTAGTCGTCCACCCTCTCATAGAAAACCGACGTGAAGTAACAGTGCTTACATTTTTGCGTTTCGTTCGGTCAGTGAGAGCGACGGAGGCCCACTTCACTTTTCGGTCCCCGTCCCCTCTCCCCCTCCCTCCAAACACAGGCTGGCAACGTAGATGCGACTTTCCTGATGTTGCAAGTAGACCATAGACATGGGCGGTGGTTATCACTTAACATCAGGTGACCCGCTTGTTCGTTTGCCTCTTATGATATTTAAAAAAAAAACATGGTATTAGAGTTCGAACGTCGCGGTACGTTGGAAAGAAGAGTGAGATATCCAGCTAAGATCGGCTTGCTTCGGCTTTATAAAGTGTTCCTCTATCGCGAGAGACAAAGATAGCGCTATACGGAACCGGACTTAGTCGACTTTCTCGGTCTTGTACCCAACATGCCAAATCAAATGCCGGGTTCAGGAGAAAATACTAGTAGTTGTAGATGGTAGAGCCACGTTGAAGCTATTAGTGGTTTCAGAATGAATGGGTCGGCTCGTCCAGGGTAGTACCACCCTCTCACAGAATACCGACGTGAAGTAACAATGCTTGCATTGTTGCGTTTCGTCCAATCAGTGAGAGTGCCGGAGGTCCATCCCTCTTCCCTCTCCAGCACCCAAACACAGGCTGGCAACGTACTTGCCACACTCGGGTGTTGCTAGTGTCTATGGACGGTGCTGATCATTTAAAATCAGGTGACCCAACTGGTCGTTTGCGTCCAATAATATTTAAAAAAATCCAAATTGTTATAGTTTATAAACAATATCTATTATCTATCTATCTTTCCATTTAATAAAGTCTGATTACAATATCATTTGTGCTTAAATTTATTTTACACTTTTTAATGTCTTAATTTATTACGGTACAAAAAATATTTATTTTTCATTCCAGCGATATATTATTAAAAACTCCCATTTCTAATTCGGCGCTAATAAAACAAAAAACTATCTTTAATACACTGTAATAAGAACAAATTTCATATGACCAGATCATCAAAGATAAGTCAAATATTTATTTTGATAGTATTCATAGTTCAAGAAATTGTATTAAGACGAGCAGTTTTTACGCATGATTGCTATATGTCACTTCAATTAGAGTTCAGTCTTTCGATTATTTTAATATTCTGTATTTTCGTACTTAGAGAATGACGTCATTTCGTGAACAATCAAAGAGATATTTATGGAGAAATTACAAATTCAAATTCTTTATATATAAATTTCTTCAGTGCGTGTGTATGTCACTGAACTCCTCCTAAACGGTTGGACCGATTTTAATAAAACTTTGTGTGCGTGTTCCAGTGGATCCGAGAATGGTTTAGATTTGGACTCGGTAGGTGGCGTTGTGGTTGACTTTTTGGATTTTTTTATTATCAAGGCAGGACAACGTCCGCCAGGTCAGCTAGTATCTTATATATATATAACCTAGTCCTTAGTACTAAAATTATCCACTTATACAAGTTTTGTTCATATAATTATTATTTTATTTACATTCATACTAGCTTTTGCTCGCGGCTCTGCGCGCGTTATTATAGATTTGATCTATCCATTGCGAACAATATATTTGTATAGTAACAAACAAACTCAGGCGCATTTATAATATTAGTAAGAAATAAGGGTAATGAATTCAAATGTCTCTTATAAAATCGAGTATTTAAGGTTTAGTTAAAAGTGTGTGTTTACAGAACTACCAGCTCAATATAAAAAAATGCCAAATTTTTGTCTATCCAAAAAGATTTAACGTAACATGTTTTCACAGCACGATGTTAAAGTCGAGGCCTTTTGGAGTTGAACCGAAATTTAACACACGTAAAACCAAAAGGCACAGCTATTTAAAAATGTAATGTTATAGTAAGATAAATAACTGAACTAAAATATAAAGCGATCTATATCAAATTTATGAGTCATTGAAGCTTAATTATCGTATGCCTACAGCGATGACAATTTCATTTTCATTGCGAACGATAAAAACAGGTTTGTACAATAATAAAAGTATGTACTTGGGACGTAATTTAGAGACTCACCTTCTAACATAATATTTATAGTAATACTAGCGACTACCCGTGACTTCGTCTGCGTTTTTACCTTTACAATTATTCATATAATACATTATATTTGAGAAACTCTAACGGTTTGTACAGCGCACGCCAAAGTAGCTTTTAAATGACTGGATTTTTTGAAACTGAATTAATAAACAATATTTTGAAGTGAAGACTTCTTTAGCCGAGTTTAACGATTTTCCGTAGGGGAAAAACTTATGGGTTCGCTTCACCAACGACCTCGACATGCTCGTGGCGTATTGCGATTGCACCAGACTAGCGACGCGTTATAACGGACTGTGTACATGTAATATTTATATATTTTATTGAATTTCATCATTTGTAAACTAAAATTATAATTTGTCTAGTTTTTACATTTATTGGCAGGCCAAACAATAATTATATACGTTTTTATATAGTTTATAATTAATATACTTTAGTCCGCACAATGTTAATACAAAATATCGATATTAGATATCCACAGCCACGCAGTACGATCGGTCATGCTTACTAGCATGTCATGACGCGAAATTATAAAACTATATCTCGTCAAAAATACCGCTCAACGTGTCTAAAGAAGTTGTCACTTCAAAAATCTGCCCAATTCGCAGCTTATAATTTTAAAATTAGCCCGTACCCCAGGACACAAGTAACGGTTTTGTAGGTGGTAGGAGCCACGCTGAAGCTAATACTGGTTTTAGCATGAATGGGTTGGCTCGCGCGGGGTACTACCACTCCATCTCACAGAAAACCGACGTGAAGTAACAGTGCTTGCATCGTTGCGTTTCGTTAGGTCAGTGAGAGCGCCGGAGACCTACCTCCCCTCTCCTCTCCTTTCCCTCCTCCCTCTCCTCTCCCCCTCCCTTCCTTTCTCCCAAACACAAGCTGGCAACGCACTTTCGACTCCCCTGGCGTTGTTAGTGTCTATGGACGGTGGTGATCACCTAACATTAGGTGAACCACCTGTTCGTTTGTCTGCAATGACATTAAAATATATATACGTCGGAGGAAGCTATAAGTCAAGTTAATCGTTGTTTGCACACACCAGTTATTTGTCTTCATAAAAATTCTTAATTTTATTTTATTTGTTACATTTTTCTATAACTTAAAAGCCTCAATAATCCAATAAGAGTTACGAATATTGTAATTCCCATAACGAACAATCAGAACAAACCACGTGTCTCGAGCGGGGTCAAGACAATCTTTACTTTAAGAGGCATACAATTTTATTATTTTTAAAATACTTAATTTTTATTATATTTCATTTGTTATATTTTTCTATAGCTTAAAACCTTAAAAATGTAATAGAAGTTACATATATTGTAATTTACGTAGTGACCAATCAGAGCAGAGCCAATGCCTCGAGCCGGGTCGAGGCGCCATCTTTACTTTTAGAGGGCGGACAGTATTGGTGATACATTTGTTTTAGAGAGAGCAAGATCGAGTTGGATCATTAACGAAAGGTTGTTAAACTAAGATCGGTGCCCTGAACTCGCTGCTCGGTCAGATTGTTACTTTTGCCGAAATATTGTTTAATTTAAGTTTAGATCAAAATATAGTGTAATAATTAATTAAATAAATGTGATAATTGTGTTTTGTGCTCGCATTTTACCTGAAAGACGCCCACTAAACCCGTAACCACTAAAAACGATGCCAACCGGAATAACGTTTTTCTTATGTAATTGTAGGCAAACGAACATGTGGGTCACTTGATGTTAAGTGATCACCACCGTCTATAAACACCAACAACACCAGGGGAGTTGCAAGTGCGCTGCCAGCCTGTATTTGGGGGAAAGGGGAAAGGGGTCAGAGGAGAGGGGACGGGAGGTGGGTCTCCGGCTTCCTCACTGACTGAACGAAACGTAACAATGCAAGCATTGTTACATCACGTTAGTTTTCTGTGAGAAGGTGGTACTACCCCGGGCGAGCCAACCCAATCATGCTGAAACCAGTAATATATAACCAGTATATATATCGAAATACGGGAATATAAGAAAATATATAAATATATATTGCTCTTTCGAAAACAAATCTAATCCAATTCCAAAAGATTAGTTAATTCCCGTCCGTGGAGTTTATTCATACTGCATAATCCAATTATTCTCCTCGCGTAACAAACATAATCTGTACCTGAGTCCCAGCGAGTAATAAGAAAAACCTCGTTCAGCTACATAAATATAAAAATGTTATCGTAAAATTCCACAATGTCCTGACGATTTTCCGCAAATACGAAGGCCATAAATCTCTTATGCGTAAGTCATACATTAAAATACGAGTGAAAAACAAGTCAATCACTTCATTAAGTACTGCAGAAAAATCTCGTATCCTTTTAAGTTATTGTTAAGCAAAGTTTGATTGACGATCAATAATCTGCCGCTGTAAAGAGTAATTAAAACATAAATCGCTGAAATGTATGTAACCTGCTTCTTTATCCAAGGAATGTATAACTATTCTACTCAGGGTGACCCGGGCGTACCGCACGGTGTCCTCAGCGGCGGCCTTCATGCTCGCCGGATCCCTACCCTGAGAGTTCTCTCTCGGGGGGCCCATCTCCTCGTTGCACAGGTCCGGCGGATGAGGGGAGGTAGCTGGTATGTACCCAGTCTGCCTCTCTATAGGTAGGAGCCCGGCGGTGCCTTTGCGCCGGGCAGACCGTTGGGGCGGCTCTACAAGGTTGATTAGCATTGCACGATCCCTTGCCGCCCCAACAATCGCGGTCTTTCGGTAGACTGTGGGGTTTTAGTCCGTGCGAGTCGGACATAAAGGGGAGGGTAGCGTATCCATAAGGGATTTCTCCACGTATATAAAAAAAAGTGTAATTCGATTTACATATAAACAGGCAAATATAAAATAGTTCAGTACAATACATGGACTGAGTGCCTTAAGCGCTCGTCTTAGTAATCCGGTGAAACTGTAAAGGGCTGTCAGGCAAATAGCATAGTCAAGTTTAAAGAAAAAAGTTCAGTATCATTTCCTCCTCTGTTTTCCGAGAAAATATAAATTCAATAAAGAAAATCTGGTGACAGAAGCTTTAGAAGAAAAGCTTTAGTACTATCAATAAAAATGTGTTTGAATAATTTAGCTTTTTCTTTATCTTTGACGAGTAGAAGCCTTATTTATAAATCTCTATCTGTCATACTTTAAGCTCCTTACGTCCACAGTCTGCTATATCTGTACACTCTTTAGAAAAAAGAAAATTAAACTGAAATATATGATATATGCTCCAATTTCAACCACTGGATGAGCATTATTAGATGCTCCTTTTTTTGCGATTCTGAATTTAAACAAAACTTTTTGAAGTAAAAACTTTTTAGGGGCGTTGTGCGGCTTTTTTGGCATGAGATAAATATCTAATGTCGCGTCGTGACACGGTACGAAGCATGACCGG
Organism: Antheraea pernyi; assembly: GCA_015888305.1. Taxonomy (NCBI): domain Eukaryota; kingdom Metazoa; phylum Arthropoda; class Insecta; order Lepidoptera; family Saturniidae; genus Antheraea; species Antheraea pernyi. The sequence goes on from MU159000.1 coordinate 206,616, forward strand.
TCGTATTGAGCCTTGCGCGGCCTGAGTCAGACTAGCGACGCGTAGTATAGGGGCCTTTGTGCATGTAATATTGCTATTTTGCAGCTCATCATACGTTTGATTGATTAATATACTTTATAAAAATGTATATAATTATAGCTACGAGTGCTAATAGGTATGAATACCACACTAATGTAAATAATTTCAATAAAAAAATTCTGAAATTTAAATTTTATCATTCACATTAGAATTCTTATGAAAATTCAAAAGAGAACACACTTATTTCATCGTTTTGAGTTTTTGCTTCTATCGGCAGTCTTTATGACTGCCTCGACCTTTTTTTGAACGACAGTACTGTCACACCTATTTCAACTTCAAAGGTATGTAGATGGGTAAGTTAGTTAGTTAGTTTGGCCGACTGGATTGCGGCTATAATATACGCAGTTGCAACACTTACCACAACGACATATTCAGTGGTGACCCGTTTTAAGATTAGTCATTGATTAATAACCAAGTAAGATGCTATGGATCTGTACTCGAATAGGTTACGTCCACAATACACAATAATAATATGACAATAAACCCTAAAGTAAATCTCTTTTAGTTTGCCGCGTTACGGGATCAGCCATTGTACACCCAGTCACAGTCTTGAAGGCCGACAGGGCAGTGACGATTACCAGTGAATCGTCACTTTGTCGTGTTCGAGGCAGTCACAAGAACTGCCGACAGAAGTGACAACTCAAAACAATGAAATAAATGTGTCCTCATTTGAATTTTTAAATGAATTGTAGTGTGAATGAGAATATTTAAATTTTAGAATTTGTTTATTGAAATTGTTAATACTATTGTGGTTTTCATGTCTATTGTCACTCGAAGCAATAATTACATACATTTTTTAAAGTATATTAATCAATCAGATGTATTATGTGCTGCAAAATATGAATAATACTTGTGCACACCTATATTACGCGTCGGTAGTCTGTCGCAAGCGCAATACGGCCGGTCATTCTTACTGGTATGTCATGACGCGATATTATATTTATCTCCTGCCAAAAATGCCGCTCAACACGCGTCAATAAATTTTCACTTCAAAAACAGCATTACTCACCCATTATTTGAAGAATATCGTTCGTAATACGTAGATGAAGACATCATAACTCAAGCTTTAAAGGTAGTAATCTAATATACCTCGATAAGGGACATAGCATATCAGTATGATTATACTGATGTGTCAATTTGATAAAGTGTATAAATTATTCAAAGCAATTAAAACTCGTGTACATATATCAACTACTAAACAATAGGGAAAAGTAATTATTTTACCGTATGAGAAACCAGTCTATTATTCTAATAGGAAACCAACCAAACAATGATAGCTCAGTGGTATGCATGTTCGGACAATGTGTCGATTGACATTGGCTTGAATCGTTTCGACGAAGCAACGATAAAGTTACGACCACATCAGCGTTAAAGATTTTCTAAGTCTATTTTTTTTTTAATATATCATTGGAGGCAAACAAACAGGTTGGTTACCTGATGTTAAGTGATCACCACCGTCCATAGACACTTGCAACACCAAGGGAGTCGCAAGTGCGTTGCCAGCCTGTTTGGGGGAGGGGGAGTGGGCTATGGGGAGGGGATGGAGAGAGGAGGGGAAGTGGGACCTCCGGCGCTCTCACTGACCGAACGAAACGCAACAATGCAAGCACTGTTACTTCACGTCGGTTTTCTATGAGAGGGTGGTACTACCCCGGGCGAGCCGACCCATTCATGGTGAAACCAAAATAGCTTCAGCTTGGTTCTACCACCTACAAAAACTATTTAGTTAGCTACCACCCTTAAGTTGTAAATTTGTCGTCAAGCATCTTATAGATGTGTTCCCACAGCTATATTTGAAGGTCAATCTTTCTCTAGGTTTAACGGCTTACTATCTTAAACCATATCGTCATGTAAGATCAGATGAGATTGTGATCCAAAGGTAAAACCTATAGAAGTGAATACAAATTACGGGGAAACATTTTCAACACCCTACATAGAGTAACAAACCTGACCGAGGCGCGCGAAAAGACTGATCGTGTTTACGGCAGTCGAGAAGGACATATATGCGGGGTGGTAGGGTTTTGCAGCCCGACTGGGTCGCGACCACCATGTATATGGCGAAAAAGCCCGTCATAGTGATTCGCTTCTGCCGGTCGCGTTTCGGGATCAGCCTGTGCATATCCAGCGTTTCGCAGGCCGGCATGACAGCGGCGACCGGCGATGGATAGTGTGTCACTCGGTGGTCGTCATTGTGGATTGTACTGTGCTTACCATCAGGCACAGTGCAGTCATTTTGCCGTACTGCAATAAAAAAAAAACATGAAAAAATCATGTATGAGTGGTAAGGCAGGTACGTATGCGACATCTATTGTAAGTGTAAGCGGTTTCATAATTCTATGACACTCTACCCGACACAGTGTTTATCCCCAATATTTTTCGTCGCACAAAAAGGTTGCCGATCAAAATTTCAAAGCTCTTTCATAAGAACTTTCACTCCAAAGAATGGTTTTTGTAATTTTATATGTTCAATGCATTTGGACATGACAGTTGTGGCAATTATATATTTTTACCAATAGATTAAGTTATTTCTATAGTAAAAATGATATCTTAAATTACTAATAAGGGTATCAAATGTAACAAAATCTCATACAGCTTCAAAATCGAGAAGCAGATAACGTTTACCAAAAATAAAAATACAAACATGACACGCTGATATATAGTTTGATTTCTACGTGTGATTACCTAAATCTAAATACTTGAAGGCAGATTTAAAACTTATGAAAGTTATTGAGCCAAGCATCTATTAGAAATTTAAAATTATGTTACAGTTTTATTGCGAAGTTTTCTTAATATAATCTACGATCTTAAACTTCTAAAAAGTTCCCACTAATGTATATTAATCTCAAACTGTTCTCCAATCACTTCTCTTACACTAGCGACGCGCCCCAGCTTCGCACAGGTACAATGTAGATATCCATTTTAATGAAATACTGTTAAGCGCGGTTTTGATCTATATGGCATGTGCAAAGTATATAATGTATTTAATTGGATAAGGAATAATACTGTATTGTATAAAATAGATGGTAAATAATACATTTTTTTTTGTTTAAAGAATAAATATGGTTACTGTTGGTTATCCTTTAGAGATAATTATATACTTTTATGAACTTTTTTATCGATCTTTTTAAGGTATACAATTCCGAAGTACATTAATTTGATCTATCTCGTAAGGTTTAGCCAGCATTTGCGATTTAAGCGCACTAAAATATGTTTGAACTTACGTCATCGCATTACAAATCTTTGAATTTTTCAGCTTTTCTGTACTGTAATATATATGTATTATACATTTAAACCTTCCTTGAATAACTCTACCTATTGTCGAATAGCGTATTAAAATCGGTTGAATCGTTTAAAAGATCTAAGGACAGACGCGAAAGCGACTCCATTTTATATTATGTTGCGCAAAGTGGTTGCAGAAAACAAAATATAACGTACCAAAGCAAGCATTTTCTTTTACAGTAGCGGTATTGTCGTCGCTCTTCCAAGATCTATTTGTGACTGCAATGTAACCTGAACTTTCTATTATTTTTTATTTATTTTTTGGCAACCAATCTTCCAGTACACTATTACTGCTATTGTTCAGTATGTAATGTTATTACAAATTTCTTGCGACATTTCAATGAACTAACAAGATGGTTGCCGTCCTGTTAGAACTTTCCAGGGATATTTAGTGGCAAGTCAGAATCCCGGCTCCGTGACATTATTTCCCATCCACTTTACTTGTGCACAATAACCAAACTAGATTACGTAAAACACAGACAATATTAGAAAATATAGGGCCAAGATTATGAATAAAATATCAAACCTACTACATGTAATTCCACGATTTCGATAAAAACTCCGAACTTGCTATTATTAATGAAATCGAATTTAAAATTTAAATGCATTACGTATTGGAGAATAGATCAATTAATTTTTAATCATGAAGTATTAACACCCGCAACTTTGTATTTTTAGCATTGGCCTCGATTCGGTTGATTGGATTTTTAATACTATTTGCGCTGAGGAAGCGGGAAATTCCTGGTTCATTTGGAAAACCCAGTTAAGCTTTCTGCTCAACCTAGCCCTGTGGAATGCAATCCGAATGAATCCTTACCACTATATGTTTAAAGTTTAAATTGAAACGACGCTTCTTTACCTAGATATAATATTTTTGTAAGGATTTCGCAATACAATTTTATCCGATAATAATTCAGGCTTATTATATAGAAACTTAAACAACGTTTATTTACCGAATTATGATTCTCTCTGATCTCTTTGATAATAGGAACCTATAATATTTTTTATAAGAAAAAAAATCAGTATTGTAATTTTTTTGTAGGAACTCTGGCATGAAAATTGTTTCCAACTACATCGGAACCACAGAGTACATTATATAATAGAGGTATCACTATTTTTTAACCAGCGTCTCTAGCGATATGCGTTAAATGTAATACCTGTGATCTATAGATGAATATATTAAAGAATGTATGTACAGAGTGGTACTGCGTAGGTTGTATACCAGCTGTATACAGCATGAATTATTAATAAATATTTCATGCTTACAATGAAAATATGTTCGCCTAGTTCTAAAAATAACTGTGTTTATTATATAAATGGATATTTACTTAAAAAAGAAGAGCAGTATTAGCACAATACATACTATTTAACCTTTAGAATAACATGTATTTATTTTAATAATTTTTAGAGCACGCCTTTATGTCTTATCGATAAAATGCTTTCAGTCGAGAAAAATAACAAAGGATCCAAAATTACATAACAACGCCATCTAGAGATAATATTTCATAACCAACAATTCATAATCATTTACTTTTTGAAATAAATATTATAAAAGTGAAAAGACCATGATCGGTACCAAAAAACAATGTGTGAGTTTTTGGCGGGAACTTAGTCTGTCATGTAGTGGATTTTATATTTTATTCATCATCTTGTGTTATTCAACTCTATATTTTGTATAATTAGTAGATAGTGTTTTACGTAATATAATTCGGTTGTTGTGCATAAGTGGATTGAATGGAGAATAATACAACCGAGCACGAATTCTGAGACGCCACAACAACTCACTGGAAAGTTCCTGGAGCCACCATCTTGTTAGAACATTGAAATAATCACACGACACCTGTAACATTATTAACTACTCGACAATAGCAGTAATAATCTGGAAGAGGAGGTGCCAAAAATAAAATGAACAATAAAAATAAGGTGTAAAAATCACCATATTAGCAATTACACTTTTTTTTTTAATAGTAGCACGACAAAATTACTGCACTGTGCCTGATGATAAGCACAGTACAATCCAAAAACAACGACGACCACCGAGTGACACATTATCCATCGCCGGTCGCCGCTGTCATGCCGGCCTGCGAAAAGCTGGATATACACAGGCTGATCCCGAAACGCGACCCGCAGAAGCGAATCACTATGACGAGCTTTTTCGCCATATACATGGTGGTTGCGACCCAGTCAGGCTGTAAAACCCTACCACCCCGCATTCGCCATTGCCTCGTTCGTTATTCAGCAGGGTGCACCACGTGCAGGTGAGGTTGGCTTGGGTGTCTCAAGTCTTAGATGTTATTCGACACCCCTTACACCCCAAAATCTGGGGAAAACATCTCGGGTTCCGTCTGTATCTTGCTGGATCACTAAAAAAATCCTGCACAGTAATCCTTTTTCAATGTTTAACATTAATATAAAAATAGCACAACGATTTATTTATTCAAATACAAAACTCTTACTACCATTAAGTCATTATCCAGTAGATAAAGTCATTTCATTTACAGTACATGTTGTTATAAACATACCAGACGTGATTTATTTCTACGCGAACACAAACATTGACACCTCGGCGTAAATAAATCAAGCATGTACGTAATGCGTGCGTAGTAACAATATGAATCGTGAAGAAACTTTCGACACGACACGACAAGTAAACATCCTTTATCAATAAGCAGAAATTCATCCGGACACAAATGGATGCAGATGTTGCAAACGGATGGTTTTCGACACACGGATACGAATGTAGACATTGGAAAATCGCGCTTCAGTATTAATTAAATTTAAGGCCGTCATTAAATTCAAAAAACATTTAAAAGTAAATTTATAGTTATGATTACTTTGAAATAAGAAAAATTCACATTTCTACAATTGGATTGGATTGGACAAACATAATAAGAAACTAGGAAGTATATTCGAAAGATAAATTAACATATCTATACCCATAAGAATGTAAATCTAATCTACTTTTTAGATTTCTGTGCAAACAATTTTTGCAAGTGTCTTGGCATAAGTAATAAAATACATTTCAAACATTTTTAGAAATGTCTCTCTGTTTGTTTGGACACGCATCACTGATAAAGTATCGCGTTCATTATAAAACCTCATAAAGAAAATTATAAAGCATACCTTTGAGTAACATTTAATCTTAGCTACATTAAAATCGGTTCAATCTATCGAAAGTTATTGTAATTATAATGGCGACACGACCTAAGTACGAGAGAAAAGAGATAAGTAAATGGACTTAATACATTCAGATGAATTTATTAATCACTGTTGTTTTTAAGTAATGCTTCACGTGGACGGAGTCGCGGGCACAGCTGGCTTAAAAATGAATTTATGGATCTGATTAATTTGAAATGAGAAATGTTTACTCTACGAACAATATACTCAGTTTGGATCGGATAAACATGAAAAGAAACTAGGAAGTATATTCGGAGGATAAATTAACATATTATTACTATTATAACCATATTTATTATCTAGGAAAATAATCTAGTATACGAGTAGCCAGAAAAATGTAGTATTTTTTTTATTATCCATATTATAAGTGGTACTGTTTCAATTTTTCTGCCAGTAAGTGTGCTAGTCTATATATTTATAATGAAAATACACTTACAGTAGAAGTACAGTCAAAACTACTGACCGTTTCGGCATATGACCCTTTGCTATTTATTTTTTAATTAAAATTATATTCAGTGTCCTAACTATCAATTACTACGTACAATATAATATGAGAACTTCTCTCATTTCTTCGATAGAATCTATGAGGGAATATAAAATACACTGTTTACTAACCCATTTCCATATTACACGGCTTTGTCGTATACTGTCGCGGAAATGATTTTCCCGGTGCTTTCTATTTACGTCCCGGAGACAAGGGTGCGAGCGACCGACTCTCCCGAGGGTTGGGGTGCTACTGGAGCAACTTTCGTAGCGAAATTACCGTACTTAATAGTAAGTTATATTCAGTATACAACCTTAGATAACACTAAAGGCACCTTAAGAGAACTTCAGTATTAACTGGCTAGAGATAACCGTAGGGGTGAAATTAGGGTTTGAATATAAAGTTTGGGAAGTGGATTTCTTTGTGAAATAAGGTCATATTATAGCTGTGTACAGGCAAGCATGCAAGCCGCATTTGGAGGAAATTATTCGATACAAAACTACAAAGTGTTCGCGATTTCAAATTTTAATAAATAGGCCTGTATTCATTGTAACGGCTTGTTATGGTGCCAAAGATATATGTTTTCGGCGTTCCAGCTGTCTTCAGCAATAAAACTATTAAGTAAATTCAAAAATCTGGAATATTTCGTTAAGTTAGGTGTGTTCGAAACATATGAGTCATCAAATGAAATCAAAGATTCTGTATTCAATATAGGCCCTGAGAAGGTTTTTGTGAACGTCAAAACTACCACCGGTTCGGAAAACAACCCAGTCATCGAGAAGAACCGGCTAGAAAATCGATGTGTTTTATCTTTTAATTATACATAACACAGCATAACATATTTTTATAGACATATACAGTTACAGTCGTTTTTGATGGATGCATAGCGAGGCGTCATTTCCAGACGTCACCATCGTTCACATATTGATCCACCCTATAATAAGCCTTTATCTATCTATAATATACATAACTAGTGACGCGTCCCGGCTTCGCACGGGTGGACATCTATTTTTTTTTAAACATTTTGAGATAAAGAAAAATAATTTTCCACCCGCCTCTCCCCCACTTCAGTGCCTGTACCTGGATGCGTTGCTCGTTGCGCTGCGTGAGGCAAACACCGACCACGGCGCAGCGTCGTGGTGTTTATCTTTCTATAAGTATTTTGTTTAGATTGACATTTTAAAATATATAATATCGCTTGAATGGAATGTCCGATTTGTATAATTCATAAAGTAATTTATAGGTATTGAAACTGTCTATCAATTTAGTTTGATAAGGAATAAAGGTATTCATAACATTGTCGGCATTTTTATCTACTTTTAAAGTACAAAATATTTTTATTTTTTTATGACATAGGTGGTAAACGAACAGGTGGGTCACCTGATGTTAAGTGATCACCACCGTCCATGGACACTAACAACACCAGAGGAGTCGCAAGTGCGTTGCCACCCTTTTGGGGGGACGGGTTAGGGGAGGGAGAGGATAGAGGAAAGGGGTGGGGAGGTGGTCCTCCGGCGCTCTCACTGACCGAACGAAACGCAACAATGCAAGCACTGTTACTTCACGTCGGTGTTCTGTGAGAGAGTGGTACTACCCCGGGCGAGCCGACCCATTCATGCTGAAACCAGTAAAAGTTTCAGCGTGGCTCTAGCACCATTAACCGTGGCTCTACCACCATTAAGCGTGACTCTACCACCACTAGTTAGTATATATATTATATATATGAGTTATAGTGACATAACTACAATAGTTGCACATATGGTATCGTGAAGTTTTTTGTGGATATTAATATGTTCTTTAATATCGTCGAACATTGTATCGTCCTATTATCAATAGTTTAATTTTATGGTTCAATTTGTTACACCTCGTGTTACATTATTTAAGTTTTAGTAGAGATCCCAATTTTTTTTAAATAATAAATATAGCCTATGTTACTCAGAGACAATGTAGCATTCTAATAGTGAAAGTATTTTTGTAATCGATCTAGTATATTTTAAGTTTATTCGTTACAAACAGACAAAAATACAAATCTGTCCTCTTTATAATATTAGTGAATATGTACCATACACTCACCATCTATTTAAATGACACTTTTGTTTCTATCCAATCGATTATGTATTCCTGGTCACGCTTCGGTTAAAATTTCCTTGAACATTATTTGTTATTCATGAGTTTTCCACGAAAAGTTCTCTAATCTTTGTAAGTATTCTTATCTCGAATTATTGTTGACATTCGTCAAAATATATTAATATATTCATATTTGACTAGTTATGCCCGCGGATTTACACGCGTTTGTTATATTTACTATAATTAATAGAATAGATATTTTGTAGACGTTATCTATTTGGAAATATCTCTACACTAATTTTTGCTCGTGGCTTCGCTCGCTTTTTTCTATGGACAATGTTTTTTTTAATGAGATACAACGGTACATTGAAATCACAATTCATTTCATTAAAATATTAACAATTACCCGCGACTTTCTTCTCCTCAAAGTGGTATAGTTCTTTCAAAGCTGTATGTGTATTTATCAGTCCTCTATAACCCATGTAAATATTTTACAGATTTAGAGTTGCATCTGTGAACCCTTATCATTTCTGCTTAGCCCATCTGAAAAGTCGTAATAATATGGAGACTAGATAAATCTTAGAAAGTTTCTACATATAAAAAAGCAAACACTTAATTTTTTTTGGGTGGTAGAGCCAAGCTGAAGCTATTACTGGTTACAGCATAAATGGGTCGACTCCCCCGGGGTACTACCACCCTCTCATAGAAAACCGACGTGAAGTAACAGTGCTTGCATTTTTGCGTTTCGTTCTGTCAGTGAGAGCACCGGAGGCCCAATTCCCTTCCCTCTTCCCCGTCCCCTCTCCCCCCAAACACAGGTTTGCAACGCACTTACAACTCGCCTGATGTTACTTTCGTTCTTTCTGAAGTATCTTTCGCTTGCATCCTATGAAATAAAAAAAAATCCAATCATATATAAAGATTTCACGGTTCACAATTTTAAGCTTTCGGAATACATAAATAAAAGTTATTCTTCTTACATAAACTTACATAAATAAATTTATGTATGATATTGTAATAAGTTATGTAAATAATATGTGGTATGAATAAATAATTAATTAATTTGGTTTTGATTTCGATAGCATTGTTGAGATTCAAGGAAACCCCGAATAAACAGAATTCTTAACTTTACCCAGCCTTTTTGAACGGGTTTTCACAGGTGTTTTATTATATTAATTTAATAAAACAAACAGGATATTTAATATTTAATGCGTGGAATAGTTAATTGGGGCTAACGCTGACACGCAGTGGAAGCTCTCAACAGGAAAGTAACGATTTTGAAACTTCTTCATTAGTGCTCCGTTGTTCACAGCGTAATGATATATCGAAGGTTTTCGAATGAGACAGAAACGCATATGCTTACCTATTCTTACTTGTACTCACGTCGTGATTCTAATTACAATATTTTTTCATAGAGTGAACCGATTTTAACGAAAACGATAGTAAATATTACTCAGGAATACGATTTATTAATTTCTTGGTGATTTTTTGTCATCAAGGTGTAATAAAGCTTTAGCTATGATGCGTAAACAAACAAACAGACAGACAGACATTTCTACATAGTCACTTGTATTACAACCTTATAATTATGCTGTGGTTTTATTAGGATATTTTATCATGCATAGCTTTAGTAATCCCAAGCAATCTATTTCCAAAGTCGTGAACTATGAATACGTAATAACCTAACCAACCGTTCAATACTAATTTATATTTCACTACAACTGAACGGCCTGAAATGACTCCATACATCCCTAGATATACGTGTATGCATTAATTAGCAGACCAACTAAATCAATACTGTCAATTTATTTCTGTTGACCTCGTTAGCCTAATTTCGAGGTCATTTCCTCTTGCATTTAACTGTCATAGAATTGAACTAGTTTTGTTTATTTTTAACCGTAATGATGAAGTGGATGTTTAGTGAAAAGAGTTTTTATGTATTATAAATTTCTTGTGCTTAATGCTAATATATAAAATATTGTTATCTGAAATTGACTTACTAAATAAGTTGGTGAATATATTTTTAAGCTATGATTTTATCTATAAATAGTAGACTCGCCAGACATTATCTTGTCCTGATAATGGAATTCCGGAATCCGACGGCAAGGTTATCTGTCAGCTACAATTATGAATTTAAGCCATCCTGGAACTCTACACAAACACGAAAAAATTCATCAAAATTGATATTGTTTATGAGGAGTTCAATGACAAACACACGGACAAAATATTATAAAGATTTTTTAAGTTACTATAAAAGTGGTCGTAATGAAATAACTAACAATTAAATATACAGTATTATTCATACGCAAAGAATAACAGATAACTAAAGACATAATTATTCAGCTATTCATTATAATGCTAACTGTTATTACAATTGAAAATATCCGATCATTATTATCGGAATATGTGAAGAAGCAAGCCTTATGTACAATAAATATATGTGAGAGGTTTATTCATAAGTAAAATTATAATACGAACAGTGATTATTAATATCATTATCATTACCTTACTACAAGATACAAAACAAAATAGCAACCCAACAACGGAATAATTGACAACAGTTATAAAATACAACTTTTTTTAAATAACAGATGAGCTTAGTTCTTTATTAATATACTACCGTTATTTCGATCTATAACATACAATAACGCATTATAATAGTAATACTAAATCTAATAATACAGAAGACAGGTGTTAAGGAATTCATTTTTAATCCATTACCTAGGCTATTAAATATGAAACAGTAATTTAAAAAAATATATCTTGAATTTTATATTTAAACCACATTGACCGCTTTTATGATAGATATAAAATGTCGCGTTTTAGTAGATTCCTGACTTTCAATTATTTCATCTTTATTAAAAACTATACCGCGGGTAAAGCGAGTATATTAATAATATTAGTTCTATTCGAGACGATTCACAAGTCTATGGACTGGTTGAGTTCCGTCCTAAGTAGTAGTAAAATTCTGAGGATTGGATTAAAAAGGCCCAAATTCGAGAACATGTCACGACGACAACCTTTAAAACCGGAACATTTTAGCGCAATACCGCTGGGTCCTGGTTAATCACTAAAATATATTGAGTATAAAAAACATAAATTTTGTAATGATACGAAAGCTTCTTCGAACGAGTCTACTTTTACAGATCTTAAAGGTCCCAGCGTACACAAACCATAGGTCAGTTTACCAACGCAAGGGAAACGGCTCCAAGTATGAGGAAAAACAGTACCAATTGCCTTGTTCAGTGAGCACTGTTAATATACCAATATCAACTACATATTATAAAACAAAATCCTCAGCTACGTCTGTCTGTCTATTCGCGATAAACTCAAAAACTACTGAACGGATTTTCATGCGGGGTTCACCAGTAGATAAAGCTAGTCATGAGGCAGGTTTAGGTATACCATATTTATTTATTATCAGGGCGAGATAACGTCTGCTGGCCCCGCAATTGTATAATAATACTTCGAATGTCCCTTTCGGTAAACTACAATTAAATTACGAACCTCAATTCAAAATAAAAATATCCTTTATTCAATTTAAGCAGTGAGAAGGCGCCTACGAACATCAAAGCTACCACCGGTTCGGAAAACAACCCAGTCATCGAGAAGAACCGGCAAGAAACTCGATCTGGTTTATCTCTTCATGTTATATATTATTACAAAACATAAATAGTTACTTACATTCGTTATTAGTGGATGCACAGAGAGGGGCGTCAATTCCAGACGTCACTATCGTTCACATATTGATCCACCCTATAATAGCCTTTAGCTATTAAAACCCGCTTGACATGGATCTTGAACTTACTATCCGGCAAATCGGTAATGTGTTTTGGGACTTTGTTATAAAACCTAACACTATTACCTGTTAAGAAATTAATATAATCTATATAGTCTTTTTTCGGTATCTATATATGCTCTATGTTGTCTGTGATTCTTCCCTTTCAAATACAACATGGCCCGGATGAAGAAGTGTTTTATTTATGGGCAAAATAATTCAGTTTCAATATTACCTAAAAAACACATAGTCCAGTGAAGCTGTTAAGGCCTCCCTAGGCCAATAAAGTAGTCAGTTCGAAAAAAAAATTGTTTTTGGACTTAGGGAGCTTGAAGCATGGAATGACCATTGTGTTGAAGCTTAGATTGTTTTTGTTGTTACATATATTATCTATTAGATAGTATATCTTACCCCGTGTCGAATGTAATCCGTGAATATGTCACATAATAGAAGTTTTCAAAACTATGATTATATCAGGTTTAACTTGTTATTATAATAAAAACAACTGCGTATATCAGGAGTGTGTATAGAGGAAGTGAAACGGCTATCGTTCATATATATATATATATTATATGAATATGAGAATGCTCATAAAATATATATTATACGACGTCCCGTAGTATAAATACTAAACTATACATTTACTCATTTTCGTATACTATCAGTCAGCCACATACATACTTACTCATACACATAAGCACATATCTACCGTATACCTAATACGTAACGAAAAATTTTCCACATTGTCCCAAAGAAGAAGTTCAAATTAATACACAAAACATTTAACCTTATTTTGCAATCACTAATCCAATAATGTCAGTCACAAACATGTTAACTAGTGACATCTATCGGTACTATACGTTAAACGATGACCTTTACTATTTGCGTCTACAAAAGAGTTCCGTGGTAATTTTTACAGGATCTGGGAATATCATATCATGGTTCTTATATTTTATTCATAATCTTGTCTTATATATAATATCTTATATATATTATAGTCTATATTTAGTAATATTGGTGTTTTATGTAATATAGTTCTTGTTAATGTTGTAATTGTAATATATCATCTTGTTAAAATATTACAATTATCACAAGAAACTTGTAATATTTTATTTTATTACCTACTCCCCCCTCCCCTCCCCTTGTTATATTTATTATCTACTCGACAATGACATTAATAATCTACTGGAGTTTGGTTGCCACAAAAAAAAGGAATAGGTATGAAAATAAAACAACAGGTTACAAAAGAGTTACATTTATTCAATATTAATGACTCAAGTGTTATATAGATACGACTTTTAACACTATTTATGTCTACAAAGCTCTTTATATAGTTGTGAAACTTGTCATGGAGCCCGTTTTTTTGATAATATTACGACCGTGAACGATATTTATCTATATTTTGTAACGGTTGTAGCCAATGATATTATATCATTGGGCTGTAGCACAATGCGTTTCCGAACGCACCATAGATCACGTGATATCCCGAGCAGCCAATCAGCAACGTCCGTGTTTAGTCCTCGTACTCGAAATGAAGTTGCATTCTCTGTGATCCATCGTCCTTGATACAGTAGACATGCTTTTTTCACTTTGTTTTTATTGTTATTTTGTGTGAACGTGTGCTATATATAGGTGAATATCATCATTATTATACTAATACGTGAAGCCTAAACTTTGTATCCCTTTTTAACGGAATTGGGAGGACGGATGAACGTGAAACTTGGCATAGTTAAAGTTTATATGGAGGAGTAGTGCAGAAAGCTATTTATTTTATATAAAATGCATTAGAAGTACATTAAATTAATTAAAATATGCATTAATCACACTACTGCTTCAATTTTACACAACGTATACACACATGTAAATAAAAAAGACATTTTGACATCTGTCAATAACGGACCTCAAAAAAGGTTGTGAAGGAGGTTGCTATGCTCGACTGTATGTATTATTTTACTCTTACGTTATAATTACCCTTTTTCATTCTACATTCAACTTTCAAAAATCAATGAACTATGGTCGAATGTCGACCACTGGGCGCCCACTAGTATATATTAATACGTGAAGCCCAAACTTTGTATTCCTTTTTGAGAGAAATGCGCGAACGGATGAACGTGAAACTTGGCGTAGTTAAAGTTTATATGGAGGAGAAGTGCAGAAAGCTATTTATTTTATATAAAATGCATTAGAAGTACCTTAAATTAATTAAAATATGCATTAATCACACTACTGCTTCAATTTTACACAACATATACACACATGTAAATAAAAAAGACATTTTGACATCTGTCAATAACGGACCTCAAAAAAGGTTGTGAAGGAGGTTGCTATGCTCGACTGTGTGTATTATTTTACTCTTACGTTATAATTACCCTTTTCCATTCTACATTCAACAATGATATTATAACATACAACTATTATTATAATATTTTAAAGTTTAAACTTTCAAAAATCAATGAACTATGGTCGAATGTCGACCACTGGGCGCCCACTAGTAAAATATAAACCCATGCTAAACGGTTTATTTTGAAACTGTGTCAAAAGGCGCTAAATGTAAATATTTAACAACAACACCAAAACATATTTACAACGAAAAAAAACTTAGTAATGTAAATTAAAAGTAGAAGTATTATCTAAAAACTAACTTAAATATAAATATGAACACACGACAAAGCCTATGTGTTATAGTCAACATAATTTGTACCACGTGTAAGTCTAACTTATCTATATATAAATAGGCAGTGGGGAAACGTTTGAGAACATCTGCATCCTCGGTTTGTTAGCCGATTTTCTTCATCATTTTTTGTGTTGTAGCTATTGACGAGCTTTAGTGTTATCAATAAAAATGTTTTTTTTCTCTATGGTCGTAGTTCGACCACAGGTTGAGTATTCGTACCCTTAAAACGACATACATGTAGGTTTTTTTCTTGGTCTTAAAACTGTCACGTCTACAAAAAAAATTCTATAAGAAAAGAATTAATATTTTAAATTAATTAAGGTTACTTAGTATTAATTGTATCTTCTACGCAAAATCATAGATGCTTTTGATGACAGTCAAAGAAATTCTCATCGTTTGCAACAAGTCAGTCCTGGACCAATACAACTGGCAAAGGCTATAGCATGTGGTAAGTAATTTTGCTCGTAATTTCCAGTAAAAAGGTGTGCCCATGGTCCTATGGCGAACACAGCGACATCCTCGCCGCCGTGCGTTTCACGAGATATCGGCACTAATGATGGATAAGTATAGTTTGGATGGTCTGGAAGGACAAATAATTATTATTACATATTATAAAACAAAGTTCTCCGCCGCGTCTGTCTGTCTGTTTGTTCGCGATAAACTCAAAAACTATTGAGCGGATTTTCATGTTGTTCATTGATAGACAGAGTGATTCACGAAGAAGGTTTAGCTATACTACTTGTCAAGATTTTTTGTAAATTGGTTAAAATATGACAACAATTGTTGGAAGTGTGGAAAGAGTCAAGCCGCCTGAGAGCTTTCGTCGAAAACTCTTTGAGATACATGAAAAGAATTGAAATAAGAAACAACGCAGATGAAGTTGTGGATATCGGCTAGTTTCGTCGAAAGCAAGACGGACACGTAGGGAGCCGACCACGCGACTAAGCCGCCTGACAAAGTACCTTGTCAGCAATACTCGATTGTCCTCAAAATGTAATAATCCTTTTGAGATTATTAGAACAAAGAAATTGAGATAATAAACGACGCAGATGAAGCCACCGGAATCTGGCTGTTATAATATACATATATGTCAATTAGCAACTTTATTTACTCGTATATACTGAACATCTTTTCGACATTTAAAAAAAAATATATATTATAGGA
Organism: Antheraea pernyi; assembly: GCA_015888305.1. Taxonomy (NCBI): domain Eukaryota; kingdom Metazoa; phylum Arthropoda; class Insecta; order Lepidoptera; family Saturniidae; genus Antheraea; species Antheraea pernyi. The sequence continues at coordinate 223,317 of MU159000.1, forward strand.
GGCAAACGAACAGACGGGTCACCTGATGGTAAGTGATCACCACCGTCCATAGACACTAGCAACACCAGGGGAGTTGCAAGTGCGTTGCCAGCCTGTGTTTGGGGGGAAGAGGAGTGGAGGGAAAGGGAAGGGGGGAAGAGGAGATGGCCCTCCGGCGCTCTCACTGACCGAACGAAACGCAACAATGCAAGTACTGTTACTTCACGTCGGTTTTCTGTCAGAGGGTGGTACTACCCCGGGCGAGCCGACTCATTCATGCTGAAACCAGGAGTAGCTTCAGCGTGACTCTACCAATTCCAAAACATCCAAGACATCTAGTTTTACTCCTATAGCCTTAAATGCCGTCTTTACCAACCTGATCCAATTTTGTGTATCTCAGTTCATTGATCCAAAACGACAGCGCGGCGGCATAGACAAGGACATAAGGAATAGGATAAACGCAGGGTGTATGGAACGACGAAAGGTGGCTGGGTTAGTTGATGACCCACGAATATCCTTGAAACTAAAGGGGAAGGTGTACAAAACTATTATTATATTATTAATATTATAAGATTGGTTCGGCTCGTCAGGGGTAGTACCACCCTCTCATAGAAAACCGACGTGAAGTAAAAGTGTTTGCATTGTTACGTTTCGTTCGGTCAGTGAGAGCGCCGGAGGCCCACCTCCCTTCCCCTCTCCTCTCTCCTCTCCCTCCCCTAACCCTTCCACCCAAAGGGTGGCAACGTACTTGCAACTCCTCTGGTGTTGTTTTCTTCTTTTTTTTTAAAGTGGGAAAATCCCTTATGGATACACCACTCCCTCGGTGGAGAGAGTGGGTTATGTCCGACTCGCACGGACTAAAATCCCACGGTGTACGTCTGCCGCTATAGTTGGGGCGACACGAGATCTCTACAGATTTCATCGTGCCGCCCCAGCGGTTGGCCCAGCAGCGAAAGCGCCACCGCCGGGCCTCGTCTTGTTAGGAGACAGCCGGGTACACACTGGCCGTCTCCTCCGTCCGCCGGACCTGTGCAACCCATCCTCCCTAGGTCCGGTTACGGTGGGAGGAGGCGGCGGTCAAACTGCCGCCTCCTCCTGCCTGTCCTCCGTTGGCGGAGACGGCCACTTTGAGGGTCCTCCTCCCGGCCCCTCTCCGCCGGTGGAGATCACTTACCATCAGGTGACCCACCTGTTCGTTTGCTACCTAAGACCAATCATATTGTATACATTTGAGTGCTGGGCTATGAAAGAGACGAATAAGAGAAAACTATATACAGACAGCAAAATCTTATACAATACGTTAATAATCGTATCAAAGCCAACCGCAAGTTTTTAACAACGACATGTTTTTATGCAGTTAGTAATAATTATTAACAAACAGAATCTCTTAACTTACTTATGTCGTCCAGCATGAGGTTATAGCGTTTAAACTTCTCATGAGGCTTATATCCAGGACCGTTCGCATAACTCAGAGTGGTGTAAGGCAAACTATCGGACCCGTTCAACTGAAAGAGGATTGTTTGATAATGTAAGTTCAAAATATTGTAGTCTAACTTGTTATATTATGATTGTAAGTAACTAACTAACTAGGATAAAAAATCACAGTATACCTTATATACATATTCATATCTTATATATAAAATTCTCGTGTCACAATGTTTGTTACCGTACTCCTCTGAAACGGTTTGACCGATTTTTATAAAATTTTATATGCATATTCCGTAGGTCTGAGAATCGGCTACTATCTAATTTTTCATACCCCTAAGTAATAAGGGTTGTCCACCCCTAACATTTTTTTTATCTTTTTAACATTTTTTTTTTAATTTTATTTTGTTATAATGAGGCATTAAAAAATACATACAATCCTAAATTTTCAGCTTTCTAACACGGTTGGTATTTTTTAATAGTTATTTTAGTGATTAATAATTTTTTATCCCACTCGATAACTGATCAATTATTTTGAAAATTATTTCACTGTTAGAAATGTATATTAGATTACATTTTATTTAGGTAAATATATATTATATAGTAAATGGGGCGTGGAGGTGAGGGTCAAAGGAGCAACCCAGTGGATATCGGGAAGACATTTCTTGCCAATATATATATAGTATAGTTCCGAGTCGCAATTGGATTCGATAAGTTACGCTACAATCGGGTTTTAAGTTTTTTAAGATTTTTAAGATGGAAATAAAATCGGAACCGGTAATAACCTATTTGGTGCAGAGGAAGTTGCACGCGTCAGCCAGTATTATTATATACTTTAATCAAAAGTCATATATAGGACATAGTGTAATACGTCACGAGAAGAGACTAGCATCTGAGATACTGGATCGACCTAGTTCAGATGCTAGAATACATAGATGTGAAGATAAACCGTAATAACCATAATAACCGTAACCGATAATGTGTAAAACCGGTATATCTAAGATAAACCTTTTGTATCATAGTGTATCTTGTTCAAATAAAGTTATTATGTATACTAATAATATAAAGTAGGTAAAGTTTGTGAGTTTGTGACGTTGTAGGGGGTAATATCTGGATCTACTAAACCGATTTTGAAAATTCTTTTACCAATAGAAATCCACGTTACTTGTGAGTATCATAGGCTATGTATTAACCCGAAAAATGAAAAGACTTTTTTGTGAAAGTCGGTTTTGCAAAGTAAGTCGAATGAAAAACGGTCGAACTAAAACGTTTCTTACGAACGCTGCCTTAACGATGAGAGATATATAAGTTCTAGAAAAAAGTTGTAGAGCTTGATAATGCTTAAAAAAAAGTCACCGACAGCATATGTATAACTTTTATATATAACTCACAAAAAGTAGTTTTTTTATAAATGTTTACAGCCCATCGAAGTGGGCACGGGTCAGCTAGTTATATTATACAAGGATAGATGATTTGAAATGAAAAAATCATACCTTATTACTAAACCCAAGGATATCGGACCCTCTCTTACTATATCCGCTGTAAGTCATCGTATGACTGTGGTCGGACGTTACTACGATTAAGGTGTCATCAGTGTCGACCATCCTCATCGCCACTTCCACTGCTTTCGCTAGTTCCGCTGTCTCATCAAGCGCTTTACGCGCTTTTGTCTCATGATGCGCTGTATCGATTCTACCACCTGAAATTTCAGGTCGTTGTTTTTAAAATTTATAATAATAATATTTTTAATTTATTTATCATCGCTGCTATCTCATGAATCAGCTAAAAAAGTATGAACGGTCCTCTAATTTTCAAGCAATTATTCATCAATCGATTGATCGGTATAGTTGAAGATCAATTTTTAATTTGCTGACTAAACCTATGAATAAACTGTCAATCACAAAGCTAGCTAGATCTCTACATAGAAATAAAGGTGAAATATCTGTGGTTTAGACTAATGTGCAAAAGGATATTATAAAGAGGTTTATTGGTAGGTAGAAAACTTTCAAAACATTGTTTATGTTATACTAGCAGTCCCTGTGGAAGTTATCCTGCCCTGATAATAAAAAAAACTTGGCATTTTATATACCTAAACCTTCCTTATGAGTCACTTTATCTACTGGTGAAAACGGTTTGACAGCCCGTTCAGTCGTTCAGTAGAGGTGTAAGGGGTGTAAGGGGTGTCGAATAACATCATGACTTGAGACACCCATGCCAACCTCACCTGCACATGGTGCACCCTGCTGAATAACGAACGAGGCAATGGCGAAAGCGGGGTGGTAGGGTTTTATAGCCTGACTGGGTCGCAACCACCATGTATATGGCGAAAAAGCCCGTCATAGTGATTCGCTTCTGCGGGTCGCGTTTCGGGATCAGCCTGTGCATATCCAGCTTTTCGCATGCCGGCATGACAGCGGCGACCGGCGATGGATATCGTGTCACTCGATGGTCGCCATTGTTTTTGGATTGTACTGTGATTACCATGAGGCACAGTGCAGTCATTTTGCCGTGCAACAATAAAAAAAAGTCGTTTTTGAGTTTATCGCGAATAGACAGACAGACAGACGACAGATAAACGTGGCAGAGGACTTTGTTTTATAATACGTAGTGATATGATTAAGTTTTCCCATAGGAGTTAATCAGCAATTATGCAATTTAATAGAAATAACTTAGGGTGTGTAAAAGTACTACGAGCATATAAACCAACGATTAATTTAGACAAAATACGTAGATTCCATGAAACAACAAACCATTTTACGAATAAGATATCACGGATAATAACTAGTCTATACATATATAATGATCATATTAACTTAGTTTCTAAGTTACCATGTCTACAACTTCCAGTTTCTTATTAGTTTCCAAGGTATTTAAGTAACCCTTCTGTAAAATTCTGTGTACAACAGAATTTTTATTTATTGCTCTTTCCTATGTACATTTCTTCTTTTTCCTAATTTAGAAATCAATTCTCTTTATTGAAGGTTATTGCTGCCATTATCAGAAAGTTAATCGTCATAAAAGATTTCATTATTCGAACAAGTTGGTAGTCTTCTTATTAGAATTTTTCTGGAACCTGTTGTGACGATTCAGAAATTATGCTTTCAAGGTATTATTTTCAACACATTTCATTTGTTATCATATGTTGTCATAAGCTATATAAGATGCCATTACGATATGGTATCAATTACCAAATTTAGATAAGATTTAATTACCAAAATATTATTAATTACTCATGTAATTAAAAATTATTTGCATTTTATTTTCAATCCGTAAAAAAATTATATTACCTTCAACAAACAAGAAGAAACCGTTTTTATTCTGCGACAGCAACTCTATAGCTTTTTGAGTCATTTCACTCAACGTTGGGTCGTTGTCCTCCGCTTCCAAATGGTATGCCATGTGGTCCGGTGAAAAAAGACCCAAAATACTACCGTATTTTTTCACATCAACATCTAATAGGTCTTGTTTAGTATATACATATTTTGGATTTACACCCAATGCGGTCTTTCTTGCAAGCCACTCTCTAATGAGATGTGCGCCGTCGCTTCTATACCCTTGGTGACCTTCGGAATCCTTTTCAGATTTCGGGATGAAATTATGACGACCACCTCCAAGAATGACCTGAAAAGGTTTTAACATCATCATCAGCTTGTAACAAATGCCGTGCAGGGCCATGTATGTATGTTTAGGAATACTAAACAAAATTACGAGGACTATCATCAGTCCAGTCCACGACGTATTAACGATTTCAAACTCTGGGAAATCCACAGTTCTACGTTTTTCCCACATACAGTAATACTACAAGAACATTTTTCAGTGTCTGGTTTCCTCACGATATTTTCTTACACCATCAGTTACCAAATAAAAGTAAATGTACGCAAATTTACATGCCGGGGCTCGAAACTGCGGACATCGGGTTGATCTTCCACCAGTCAATCCGCTAGAACAAACCTTTATAGGTTTGAGGGAATTCTATTTAAATCATTTATATTAAACTACTAGATACGGCTTATAGAAAACGGCTTGTACAAAGGGTACAGAATGCTGCGCGCGTTTCTGTTTTCTTATTCCACCACGAACTCATATCACGCCTTTTTTAAACCAAGGATAACTCCTAAAAATGGAAAATAGGAGGCAGTTACACCTAATCACATTATTATTCGGTGTGATAAAAACCGGGAAGCCTGAGTATCTTTATGAGAAACTAGTTTGGGCATGTACTCATCGCGATGTTACCACCTCATTTCGGGGCAGTTTTAAGTTCGCTGCTACCAAATGCTGGAACGACCTACCCCCTCGAATGCGCAATCTCAATGCATTACTTACATTTAAAATTAATTATAAAAAGTTTTTATTATTATCGCAATGCTTGCAAACTAAAGGTTTAGACACGCCTGCAATTGCTTCTCTTGTATGTTGTTTTATGTATCCTACTTTTTTATTTCATTAATTTCCCCTATATATATTATTACCTCTTTATGTACCGTATTATTTTTTGTACATTACTTACTTTCCCTATATATATTATATTTTATAATTTTAATTAGTTTTTTTACGCACCGTTACTTGCATTGGGTGCCAGCTGAAAATCAGCGCTTAGTGTTTCTCATAACGCTAGCATATGCTGAGCTGGACACCATTTCATAATGCACAGATATGCATATTTCTGTCCATTCTTGTATACTTGTATTTTATGTTGTGCTTTATGAATAAAATATTTCTTTCTTTCTTCCAGATACAAAAACTGTTTATCAGATTATTATATCTATTTATCTTTACCAAAACAGTAGATTAATTTATTTTAGATTTTAAATAACATAATCAGTCCGTACGTTCCTACTAGTTTTACTCTCAAGTAATAGACTTAGGCAATATATGTCTTTTTTTTGCATAAACAAGCGGACTAATTAACATACTTACATCAATCTTGCTTCCCACTCTACCTTTCACAAGCTGTGTAGCGATATCTTCACACTGAAGAGCTTTTTTTGGAAGATCTGTGTCAGCTTCCCATTTTCTATCAGCTGAATGGGCGTAAGATGCAGCCGGAGTTGCGTGTGTGACTCGAGTAGTGGTCACGACACCTGGAACCATTATAATGCTAATAAGTATTTACAAAACTAATTATTAATGATAAAGAGGTGATCGTAAGCAAAGATTGCCCGCAATTACTATACTTGCTTAGTTTTAACAACAATATTCGCGGTCGCTGCAAAAGACTTTTTCATATTCCTTTTTATATAAATAACTGGCCGTACCGACTGCTGTGCCGACATTGACAGAAACATATTTCATCATAGTCTGAGTCAATATCGACGCATAGTTCAAAAACAGGGTTTCTTTTTAATATTATATATTTAAGTTAGTTTACTCGTATAAGATCGTATGATTATGTTTATTAAGTATAGATGTGCATGCATATAAATGTGGATAATATAGCAGACAAAAAACACGATTAATTGTCATTGTAAATATTATACTTATTATTTGTAATGTGTGCCTTGTAAAAAAAAAAAAAGAAGAACAAACAGAAGAAAAAGAAAGGTAGAATGGTAGAGAACTAGATAATTTTTAACAAAACTTATACAAAAGTAAGGTTTAGTTATGCACTGGATGAAAATTTAGCTCGTTACGTAATTATATATAAAATACATTACATAGTATAAAACAAAGTCCCCCACCGAGTCTGTCTGTCTGTCTGTTCGCGATAAACTCAAAAACTACCGAACGGATTTCATGCGGTTTTCACCAGTGGATAGGGTGATTCATGAGGAACGTTTTAGTATATAATTTGTAAGGATTTTTTCATAATCAGGGCGGGACAACGTATTCCGGGCCCGCTAGTAAAATATATTAAGAAAAATTTGGGTTAAATCTGCGCATCTGTAATGGAATTTTGCATTTCCAATTCTTCGTTTCCAATTCTTTAAGATATTCGTATAAAACTCCACGACGCTAAATGCTAGATGCTATGTGATAACTCACCGGTAGATTTTCTAGCTCTTTGCGCCCAGTCCATCAGACCAGTTACAGAGTGGATCCCATCTTTCTGGCCTAAGCAATCTCCACGTTTTACAGCTGCACTGAGGCCTACCGTACCGCTGTTCGCTTTGATTCCGGACAAATAGGCAGTACCAGTACATGCTGAATCGGCTACATTGTTGTCGATGCAGTACGTCTGTAAAAATAGTGTGGCATATTTATAACATACAGTTCATTGGAAGAAATATGACATATACCTCTAAAAATAGATGTGTTCAAAAATCTGAAGCTAAATTTCTGAAGAACATTTTTTTTAAGTAAAGCTTCTTATGAGCGGGCTTTGACGTTTTGATCCGCGACCATTTTGTATGATGAAAAATGACCGGCGTAAACACTGTGTTGGATAGAGTGTTGAAATGACCGGTTCTTGTCCGATCACCGAAGTTAAGCAATGTGAGAAGCGGTCAGTACCTAGATTGGTAACCGCGCGGGAAAACCGCGCGACGCGGGCTTTTCTTGTATCTCTTTAATTAAGATGTTTCCTTATAATAAATAAGTTACACTTCTATCGTGTGTCTTTACGACACATCCAGTTTTTATTTATATATTTTCACTTACTTTTGCCAATCCTGTATACGGGAAAGCCTCAAAACTGAGCTTCAATTCCTCTCCAAGAAGTCCGTACTGCTGACCTATATAAGCCCTAGCCGCCGCTAGGGTGGTAATGCTCATTCCATCGCCAAGGAAAAATATGATGTTCTTGGCCATTCTTTTATTCAAATTAGCTGTAACCTGAAAATGTTTAAATTTATTTTGTTAACCTTTTTGCATTATTTTAAAGGAATTTAATAACCGTCATATAATTTTGAAGGTTTTCATGAAGCGTTTTAGGTATCTGATTTAAAACGCAGAATGGTCAGAAATGCAGAAATGCGAAGGAAAGGGCAGCTGAAAACCATTCCACTAGCTACAATTAATCAGTCATGCAGAATATGTTTCGAGCAATTCCTACCTAAAATACCTTAAAAAATTAGTGTTTTTGACATATCAATTAAATAGATGCATCAGTTTATTGTTAAGTTATCACTGTAGTTATAGCAATCTTCAATATAAATATAAAATGAATATCGGGCTGTCGTTGTATGTGCATTACTGGAAAAAAAGACAGCGCGGACACTTTGGCAATTGCTGAGATGGACATTCTTTCATAATGCTGCGATGTGCAGATTGTTATCCACCTAACTTACTTTTTATCGTATAATAGTGCATTATGAATAAACGATTTCTTTCTTTTTTCTGTCTCTTTTCCTTACTTTCTTTCGAAAACTACTAAATATATTTATTCTTTTTTGGTTTTACGTAGACACTTGAGCCTTATCTAGAAAGAATAAAATTGAGCCGTCACGGGACGCTTGGTAGATGTGAAACACATGTGTAACGTAGTAAGCAACACTGTATACACTCTAGGTATGCGAGGTCAGTGCGGTAAGAGAGATTGCACACAGTCGCTTGCGCATGGCACCGCGTCGCCACGTCTCATACACACGCCACGGCCTGTGTGGCCACGCCAACAATCAGGTTACCGTCGCCTATAGACGTTTCACATTAATAAATATCACCATTGGTTTATTCAATATCGCGTTATTAGGTTTAAGAAACAACTATTTATAATATTATAATTTATAAGCACTTCTCGTTCTACCATGTGTTTTGCCGTGGACAATTGGAGAAGCGGTGTGGTACTTATGTCTTTTCCTCTATACATAGTACATATAAATACAAGAGTTTAAAATAAAAATAAAATAATATTAGCGTAATGAATAATTTAGGCGAAATTACTGGTAAGCTAGGCTAAGTAGCTTTTACTAACAATTCCATACACCGAAATAATTTGTGTTGTAAATATTGTGAGAGATCTGTTTTACTCTAATCGAGATTTTTCTTTGACGTGTCTTACATTGATATATTGAATATTTGAATCTGGAATAATACAAGCTTTACCTTATTTCGCAACGTCCATTGGGCTTGTATATTCCAATGGTCTTTATTAGCTTCGTCGAACACTGCCTTCTGTGCCCCTGCTGAAAAATTAAAGCATAAATTAGGTTACATGAGAAGGGGTTTTGCATAGTTTTAAAGAAAAGGATATTTCTTCATTTAATTGTGTTGGCTATACAAAAAAGAACCTTAACGTACAAATATAAGACCGGTTTTTAAGTTTAATTCGATTACTGTACATTATAATTTAATATATACATTGTATTATAATAATTAGATTATTTATATATTAAATCGTATCACGAGCATGCCTGGTTTAAAGTATTTAATACTTTTTCGTTTTGGAGATTAACCCGGATAACCAACAGACAGTTCGATTTTACTTATATATTGATTTTTAGAAACTCACGACCGGTTTCCGTTACGTGACAAGGTACAGTCCTATCAAAAGATATTTTATACACCGGAAGAAAAGACGTACAAATTAATTTGTTGTTCATTAGTTTTTATAATTGTTATTTTTATAACGCTATAAAATATCACCGGTTACATCTTATAACTATTCCAGATTCCACGGAAGCAGATCAATATTTAAAATAAATAGAACTTAAATTATAACAACGTTCAAACCATATAATAAGTAGATTAACAAAGAAAATAAAAAAGTAGCTGAAAAACACGTCTATTCTTTTTTAGATTTTTCAACAATCGACTTGAATACTGCAAAGTAAAAAATTATATTGTTTCTGCTTTTTCTTTTGATCCACAGACGTTAAAAACATGTTTTTAATGCTTTAGAATAATATTGATATATTATTTTTAAAGTCTAGCAATTTTAAGATTATGTATAATAGTATATGAATGATTGTCATTCATGGCCATTCATTGGTTCATGAGTGCCTTCTTAGGGCCTAAATTGACGACGTGAAGTAACAGTGCCTGCATTGTTGCGTTTCGTTCGGTCAGTGAGAGCGCCGGAGGCCCACTTCCCCTCCCCTCTTCTCCTCTCCTCTCCCACTCCTAATCCCTCCCCCCCCCCTAATTCCTTCCCCTAAAGGGTGGCAACGCACTTGCGACTCTTCTGGTCTAGTTAGTGTCCATGGACGGTGGTGATCACTTAACAGCAGGTGACCCACATGTTCGTTTGCCACATATGACATAAAAAAAATAAAAAATAAAGTGTTCTTGATTTTTTTGATTTTGAATGTAGTGATTATGTAGTGATAATTATGCGAATATATTTTTTACTGTTTATAAACTTAATTTATTCAATTTTTATCCTCCATTAACGTATGAACTGCATATCCTTCCGTCTATACTTTTTCATCAGAAGCGATAAAGATTTAAAATAAATGTAATTATTCTTTTTTACAAAATCGAAAATGGATTATACTTCCCATATTAAAAAATTACTTATAAACGTTTGAGAATTTTAAAAAATGATTTTACAATTTTTAAAAGTATCATTAATAACGATTGCACCTGTCAATTAAAAAATAAAATAAAATTCTTGAAATCTAGACTAGACGGACAATATATTCTATACGTTATATTCGTGATACCTCGCTTAATGACTTCTATGACCCTTGTTTTCTTGGAATTCTCAATACCAAGCCACGTACTGTTTAAATCTAGGCGTCCTTGAGGGCAGAAGCCTCCAATTTATATATATAATAAGAATGTAAATCTAAGATGTCTGTATTATTTATCTAAAGGCTATTATAGGGTGGATCAATACGTGAACGATTGTGACGTCTGGAAATGACGCCCCTCTCTGTGCATCCACTAATAACGATTGTGAATATTTATGTTACTATACAAATATATGACATGAAAAATTAAACCAGATCGAGTTTCTTGCCGGTTCTTCTCGATGACTGGGCTGTTTTCCGAACCGGTAGTAACTTTGACGTTCATAAGCGCCTTCTCAGGGCCTAAATTGAATAAAGGATATTTTGATTTTGATTTAGATTTTTGTAAAAAAAATGTTGCAGGAGTCTTGGATTTAGTAATAAAATATATTTCAACCATTTTTAGGCATATCCGTCTGTCTTTTTATTTGAACGCAAATCATTACTAGAGTACTACGTTCAGGATAAAACCTGACCAAGAAAATCATAAAGCGTATCCTCGAATTACATTTAGTCTTGGTTTCATTCAAATCGGTTCACTCTATCAAAAGTTATTGTCACCTTAACGACGACGCGACCTAAGTACGAGAGAAAAGAAAAAGTAAAGTAAAAAAAAAAGTAAGTAAATGGACTTAATATATTCAGATAATTTTATTAGTTACTGTTTTTTACATTAGATTCCACGCGGACGGAGTCGTGGGTAAAGCTAGACAACAATATAACACTTAAGACCTGAGATAAACATGATATTCAATAGTCGACATTATGATATACACCTTAAAATTAATTATGCAAATTATATGAGCGATTGTAAAACCCACGCATAAAATTACATATTTCCCTTAACGTAAGCAATGTTTATTATTACTGGTGTGTTACATTTCTATCATGAATGTTTTAGACACTCGATTTTTTACTAATATGGAATTTATATTGTTTAATGATTTATTTTGGACGCGTTGATAGAATTAATAGGAAGGATATATTGATTGTCAAATGAAAAAAAATGAAATTAAACTTTATACACTTGTTTCGCTGAATAAGAAATATTTAAAAAATCGAACAGTCATAAGGACTACCGACAGAAGTAAAAACTCAATACAATAGAATAATTGTGTTCAGTTTTGAAATTTTAAATTAATTGTCAATTGAAATTATTATCATTAATCTGGTTTTGTTGGTTGGTTGGTTGGTTTGGTGGTTGGTCTATTGACAATAATTATATTGATAATAGTATAAGTTTATAACTAATATATGATAGCACGATCTTAATATAAAATATGAGTATTAGATGTACAGAGGCCAATATACTACACGTCGCTAGTCTGACGCAAGCCGCGTAAGATCAATACAATCGGTCACGCATGTTATGACGTGAAATTATACATTTATGCCAAAAGTACCGCTCAACATGCCTAAAGTAGTTTTCACATCAAAAATACTTTTTTTTTGGGGTTTTTTTACAGGCTGCAATTAGTTAGCAAATAACCGTACATACTTACAATTTACATAGATGTTTTAAATAATTATACATAACTTTTAATTAAATAAATAGTCCGTTAAGGGCGTTAATAACATATAATGAGTCATTAGACGTGGGATCATAACCTTGGCCGTAGCGACACTTTCTATTTCACAATGCACGAGATTCATATCCGGACCTCTCCCAAGGTCGACCGGCCCGCGCGGCCGGCCGGCCATTCATAACGTGTTTTATACAATTGTAACATAAACAACATCAGTTAAATTCAATGTTTATTATACATTTCTACGAACAATTATTATCTTGTTTATATTGTCGTTTTACCCAACTTCTGTGCTATACATTCCGGAATATTATAGTGGCAGTTACTTCCGCTTGTAATAGATTGGCAACTACCAAGTTTTACTGCAACAAAAATCGTTTGATTTTATTTGTCCGAGTGTACCTGAAATAGTTACACCTGAAACAGGGTGTAGGTAGCGGGGTGGTAGGGTTTTATAGCCCGACTGGGTCGCGGCCACCATGCATGTAGCGAAAAAGCCCGTAATAGTGATTCGTTCAGCGCGTCGCGTTTCGGGATCAACTTATGCATATCCAGTAGTGAATGACTTCCGCCGTGGCTCGAGTACCGGTGAGATGATTAACACTGGTCACCTCTGGACACGGACGGAGGTTGTCCGCTCACGCAGGCCGGCATGACAGTGGCTACCGGCGAGGGATAACGCATCTCTCGGTAGTCGCCATTGTTTTTGGATTGTACTGTGCTCACCATCAGTCACTTCACACAGTCACTTTGCTGTGCTACTATAAAAAAAACTAGTAACTCTAGGTACACTCGGACAAATGAAATCAAAAAATTTTGTTGCATTAAGACGTGGTAGCGGCCAATCTATTCCAGGCGGAAATGCGAAGTAATGTCCATTATAACATTTAATGATGGGTTTCCGCAAAGTAACGCCTCCTTCAATCAAAAAACGTTCCGGAGTTAATACTCAATAAGAAGTTGTATAAAATAAACATTTATACGAGAACTCGAGATCAGTAGCGATGAACAATGAGACAGCTCGTTGCATGATATTTGTATAATAACAGTCGAGTTCAATTACCGCGCGTCGGATGATGCAATTATATTATTATAAATCATTGAACTTCATAAGACTCGTCCGCGACAATATCGAGACGAATTGAATTCTCATAAACTATTTACACATATTGCAATACTTCTTCTTCTTCTTACCCTTATCCCACATAAGTAGGGTCGGTACAACATGTTTGTCATGTTGTGGTATATAATTTGGCTTAATTTTTACGATTGGCCGCCTGCCTGTCATCAATCCACCTTGGGATTATTTTGTTGTACCACTGTATTTATGATTATTATTATATAGTTACGAAGTCTGATGGGCTCTTTTAGCCTTACAATTTTTCGTTCCGGTTAAAAGCGAAGTTCTTCAAGATTATGGTTTGCTTGCCATATTATGTAACAGAAAACTAGCCAACTTTAGACTATTCCCGAGGAATTCAGAGTTTTCTCAATAATAATAATATAATATTAGATATAATCAACCATTATAAAAATAGAATATATGAAAAATATAATAGAAAAAATAAAACTTCTGGTTATCATTTATTTCGTTTTCGAAACTGCATTCAGTTTCATTTTTTTTAAGATATCTCCGGCACTAAATTTGCAGTCCTATATCGCTAGGTACATTACAAATATATACATAATTAGCTTAGTCGGAGCTTCCGGTGAAGGAAGACATCGTAATGATACCATAGTATGGAGGTAGGGCTTTTTCTAAGTCCGCCTGACTAGCTACCACCCTCATGTTGAACATATATCGCCAAGCACTTGTTGGTGTGATCCGGCAGCTCCATTTGAGAACCAGTCCACTGTAGGTAAATTTACCATTGCAGACCACGTCGTTATTTAACATCAAATGAGATTTTGGTACGCTAGAACCTATTAAGTATTAAAAAAAGAGTGCGTCTCATGCTATTGAAGTAAAACTTTTTAATTTGTTGCTTACTTACATTGAAACCGGATGGCAGCACGGTCGCGCGTTCATATATACATAATTAATTCTATTGTATGATTTATTATTATTATTCAATTTAATATTATTTATAATTATATTTTCAAAGATTTTTGATTGATTTGTTTATAAAGTATTTATTAACAACATCAACAATATTAAAAAACCGGATGGTACAGAAACGTGACCCCATATTGCCGTAACGGACTTCCGTTGCATCGTCGTCCAGTTTCCTTCTAGTCACGCCTGAAGAAATTTTAATATATAAATAGGATAAAAAAAAAATAAGAAGAAAAAACACTCTACAACTCGAATGATCCTTCTCTAAGTTCAGTATTCAGTATTTTAAATCACTTCACCATTTAACATCAAATGCGGTTATGGTCAGACACTAAATTTTACAAAGTTAAAATACTGTATATGAGCTAAGATATATTTTATAACACTCTCACTCTGGGACTTCCTTTTAAGTAAATATTAGATTATTTTAGTTTGCTACAACTCCTGATTTATTTTCTTCGGAAAGTAAAATAACTTAGTTTTCGCAGAAGGGGAAAAACAGGGCAATACGTCACGTCGGCGGCACACGATTTGGGAACCTCTGTCTTAGGCCATAAGACCTTGTTATAGCGCAACGCATGGTCAGTTTTATTAACAAATGATATAGAATTGTTTTCATATATAGTTGTCAAGTATAACTTCGTCTATAGATTGTATGTGAAATGTTTATTTTATATTACAATAGTGATATTCCTTTATATCAAAGATGAAACCAACTTCTTGAGATGATGTTAATTTTGTACGACTATTTGTAATTATGGCTTTAACACGCCAACTATTGAGCTCTCACCGCTTTAAATGCAAACGGCAAATGAATGACCTATGTGCATTACAATATTATTTGTTAGCACGAAAATACTATTACAGGAGGACAATATACATGCTGAGAAGTTTAAAAATATCCAAGTAACATACACACACTCACACACATTAAAAATGTATGGAACACGCTAATAATTATACCCCATTCGAACACTCAAAATCAAAATAACCTTTATTCAATTTAGGCCCTGAAAAAGCGCTTACGAACGTCAAAGCTACCACCGGTTCAGAAAATAACTCAGTCATCGAGAAGAACCGGCAAGAAACTCGATCTGGTTTATCTCTTCGTGTCATATATTTTTACAAAACATAAAGTTACATTCGTTATTAGTGGACGCACAGAGACGGGCCACCCTATAATAGCCTTTAGAAATTAACACCCGCTTGACATGGTTCTTGAACTCACGATCCGGCAAATCGGTAATGTGTTTTGGGACTTAATTAAAAACATAACACAATTACCTAAAGAACTGTTTTTGGGCTTAGTGAGCCTGAAGCACGGAATGACCAATTCGTTGCTGTTTCTAGTATT
The DNA here is from genome assembly GCA_015888305.1 of Antheraea pernyi. Classification (NCBI taxonomy): domain Eukaryota; kingdom Metazoa; phylum Arthropoda; class Insecta; order Lepidoptera; family Saturniidae; genus Antheraea; species Antheraea pernyi. The sequence goes on from MU159000.1 coordinate 239,268, forward strand.
TAAATTAGCGAGGCGACCTTTTCAATAACCGTGACAATTACGCTACATACTTGAAGATAATCATAATATTTAAAAAATATAATTCCCGAATCTGCTTCTATACAAAGTATATAATAAGAAGTATATAATATGTCTGTGCTTTATACATTTCAATTACTTTTAGATATGTCTGTATATTTGAACACGCGTCACAATCATAGTACTACGTTCACTATAAAACCTCAACAAGAAAATCCTAAAATATATCTTTGAGTAACATTCAGCCTTGGTTTCATTAAAATTAGTTCACTCTATTAAAAATTATTGTGATTTGAATAACGATGTGTCTTAAGTACGAGAGAAAAGTAGTAATTACGTTTAATATATTCAGATGGCATTATTAGTCACCGTTTTGTACATAAGGTTCCACTCGGCCAAAGTCGCGGGTACAGCTAGTTTAAACATAAACATAAAACTCTAACATAAAACTATGGATGATATAAATAGTGAATCCACCAATCGGTTTTATCAAGTCGTTTTGATTCCTCTACACGTTTGGTTTAAGGGATTTATTAAAGAACTTAATAATTAACAATTTACCTTTTGTTTTTCTTAAACTTCTCCCACAAACTCCATAAAGTGTCATTAAATAAATGCACATAACGAGACACCACAAACTTTTCATTTTTATTCCCGTAATATATTACATTCAAGTATTCATATGATTTAATTATATTTACATGTATTAATCGTTTAACTTTGGTTATTTATCCTCATATTTTGTGTTAAAATAATCATATATATAAACCACAATACATTTTCACGTACAAAACGTAAATATCGAAGATATATCACACATTAATTAATCACATAAGAAAATTACAAAAAAAAACACTTGTGTAAAATTATTATTTGAAGTAAAAAAAATATATTTCTATACACCGCTTCAACGCACTACAACGCTGTTCATAAGACTAAAATGTGTATTACCTTACAATTGAACTTAAAAACTTTATTCGGTTATAACAAAGCCGACTGTGGAGTCGTGATTGGTGGTTCAAATATTAATTGGTATAGATTTTTATATCACCCTTGATCTGGTTCATAAACCTTGAACGTTTTATTGCAATATAATGGATAGAAATCTCAGCAGCATTGTATAATAAATTATTAAAATACTTGAATAGGTAACCTTTTTTGTGTCAAGTCGAACTATGCGATAAATTGGATGGTCGAATTATTTGGGTTGTGATTTAATTGCCGTTTTTAAAACGTAATAAAAGTTATTTATACGCTTTAAATCTGAATGGCATTGATTATTACCATTCGCGACCCAAAATTATTTTAAGTGAACGTAACTAGACAACCCAAATTTATCCACAAGTGATAAGCTTACATTCCTAGTTGAATTAATTGCATGTATATTAAATCTATTGCCAAGCACTGTCTTTTTTTTATATCATAGGAACCAAACGAACAGGTGGGTCACCTGATATAAGTGATCACCACCGTCCATGGACACTTGCAACACCAGGGGAGTCACAAGTGCGTTGCCAGCCTGTGTTGGGGGGGAAGGAAGGGAAGGGGCAGGGGAAGTGGAAGGGGAAGGGAGGTGGGTCTCCGGCGCTCTCACCGAACGAAACGCAACCATGCAAGCACTGTTACTTCACGTCGGTTTTCTGTGAGAGGGTGGTACTACCCCGGACGAGCCGACCCATTCATACTGAAACCAGTAATAGCTTCAGCGGGACCCTACCACCATTAATAACGTCTGTCTGTTTGCGATAAACTCAAAAACTACTGAACGGATTATCATGTGGTTTTCACCAATAGATAAAGTGCTTCATGAGGAAGGTTTAAGTATTTTAATTAGGTAATTTGTCAAGTTTTTTTTTTATCAAGGCGGGATAACGTCCGCCACGACCCCTAGTTTAATATAAAGTGTGATTATAGACAAAACCTTTCAAATGTATAAGTTATGGTCACTATAGTGCTACTCGTGATAAAATAATAATTGTAAATACCTGCAAGGATTATTTTACTTGGGAATATTTTAAAAGAACTATATTTTATACGAGGATTCTAATCAGTCTATCTGGAGACTCAATAGACTTATTCTAATATTTTTACATTCACTTCTCAACGTATTCCTTCATCTATTGCGTTACTCGAGCTGTTAGTTACAAAAGATACCCGTCACTTCTATTGCAGGTTAGTGTTTATTAAAACAATTAAATGAATATTAATTATTTATTTGCATAATCTCATTACCAAGTATCAGTAACTTTAAACATTAATGATCTCAAACAATTTCTTTTTCATTATAAGATTATTCAGTACTATTTCAGCTGATAGGCGTGAATAATCTAGTTACGTAAAATGAATAAGGTAAGTAGTTATTACTTTGTATAATTTTAATCAATATGTTAAACAAAAAAAATTACCAAAATATCTGGAAAAAATATACCAACAGCCTTAACAATAAATGAATTATGGAAGTCGTAAAATATATACACAATAAGTTGGTAAGTGGTAAAGCCACGCTGAAGGTATTACTGGTTTCAGAATCATTGGGTCGGCTAGCTCGGGGTAGTACCACCCGACCACAGAGACACCCGCAGAAAACCGACGTGAAGTAACAGTGCTTGCATGGCCCACCTCCCTGCCCTTCTCTCCAAACACAGGCTGGCAATGCACTTGCGACTCCCCTGGTGTTGCAAGTGTCTATAGATGGTGGTGATCACTTAACAGTAGGTGACCCATCTGTTCGTTTGCCTCCTATAGTATAAAAAAAAAACACATATGTTATAGACATGATCAATAAGTGTTACCCGAGAATTCTTTTACGCGAGTATAGTTTTATGTTCCAAGGCAACTACATGTCATATATTAATTAAAAATGTTTATTTCTTAACTGCTTATTCGTGGTGGTCGAGTAGTCTGGGAAATGGCAATTCGATGGTCACAGGTTCAAACACTGGCGTACCTAACGATTTTTTAAAGAATTTAAGTACATTTACTGATTTACATTGCTAATACAATAATCTGACAGTGAAGAAAAACATCATGGGGAAACCTGAACCGGAGAACATGTTCTTGTAGTACCACCGTATGAGGGAAAATATAAAACTGTGAATTCCTCTGCGTTTGAAGTCGCCAATACGTGACGCATTGCCGTGGAGATCATGCTCATACGTTCTTTTAGGAAGAGATCGGTAACCCTGTAATATGTCTTGTACAGGCTTATATGATGTGACGTGATAACTGCTTAGCTACTGCGGCTTCACAAGCTTCTTCAAACTTCGGTTACGTATTAACCTACATTCTTTCGTGGGTTGTTTTTATAGTAACACAGCGCTAGATTGTAAGCACATTACAATCTAATAACAACAGCGAACGACTTATAACATTCTCGACTTTTGGATATACGCTGGTTGATACACATGACACAATTTTTCAAATATTATGTAGAGTATATATCAATACACTTTCCTTTAGGGTTCTAATCAGTATTGCCAAACTTAAAAGAAAACTTATAATTTTTAAAATGGTAACAGAAGTTAATATTGACAAAAAAAACAGAATTAAAAGCGTGGATACAACATTCACAATGTGAATAGAGAAATAAGTAACAGAAATAACAAAATCTTTTTTTTAAAGAACGAATTCACAGGCTAAATCTAGTAAATAAAACACAATGCAGATTGTATTAAGAAAATAAACTCAAACTATAGTGTAATGGAAATGACTTATAAATTCACAAACCTGTAAAGAGAGAAAAAAATCTGTAAGTCAATAACAGCTCTTTAGTTTCACTATTCTATATCGCGGAATAATTAAACTGCATACGTGCGTTCACGCAACGCATTCTATACCTTAGTAGTAAACGTGGATATCCCTTGACTGTACTTCCCCTCATTCGTCCCAGTTTAATACGTAAATATGGTTTTATCCAGCCTTTTAATTATAATAAATATCATTGGGTTTTATCCGTATACAAAAGTGCTTATGGCATTTATTTATTTATTTTGCACAAGACTACAGTTTTACAATTGAAAAATTCACATCACACCCAACAATTGTCAACTATGTCTAATTTGTTTTTAATATTACGTTTTTACTTTTAATGATTTCAATTATTATAATTTGTTACCCGTCTTTTTGGCTAAAGTAAACTGACTGAAACTTTTTTTTTGTACGATAATACATACCTATTTAATCAGGAGATATATGTTCGTTGTCTATATATTTATGTCATGTAATAAGAAGATTATTTACACCTTTGCGATTTAACTCTGGATTCGTTGACTTTGTTAACTACGTGAAGGAATTTTGCAATGCTTTTTGAAAGATTTGTTTAAATATTTTTAATATATTTTAAATATTTATTTGAATAAAAATTAAAACTAATAAATATGTACAAAATATGCGGAATAAAAAATTCTTCTCGACGACTGGATTGTTTCCCGAACCGGTGGTAGTTTTGACGTTCATAAGCGCCTTATGAGAGCCTAAACTGAATAAAGTATTTTTGATTTGATTTGATCCAAATCGTGGGAAAAATGGTAGTCTCTTACAATGAGGTCTGATGAGTGCTGAGAATTTTTATTTACTGCTTTACTTTACTTATTATAATCTTTAATTTTATAGATCTATTCAAGAATTAAACAAATAATAACATAATATTAAAAATGTTAACAGTATGAACTACTGTAGTTAGAAACTATATTGCAGTTACTATCGCCCATGAAACATATTTTAAACAATAGGTAATAAACGATAAAACTAAACGCTACTGAGCAAGCGTCACTTTAATTATATTGTGTTATGGAATATGTGTTTATATCAGGTGATTGTTTAGACACTCGCAATATTCTAGGATATGACACTTCATGATCACATAACATAATAATATTAAAACAAATACTAATAAACAACCAAGAAAACCTAAGTTAAAGTTTGTTCTAAGACTTTCAAAAGTATAGTTACAACGTGTAAATAAAATAATAAATCTAAGTGCAAAGACCGGTGCCAAAAGCTACAATGGACGACCCGGAGTTAATAACTTTTGATAATAAAACGGGCAATAAACCCTTTTGTTTTGTTCCTGCCGTTCCCATATTACCTTTCAAATGAAAGTGAAATCAGACGACGGTCATTGACCTGTACTTTAACATAGACGCGTAGATGATTACGTATAATTTTTGTATTTTTCTTAGATAATTAGGTCAAATATTAAACACCTATTTTTTTAATTGATTTAGAATCGAGTGCAGAGCGTCCTCCAGAAATATTGCTACTGTCTAAACAGTCACCTGGTATATGTGGATTATAGTGTTCATTCATGCTACTACTATTTTGGAAAAATCAATTTTAGCTAAACTATGCAAATGACAAGTTCTTCGAATTCATTCATAATTTAGGTCCCGAAGTAAAAGACTAACATTGAAATATCATTTTTTTTTTAATAAGAATTTTATTATTTTCGTGTGAAAAAAGTTTCATTCTGAAATCTGACGGCATACAGATTTATTTTTAATTCAAATTGGCCGGTGCGTTAAAACGCGTAATTTCAAATTTAAGTCCATACTACATGATAGCAAGATGGCGATGTATATTATATATTATATGAAAATACATGTTGATATATAATACATATATACTAATAACCATCACCGAATTACTTCGCTTTAAATGATCCTATAAAATTCACGATAATAATATGACCTGACGTCATCTCGTCAACTTATTTTTTAGTAAAATTTAAAAGCCTTAAAAGCCAACTACATAAACAAGAAAACTTAAACGTACCAAGCGTCATGGTTTATTGTTGTTAAACTTAATATTGTAATTTAACGCGGAAAAAGTAGCGGGTAATTCCTGGTATCGTATTATAAAGCAATTAACATTAAAAATAATAAATCGACTTTCGGAGATTTAAGATTTGGTATAAACGAACATTAACATGTCTTATTATATTCATAAGTCTGTAGCTCTTTCTGTATACTTAACTTCGTGGTAGGTATTGTATTGCATAGGTGCATTATGCTGATGTTCCCACAGTTCGTTAGGGGGAATAACACCCATTTCCCCTTGAGGGGTCCACCATCTTGACCCCTCAGGCTGCAGTTTGGGTCCCTTAGGAGGGGACAACACCTGTTGGAGGAGCAGATGTAGTGTCGATTAGACAGTCCCTGCTCCTCCGGCCAAAAGGTGTAAGAAGGTACCATGGGGTTTTAGTCCGTGCGACTCGGGCATATCCATCCTCTGCTGCCCGGTGAGATGGATATCCGTTAGGGATTCCCCCATGTAGAAAAAAAAAAGGTATTGTATTGCATTATAAAAACCACTGATGATAAATTTGAAAATAGAAAAATAAATATCTTTGGTCGTTTTTATGACTTAACTCAAATATAGTTGAACCGATTTGTATAAAAAATTACATACGAAAATACACTCATCAAAAAAGTCTAAGCAACATGCGTGATATTACAAATTTTACCATTTATATTAATTAATTTCTAAGTATTTACACAAAGTGCGTAGGTAAGAATGGTAAAATTTGTAATATCACGCATGTTGCTTAGACTTTTTTGATGTGTGTATATAAGGTACTAGTATAATCAAAAATAGTTTTATAAAATCATAAAAAAATAGAAAGCAATCGTTTATTCATAGTGCATTATATGATACAAAGTATACAAGACTGAATAAAAATCTGCATATACCGACTTTATGAAAAGGTCCAACTTAGTAGATGCTAAAGTGTCATAAGAAACACTCAGCTCTGATTTTCAACTGGACACCGTATTTTCAACAAGATTTAATGGATTTTTTGTGTGATTACTTTATTTAATTATATAACGTAAGAATCAATGATTCTTCGAAGTACTGTGCGTAAACGGCCCATTTCCTGAATAAGCGCCTGCTTTCAGGGAAGTACTGGCTTAGTCAATTCCAAAGTATTGACCGTTCCGAATATTTATAATCGTACTGTCTTGTACTTCCCCCTTTGCAATTGGTAAAATTCCTCAAGGCGGATAGCTTTCCTCACATATCAAGAACGCCGAGAATTCGGGGCCATTATAAACCTAATCGTGCGTGAAAAGTGAAAAGCGTGTCTCAGACCACGAAATAACAGGTGTTAAAAGGCCATAGACTGGATTAATATGTGAAAAATGGCGATATCTGAAATCGACTTCTGTCTGTACATTCTCTAAAAATGATTGTAACGTGATTGAAATATATATATACTTAAAAGTTAAACCAGATCAAATTCCTTGCCGGTTTGTCTCGATGACTGGGTTGTTCATTAGAACCGGTGGCAGTTTTGACGTTCATGAGCGACTTCGTCGGGCGTAAATTGGCTAAAGTATTTTTGATTGATTAACACCGCGTCAGTTGACGTAGGTACGAATTCTTCTGAATAAGCCTAAGTTTTCAATGTAGTAAAATGTGTTAAACCTATAGCAAAGTGGTAGGGCCTTTTTCAAGACCACCTGGCTACATACCACACTTGAGTTGAAAATCTGTCACCAAGCACCTATTAGTGTGTTGTGGCAGGTATACTCGAGGGCCAGTCGTCTAGGTTTATCGTGTTTACCGTATTATACTTCATCGTTATTTAACGGTGACATTGTGATCAAAAGACTTATAAGTATAAAAATGGCAGCGAGGGCCACGAATTGTAGATGTCACAGTGGACACAGTTATTTTTCTTGTCGTAACAAATTGTCTTCTTGTTGTACCACAACATCAAAAGTACTTTATTCAGTTTAGGCCCTAAAAAGGCGCTCATGAACGTCAAAACTTCCACCGATTCGGAAGACAACTCAATCCTTGAGGAGAAACTCGATGTAGTTGCTTTTTTTAAGGCTCATTCTCTTTTAAAAGTACATTACAGTTACAATAATTTTCTGTGGGTGCACAATGACGGACGTTTTTTTTAATAGTCTTTTGACATCAAAACCTTTGCTTAACATGATATTCATACTTACAATCCGGCAAATCGGAAATGTAACTTTGTTGTATAACCTAATACGATTATACCTAAAACACTGTAACTGGTCTTACGAAGTCTGAAACATGGAATTACTAGTTTGTCACTACCGTTTATACTCAAATCAAATCAAATCAAATCAAAATATCCTTTATTCAATTTAGGCCCTGAGAAGGCGCTTATGAACGTCAAAGCTACTACCGGTTCGGAAAACAGCCCAGTCATCGAGAAGAACCGGCAAGAAACTCGATCTGGTTTATTTTTTCATGTCATATATTTCTATAGTAATATAAATATTCACATTCGTTATTAGTGGATGCACAGAGAGGGGCGTCATTTCCAAACGTCACAATCGTTCACGTATTGATCCACCCTATAATAGCCTTTAGATATTAAAACCCGCTTGACATGGTTCTTGAACTCACTATCAGGCAAATCGGTAATGTGTTTTGGGACTTTATTATAAAACTTAACACTATTACCTAAAAAACTGTTTTTGGATTTAGTGAGCCTGAAGCATGGAATTACCAATTTGTTGCTGTTTCTAGTATTTAAATTATGCTGATCTTTTACTAGATCCAACATATCTGAATTTTTGCGGACATATATTAAATTATCTAGAATATATTGGGAGGGCAGAGTTAAGATACCGAATTCCTGAAACTTAGTCTTTAATGATTCGCGAGGCCTCATATTATAAATTGCTCGAACTGCTTGTTTTTGTAATAGGAATATGGTGTCCACCTCAGCTGCTGTCCCCCACAACAAAATACCATAAGACATTAAGCTGTGGAAGTAAGCGAAGTAGACAACCCTAGCAGTGGCAATATCTGTTAGCTGGCGAATCTTTCTAACTGCGAATGCAGCAGAACTTAGTCTTCCCGCCAATTTTTTTACGTGAGGACCCCATTGTAACTTTGAATCAAGTGTAATACCCAAGAACACAGTATCGTAACAGTACTATGCAGGTATTTGACTAAATCCAGCTTCTCTAAATTTTGCACACATACATTAAATTATTAAGCATGTATTGAAAGGGCAGGGTTTTAATTTCTAAATTCCTGAGTTAAAAAGTCGTGAAACTTACCTTGAATGATTAGCAGCAATAAAATAAAGATAGATTATTGTATATCATATAACTTTAAATACATTCAAAGATATATGTAAGACAAACAATGAATGTATCAAAGGTTACAGGTTGTACAATATCTACTGTCTATAAATAATTAAATACCTGCATGAGCCGTGCTAAACCAGTTTCATTTCCGGTTCCGCCACACGTTCTCGAGAGGTCACGATTTATACATTAATCTCATATTGTAAACGAAACTATATCTGAATCATAATAATATTACAGTATAAAAGGATACAATGCATATATGTTAACAAAAAAAGAAAAACAAATTTAAATTTCCCACGTACTAAAGGAAAAACATAATTGTCTTACTCAGTTAATTTATTTTATTTTATTTTTAGCAACCAATCTTACAGATTATTACTGCGTTTGTCGAGTAGGTTTTTTAAAAAAACTGATTTGGCAATATGACTGCACTGTACCTGATGGAAAGTACAGTACAGTCTATAAATAACGGCGACTGTCAGTATTAAATAGTAATGGCAGTCATCGCTATCAGGCCGACCTGCAAAAGTGCTTCTTCACGCCTCGTTTGAAGGACCCTATGTCAACACACTGGCTGGGAGACGATTCCACATCTTCACAGTACGTCAAAAATAAGAGTTTTCGAACTTCTTCGTTCTTGCCGGGATGGTTGCTACTGTGAAACTGTGGTGACGCGTACCCGCCCGTGTAGTTCTATAGTGAAAAGGAAAAGATGAAATGAGGTCAAACAGCTCTTCAGACAGTGGCCATGATACAAACGATAAAAGACGCTCAGTGAGGCTATGTCTCTTCGCAACTGAAGTGGTTCAAAGTTGTTAGTAACAACTGCATCATTCACAATATGGACAGCCCGTCGCTGCAACCTGTCTAGTGCATCAAGGAGGTATTGAGCAGAACCATCCCAGAGATGCGAACCGTATTCCATGTACGGCCTAACCGTTATATTACATTTATTACAAGTTATACAAGTATCTTGCAATAACTTCAATGTTCTAACAAGATGGCGGCCCCTTGTTACTTTCCAGGGAGTTTTTGTGTTCAAAATTCATTCATTCACAACACTTATGCATTATTAACGTCAGATGCCACTAATATTACAAAGTATAGAGTTAAATAACACAAGATTATAAATAAAATAAAATCACTACCTATTATAAAACAAAGTTCTCTGCAACGTCTAGACCTGTTTGTTTGCGATAAACTCAAAAACTAATAAACAGATTTTCAAACGGTTTTCACCAGTAGATAAAGGTATTCGTAAGGAAGGTTTTGGTATCAATTTATACAATTCAAGTCAAGGTTTTTATTATTATCAGGGCGGGATAACGTCCGCCGGGCCCGCTAGTTTATAATATAACATACTAAGATCCCACCCAAAACGTTAGTTTATATTTATTAGACTATATTTAAATTAATTTGGAATGTTTATAAATGGGGGTTTTTTTGAGGAACATTAACCGACGAAGGTACAAGAAAACGTCCTTGGAAAAAAACATACTTGTGAGGTAAACTTATTACAGTCATCCATAAATTATGTGACACGTTAATGGGAGAAAAGTCAACAAATAGTGGCCTAGTGTATCAAAAACCTTAGGATTCATAAGTTTCGTGACGTAATATGTTTATAAATGTAAAGTATCAAAACATTAAACTTCATTTCTAACCAAAAATGTATGTGTATATATAATATCTGTCATGTTTAATTTATTTTTGACTATTTTATGTTCGCATCTTAACTCGCGATTATCTGGATTTGACCTATCCCTGGAGAACAGTGCATTTTTGGTGGATGGAGAGTGCGCTATATCCTTATTTATATTCCTGTCTACGATGTATGCCTGTATGAACAATATTATGATGATCCTTTGAAAGCGTTTTGTACGTAACGTAAGCGTTACGTCAAAAGCGTAACAAATGAACAAACTCACAATTGTATTGCTAATATTAGTTAGGTCATTATATAAAGAAAAATTAAAGAGAAGGTTATAAATTATTTTCAGTGCTGTTATAATTTAATTATTTCAACATTAAAAATATTAAATACGTGACGTAAGACCAGTGGAGAAGGAGTCACGAATGTAACCATCTTTGTTAAGGACGACAAAAAAAATATAATTTTCGTGTGACGTAATTTATGGATGATTCCGTAAATTATTTGTAGTACGAACCCAACTCGCCTTTAATTTTAGAAGGACATTCTGAGCCATTCTTGAGCAACAACTGAGCAGGTCATCGTCATCCATCGTAATAGATTGTAACAATTGCTTCGCGATGCAGACTTTTTACAATCCACGCTCTATTGATTTTAAATATACACAGATCGAAACAAAAAAACAGATAACCTGATTAAATGACTTTCATAATGGATTAATTCTTATCGATTGCAGTACTCGATGTTTAAATTACTTGTTTATCTTTATCATCACTGATCGTTGAGTATCCAGTTCAACAGAGAACAAAATTTCTTAAAAATACGTTTTTACATATTATTAAAGTGAAAATTTCTTTAGCCGCGTTAAGAAATCATTACATAGTATAAAACAAAGTCCCCTACCGCGTCTGTCTGTCTGTCTGTTCGCAATAAACTCAAAAACTACGGAACGGATTTTCATGCGGTTTTCACCAGTGGATAAGGTGATTCATGAGGAAGGTTTTGGTATATAAATTATCAAGGATTTTTTTAATCAGGGTGGGACAACGTCTGCCGGGCCAGCTAGTTTATGATAAGAAAAAAAGTTATAGATTAGCGTCACCGACAGTCTCGTGACATATTGCGCTTGCGTCAGACTAGCGACACTGGAGGCGGCGGAGAGGGAGAGGGAGCAAACCAGCCAGCTCCCATCCCGCGGTCAACGATCACGGCGGCGCAGGGTCGATAATGACCTGAGGCCGCTGTAAAAAGGGTCTGGGGGCAAAGGACGCGTCCGTCGCCCTGACACAATTTCTGCACAGGCCTGTGTGTCTGAGGCGCATTGTGCCGATGCGCCTCCTACGATCGTCGGGGAGGGCAACTCTCGCCCTCTCTTGAGGGATCTACGATTTGACCACTCGAACGCGACGAGGCTCCTGATGAGGGGCCGACATCTGCCGGGGAGTAGACGCAATGCCAGTTCGGCAGCTCCTGCTCCCCGGCCTATAGGTGATTGAAGGCACCGTGGGGTTTTAGTCCGTGAAAGTCGGACATACCCCACCCTCAGCTGCCCGGGTAGGGTGGGAATCAGTAGTGATTTGCCCATTGTAGCGCCCTGTGTACATGTAATATAAATATTTTGTATTGAACTTGTGCAGCCCGTCATACGTTTGATTATTTATTAAACTGTATATACTTATTCCTCGGAGTGCTATTACATGTGAAAATCAGACCGATGGCAATAATTTCAAATTATAAAATTTAAATAATTCAAACCATAATCTATTTAGAAATTCAAAAAGAACATAGTTTTCCCACTGTTTTGAGTTTTCACTTCTCTCGGTAGTACTTATGGCTGCCTCGAGTTTTTTTTATCTTCTATTCTAACTTAACATTAGTACATTTAATTTCGCGTTTCGCCAGTAAATTAATATTTTCTTTCCTTTCTTTGAAGTTAAGTTGAGCGGTATTTTTAACGAGAGATAAAGTTATGATTTGGCGTCATGACATTTTTTTTTATATCATTTTTTTTTTATGTCATAGTCGCAAACTAACAGGTCGGTCATCTGATGTTAAGTGATCACCACCGTCCATGGACACTAACAACACCAGAGAACTAATTAATAAACTATAAAAATGTATATTATTATTCGGAGTGCCAATAGATATGAAAGAGAGACTAATAATAATAATTTCAATTTAAAAGTTATGAAATTTAAATAATTTATACTATAATTCATTTAAGAGTTAAAAAGAGAATACGGTTATTTTCATTGTTTTTAGTTTTCACTTCATTCGGCAGTCCTTATGACTGTCTTGGCTTTTTTTTATAATTATCAATGGTTTTAAAAATATTATTCACCGGAACATATATTTTTTACATGACTAATTTCTACCTGACGACAAAATTCCCTATGACCTTTTATTAACAACTAATTGAATAATAAAAATGATATTTGCACTACACGGCGGAGCATGATTCACGGGTAATTCCAAGAAAATGAACTATAATGAATTCGGAATTCCTTTAGAAGAAATGTTATTCGATGCTCGATTTTAACATTTTATGTATCATAAATTAGGAATTTATTGTGAGCGTAGTTGAATTATTCGAACAGCGGTTTAAAGTAAATTAGCAAATCCTATTATTATAAATATAAATGTGAATGTGAGTTCGTCTGTTTGTTTGTTACCCTTTCACGCTTTAACTAATGAACTGATTTTCATGAAATCTTTATACATGTTGTCGAGGTTATTGAAAAAATATCCGAACACTGTTCTCGTCTAAATTCTGTTTGATCGCATCCAGTGTAGACCGGCTCGAATAGTCGTCGGTAATATCCTATCGGCTCGACTCATAAGCACTGCGTTGGGACATCGCGTCTCTTTGCGTCCTTTATCGCATCTACGACGGTGAATGTTCAGAGGAGTTGTTTGTACTGATACCTGCCACTGCATTCCTCTGTCGTACAACCCGCCTGAAACTTCATCCACACCACCTCGACGAATGGAGGTCTTATACGGTGAGGTTCTCAAGGTCATTTCTGCCTCATACTTCAACCCTCTGGAATCGACTCCCAGACGCGATGTTTCCAGACAGTTACAAGTTACAAACCTCCAAGAAACGAGCGAATACTTCTTTAGAAGGCCGCGACTCCCCTGATGTTACTAGTTAGAGTCTATGGACGGTGGTGATCTCTTACCATCAGGTGAACCTCTAGTTTGTTTGACCCCTATAACATAAAAAAAGACATAGGGTATGTATCTTTTGTACAGAGAGAAAGTGGAGGTGCAAAAGGATAGGAGAAATCTATCTAACCTATATTAAGGTGAGCGAAGATGCGTTCAAAAGCTAGTTAGAATATAAATCTTGATAACAATAAAATACAACGTAACGCCACCTAGTGGCGAGTTGTAGTAAAATAAGTAGCATAGAAATCATATCCACCAAAAATCACTAGGTGTACTAACTTCTATGGTAATCGGTTATAGAGGGAATTGCTTCATATTCATATATAGATCCATAATATTATTATAATGGAGTTAAGTTTGTTTATTTATTTGCATTGAGACACCCTTAGAGCGGATTCAAATCGATCCATATAAAATAATTTTAAAACAGTGTTTAAAATACTATGTATTTTTTCTTATGCTCTTATCGAAACAATAAATAAATATGTAAATAATTTTATTTTACTATAAAAGAAAGTATAGCCCGACACTAAGAATGAAAGTTAGCATATGAGTCAAACTAAAATCCGCAAATATTACACAAAACCAACGTGATTACATGATACATGATGATGAACATGATATCGTAACTAAAAAAACTAAAATAAAATACAATACTTACAAAACAAATTGCATCCCAAATATATTATCTGCGCCATCTGTGAGCTAATAGACGAAGTATTACTTACAACTGCACATATTAAATATATAACGGAACAGTGCCATCTGTTGTCTAATAGTATAAATGTCACTTTGCTATTGTTAATTTCTCTCGCTATAAATACAACAATCAACAATGATTTAGTAATTAAGAATATTGCTACGTTCTATACAAAACGAACTAACAAAACATGAAGCAAACAGAAGCAACATAACAATATAAACTGTAGATGGTAGAGCCACGCTGAAGCTATTACTGGTTTCAGCATGAATGGGGTCGTCGTCTTACTCAGGATAGTACCACCCTCTCACAGAAAACCGAAAATAACAGTGCTTGCCTTTCCCACTCCCACAAACACAGGCTGGCAACGCATTTGCGACTCCTTTGGTATTTGGCACCTTAACATCAGGTGTACCACCTGTTAGTTTGCCTTCTATGATATAAAAAAAGTGTATTTATTCTTTCTATATGTGTGTACATATATTCACAGGAATCGTAAAAAAATGCCAACAACTATGAAATCAATATAAAGACCAAGAACAACATTGAAACAAAGCTACGAGTAACTAGAAGATAAAACACTAAATATATCTACGACGATGTGAAATTGTTGTGTAAGACGTAAATTGAAGCTATAAAAATGCATAGATTTTTTTATCTGTAGTTACATCGTCTGGCACCCCTACAATGTAACGTGTAATACTTTGATTATTTGTAGTAATTGCAAAATGCATTATTTACATCACAAAAATTCTTGAAGTAAATTCCCTGTATTTTTAAATCTTATAAATCAAATTACAAAACCTATTCAAGGAGGGAGCTATCTTTTATCATATTAGCGTTTACCAAGAATTTCACCTCATGGAAAATGATGGTCTAGTCAAAGATCCTAAAACGGTGGTTCCCAATTCCACTTCACCAAAAGACTCGGCTCATTGGAGGATTCGAATCTACGTAAATCGACATGGTTTCAAAGACTCGACATGGTTTCAAAGACACAACCAACACAACAACAAAACAACCACTGCACCACTATCGTTTCAAAATAATCGAATAATTTCTTTAAGCTAGACCTCTGAAATTACTGGAAGGTATCCTATATTTTTTTAATATCTATACCTAATATTATAAAGCTGAAGAGTTTGTTTGCTTGACGCACTAATCTCAGGAACTATGGTCCTATTTGAAAAATCAGTGTTAGATAGACCATTTATCGAGGAAGGTTGTGCTATATATCAACATGTTAAGACCAATAGAAGCGGAGCACCAATGAAGAGTGTTTCAAAAACGGGGTTTTGTTAACGTTAGCTTAAAGTAAATATTCCACGTGGGCGAAATCGCGGCCAGAAGCTAGTAAGTTGATAAAGTAACGACAATGTATCTGGTGGTACAAAGAAATCTAAGACTAAAAAAAATCTTAAAAACTTTTCAGATTATATTTGACGATCGTAATGAATAAAAGAAAGAACACACAAGCCCGGAGATAGACACACGGCACGGCAAAAATATGGCATATATATAGTACTTCTTTGTCCATTCCGAGGTGGTAAGTCACCGTGTAGCTGCCACTTCGAACTCTAGCGTATGCGATTGTATTATACTAGCTGTTCTCGCGACTTCGTTCGCGTGGAATAGTTACTTTGGGCTAATACTAACATGCTGCGAAAGTTATCAAAAGGAAATAAAAAACAATTTTGAAACATTCTTCATAGGTGCTCCGCTCCTATTAGTCTTAGCGTGATAATATATATATATATATATAGCCTATAACCTTCCCATATATATATATATATAATCATATAATTCAAATCGGACCAATAGTTTCTGAGATTATTTCAACCAAACAACCCAACCTTCCAGCTTCATAATATTAGTATAGACTAGCTGATACCCGCAATTTCGCGTCGTTCACTATCATAACAATATATTTTATGTACAAACGAATAAACGTAAGTACCACGGAAAAAACACAAACATCACTAAATGTATGGTACTTATAAAATTAGTAATTTCTTAAAATGTTAATAACTTTATATTGAATGTTTTATATCAATTTATTTTTCAGATACGGACTAAGTGTCTGAGGTAAGGCTTTACAGCCTGACTGGGTCGCAACCACCATGTATATGGCGAAAAATCCCGTCATAGTGATTCGCTTCTGGGTGTCGCGTTTCGGTATCAGCCTTTACATATCCAGCTTTTCGCAGGCCGGCATGACAGCGGCGACCGGCGATAGATAGTTTCTTTCTCGGTGGTTGCCATTGTTTTTAGATTGTACTGTGCTTACCATCAGGAAGAATGCAGTCATTTCGCCATGCTACATAAAAAAAAGCGCGTACGATGGCAGCCTTCTATAATTTTATCTTTATTTAATACTAGCTGTGCCCACGGCTTTGTCCGCGTGGAAGCTTATGTAAAAAACAGTGATTAATAAAGTCATCTGAATGTATTAAGTCCATTTACTTATCTACTCGTACTTAAGTCGCGTCATCGTTTACAATAACTTTTGATACAGTGAACTGATTTTAAAGAAACAACCACTAAATGTTACTCGAGATTTGCTTTATGATTTTCTTGGTCAGGTTTTATCGTGAACGCAGTATTTTAGCAGTAATGCGTGTCGAAACGATGAGACAGACATTTCTATAATTTATTTTATTACTTTTTATTACTTTTTTTATTTTATTTTTATTACTATTTTATTACTTATTCCTAGACACCTGAAACAATTTTTTATTCACAAATATCTAAAAAGTACAGACACACTTACATTCTTATTTTATGTATAGAAGATAAGAACAAAGGAAATTACATTTGTGTAATACGGGAAAACATCAATGTATATTCATAAATCGGTATAATAAAAACCTGCAAATAAAAACATCTAAAAATTTACACCAACAGATAATAATATGAGCAGTGGCAATTTATAAGCATTGGTTAATTGGACAACCACATACATCAAAGTGAAGATTGATTTATTGGTGATAACTACCTCATTCAACGAATTTTCAAATTTGGTTGATTACCGAATCGACTCATATAGAAATACAGTATTTTGTAACTACACGATAATCCTTAACAAAACATTCCTGTATACATTATTTTTGAAATACTAGATGAGGAAACGAGTTGATCTGTTTTACAGTGGACACAATAAAACCAGGCACAAGACGCCTTCTACCTCCTTCATTGCGCAGCAAACTGAGTCATGTTGTAAAACTTTTATTGATTTTCTTGGTTAAGGACGCGCTCTCAAAAAAGGTCCATTTTCACTGGTTTTCGGTAAGAATTACCACAAAATTATTGAACTTTGGTAAACGTAATGACTATATAATAAATATAAATAATAAATATAAATAATAAGTATAAATAAAGACGCATAATAAATCGCCGCGTTCACTCGCCCGCTCGCATCGGAAGTGTCAACACCGATCTGAAGATTCTCCGTGAGGAGCGAAACACGTGTAACCGATTGTCGTGATTACACGTCAATTAATTAACGTTAATTAATTTATTGATACTTATTATATTTATATATTGATTAATTGATTCTCTTTTTTTGCAGTTAGAGGTAATGGTGGTCAATCAATTCTAGGCGGAAGTGCAAAGTAGCGTCCACTATAATATTCCATAATGACCAACTACAGATACATTGAACCTTTAACAATGATGTAGACATGATTGTTTTTTAAAATGAATATGTTTCTATTTAAAACTATCAAATCTCCACGCGCAAAACAGCCTACTTTTCGGTATGAAAATCTAAGTAAATTTACAGTTGTCTTAATAAAAAAAATCTGCTTGTTCTACATTTATATAATCAGGTTTAAATAACATAACATAATATATGCCGTTCTGCAGTACTGGCCATTTCAAATCAAAATAATTTTTGTTTGGCTAAGAATTCTAATTTCAAATTAATTTTATTTTAAAAACATGGATTTATTTTTCCAAAAGTAGTCATTTGTTTATTGATTAGTGTTACATTTTCATCGCATTTTGCTCACCCCGTTTGGCAAGATGCTGTGATGAATCACAACGGCGCTAGACCACCAAACAGTGACCATCACTTTTCTGGGAGTAAGTTTTCGTTTAGGGCATTGTTTAGGTGCTGAACCAGGATCCAACCAACTTGCTGAGCACTTGCGGTTATCAAACAGAATCCATTTTTCATCGCAGGTAACAATGCTGTTCAAAATTCCTTCATTTGTGTGTCTGTTGAGTAGTGCAAGGCACGTCTCGACGCGTACTTCGCGCTGGCGATAATTGAGTTCGTGGGGCACCCATTTGTCAAGCTTTTTTACCACTTTTTACCAATTTGCCAATTTGACGCAAATGGACTAATTTTGTTTTGACGCTAACGTCTAAAGCTGCTGCTAATTCAGCCATAGATTGTGTATCATCAGCTTCCACAATCGCCTATAATTCGTCATTGTCGACCAAAGTCTCTCTTCATTACAGTTACAGTTACAGTCTTCATTTTTCAGGTCGAAATTCCCAGAACGGAAGCGAGCAAACCAATAACAGGTGGTGCGTTGTTGTAGTGTTAGCTCCGTAAACGACGTTGACGTTGCGTGCCGCTTGTTCCGCGTTGCTGCCACGACGGTACTCATATTCCATAATTACTCAAATTTTTAACGTATCCATGACAGTAAGAGACTTAGGAGTCATTTTCGATTCAAAGCTCATATTTGACTCACACATTGATAATATAGTAAATAAAGCTTCCAAAGCCCTAGGTTTCGTCTTAAGATTATCGTCGGAATTTAAATGCATTAAGACTCTGAAGATATTGTATTGCGCCTTTGTTCGTAGTCACTTAGAATATGCTTCTCAAGTTTGGAACCCTAACTATAATATATACATCACACGTATTGAACGAATTCAAAAACGCTTCTTTCGATATTTGCAATTTAGAACTTCTTATTACTTTACCGATTATATAGAACGATGTAAACATTTCCACTTTTTGCCACTCTACGAGCGACGTAAAATAGCCGATTTAATTTATTTAAGTAATATAGCCAATGGAATTATAGACTGTCCAGAATTATTATCTAGAGTTCAGTTATGTGTCCCTACAAATACATTAAGAAAACCGAAGCTATTACATGTGCCACTTGTCAGGACGACATATCGCTAAAATGCCTTTCTGATCCGAGCATGTAAATATTTTAATTCATTAGACAATAACCTAGATTTATTCTCAGATAGTGTATCATGCCTTAGAAAAGGTTTCTCTAGATATTTTTTTACATAATATCAACTTTGTGCGTGTAATCATGTTATTATTTGTACATCTATATTGGTAGCTGTCTTTTCTTTCTTTATTTATAGTTTTTATAAGTGGAAATTTGTAATTAGCCTTAGTATGTTATTTATTTGTTATTTTATTAGTGTTAGCTGTAAGTTTCCCTAAATAAATAAAATAAAATAAAATAAAAATAAAATAACAGTACCTGAAATCCATCAAAATGTAAAAAAACTAACGTAATAAAAACAAAAACTTAGAATTTTTGTTTCAACCTAATTAGTGTCTCTTACTGCTAGAAGTATTAGGTCTTTAGTTTTTATTACGTTAGTTTTTTTACATTTTGATGGATTTCAGGTACTGTTATTTTATTTTTATTTTATTTTATTTTATTTATTAATAATTATACGATATGGTCAAAAACTTCAATTTTTTTTTTTTTTTAATATTTACTTTTTATTTTGTCACCTAGAACCAATTCCATATAAATTATCATTCCATATATTGGTTTCTGTATTCTCGGCATATTTACAAAACATATACCCCGCGAATAAAGCTTTTACTGTACTTACCTAAAAATCATATTGGACAAAAACAAGGATTGGATGTAATTATAGGGGTAAATATACAGCTTCAAACAATTGTGATTATATAGCGTAAAGATCTGTCTTACACTATCTCATGAGTTCATGCTCTTTCCTTCCCACTCCCCACCTCCCAGCGCATACTTAAGGCGCGGTACAGCGGTTACGGTCAGACTACAGGATACCTTTCATCCAGAAAACAAATGCACTTTTCAAATGGGTAGGTCAAAACTATATTATCGTGAGCAAAGCGGGGGGTAAAAGCTCATTCATCTAAATTAATCATCAAAGGAGAGAAAAAAAATATTGGAATTTATTGAGACACTGTCAAATATTTGAAAATGTAATTCGTAAAAATCTATATTACATTAAGCCATAGACAATATCATAAATATTTATAAAAGAATACATCAGCTTCGAGGCTCGTAATAATAATACCGTTACTCTATATATCACAATCTTTAGACATTATTTATCGTTATATTTTAATTGCAATAATTAATGAGTCTAATTTTGTAACAATTAAAAAACACACGATACGAGTGAAATTAGTCAGAGAGACATGCAATCCTAAAAATTCCATAGAACAATTATTCAAGCCTCATTAGGCCTCGAATGGAATCGAATCCGCTACATAGGTTACATCGTTAAAGGTGGCCAAATTAATCAAGAAAACAGTCCCAGTAAATTAGACCTGCGATTCCCAACCTTTCTGCTAATGTGGAGAATTATTATATATAGAAACGTTTCAAATGATAGTAAATTTATTGCAAAACAGTACTCAAAACTACAATTATACTATAAGTACAATTATATTATAAAATACACCACGTGAATGTTTAGACAGTAGCAATATTTATGAAGGACACTCTGCACTCGATTCTCGTTCTACGTCAATTAAAAATATAGGTGCTTAATATTTGACCTAATTATTTAGAAACATACAAAAATTATACTCAATCCTCTAAGCGTCTATGTTAAAGCACAGTGTCAATGACTGTCAGGTGAAGTGAAAATGAAGCAAACCAACTAACAAAGGATATTTTTTCGAAGTTTGAACAAACAAAAGAGTTTATTGTCCGTTTTATTATCGAAGGCTATTAACTACGGGTCGACGCTCGCAAGTTTTATCACCGGTCATTCAACCTAGGTTTATTTAAGTTATTTTCCATACTTTTGAAATACTTAGAACAAACTTTACCTAAGGTTATCTTTGTTGCCTATTAGTATTTGTTTTGATATTATTATTTTTACATTTAGTGGCTCACAATTAACAATATTTAAGTTGTCACTATCTTGTAGAAGAAAATTAGATTTGAAGTATCTACTAAACATATTAGAGATATCTTCTCCCCGACTCGATGACTGCAGGCCAGATTTCATTACCGAAGGGTAAGAAAAGGACTGATTCTTACTCTTTATGTAACTCCAAAAATTTTTAGGAAATTTTGAGATATTGGATTCTATGTGTGCGATGTAACTATTAAACATATCAGCTTCAACTAACTTAACTCTCTCTCTTAAGAGAATAAATGAGTTGTAGTCGGCAATATTACCGTATTTTTTAAATTTACGATGATATTTATATTTTTCCTTTATCATTTTTATTAGTGGAGTTTTATACCAAGCAGGATACTTTAAATTTGAGGAGATGATCTTAGATGGTATATATGTAGTGCGTGTCTTGTAAAGGATCTCGTAGAAATAAGAAATAGCGTCTTCCAATGATCCAGATAAGAGGTGGTGATGCCAGTCTATTTTATTTAATTCTTCTCTTATTGAGTCAAAGTCACCCAATTTGTATAAGAATTTTTGGTACGGTTGACTGGTTAATTTGTGTAATTCTACAAAATCAGTCTTAATGCATAAAGATTTATGATGTTGGTCTTCTGGTACAAGAGGATCATGACACCAGGAGACTGATACCTGGCTATTTGAAAATACCAAATCCAATATTCTATTGTTAACGTTTGAGCAGTGATTATATTGAGATAGGTTACAAGAGCTCAGATCATCGAAAAAATCACTTTGTGTGATACCTTTAATATTTGAAGGTGAATAACCACAACCATCTTCGGCTAAAGTCCAGGATATGTTAGGTAAATTAAAGTCGCCTAGGATAATTACTTTATCCTCAGGACAAGCCAATAACATGTCAGACATATTATTTGAGAAGTTGTGAAGTTGAGCATTTATTGAGCTACCTTCATTCTCAGAGCATATATATACTACACAAACATGTATTTTGTACATAACTTTGGGTTTTTTGTGGTGAAGTTTTAAAGTTACCCACAAATCCTCTGCAGTCGAACACCAATTATCATGAAAATCTCCAGTTAGTTCACGTCGAAGAGCTATAAGAACTCCCCCTCCCATCTTCTGATTCGTTCTACTATAGTCCCTATCTCGCCTCCATACTAGGTAACGATCATCAAACAACTCTTGGTCACGAATACTATCAACAAGCCATGTTTCTGTTAGACAAATCACGTCATATGAATTTTGACATATATTTCTGAAGAAAGTACTTGCCTTTGTCCGTAGTCCCCTAACATTTTGATAATAAAATGTTAAGGGCATTGCAAGAGAATGGTAAATAACACCATCAACTGATGGTAAAATAAAACATCGTTCGATAACATAAACGCCCTCGATTCTATAAAATTAAAAATTAATACAAATAATATAGAACTATAAACTTTCAAGTATATGGCTCTGACACATCGTACGCTAAAACGGTGTTTGATTTCAGCATTATAAATGTAGCAAGTACTAGACGAGACTGATGTAATAAGTAAATTAACTATCACTAACAACATTTGATAAATAAATATTGAAAAATAGGGTAAGACTACCAAAACATAATGTAAATAAATAACTAACATAATATACATACCACACAACCGTAAAGCAATGTCATGGAATGTTAAATTAAATGTTATGGAACTCCTTGACGCGTAGAAATAGATATGTCGTCTTTGTAGTCCTTTTGTTAGTAGTGACGAGAGCTTACCACAGAACTGAACAAAATGACCTCGTAATGAACTCTCAGAAACGCATAAACACGCTGCAGCATTTACAAACAAATGTAATCTTTTAAAAGAATCGAGTATAAGGCTTATTGTTTATCAGAATATCGTCTCTCAAATCTTGTTTATAATGAAACGAATTATTCAGTGAAAAGTGTATTAAAATTAGAGATGCAAAGTTTATCGGTGGAATTAGGGTTAGTTTTACACAAAGACCATCATATGCTGTTATCAACTTACAGTTCAGGTGTTTTGTAGTATGTTTTTCATAGAATTAGTTTTGAACTAGAAGCATACTCTAATATAAAAATTCTCCTATCTAAATCTCTGAGCGCATACTCAATATTTGTAGCTAATATCTTCAGTTATCACGATATAGTTACTCACATAGCCCATGAGGAATTAAACATTAATCATACACTATGACAATTTTCAGCGTAAACTCTATATTTCTAGCTACTTTATACTATACAAAAATGTTCTTATCACGACAAAAAAACGCATCCAGCTCATTCATCTGATACTGTGAGACTAAACATTTGAACCCAAACGTAGCTACTATGAATACTAAAGTTCAATTATCATCATACAGCTGATCATCTGATCTAAAAAATGAAAGGTTGATCTAAATTGCAAAGTTGATGTTTCTAGCGATTACCAGTACTAAAATTATGTTATCGTGATACAGCTACTCACTTGGTTTATGACAAATGATACTCTCATCTGATACGACAAGACTCAATCTCTGAACACAAACTTTATGTTTCTAATAATTATCTATATATTATTCTATACATATAATAAGAATGTAAATTTTCGGGAAAACAATTGATGCAGGTGTCTGGGAATAAGTAATAAAATACATTTCAATCATTTATAGAAATGCCTGTCTGTCTATCTGCTTGTCTGTCTGTGTCTATCTGCTTGTCTGTCTGTATGTATGAACACGCATCACTGCTAAAGTACGGGGTTTGTAATGAAACCTCTTCTTCTTACTCTTGTCCCACATAAGTAGTGTCGGTACAACATGTTTCTCATGTTGTGGTATATTATTTGGCTTAATTTTTACGATCGTCCGCCTGCCTGACATCAACCCTCCTTGGGATTATATTATTGTACCACTGTATTTATGATTATTATTATATAGTTACGAAGTCTGATGGGCTCTTTTAGCCTTACAATTGTTCGTTCCGTTTGTAATAAAACCTGACCAAGAAAGTCATAAAGCATTTCCTCGAGAGTAACTTAGTCTTTATTTCATTAAAGTCGGTCCACTGTATCAAAAGTTATTGTAATTTGAATGACGGCTCGAGTTAAGAACGAGAGAAGAGAAGTAATAAAAAGATAAAATATCATAAAGCTGGAGGGTTTCTTTGTTTGTTGTACGCGCTAATCTCGGGAACTACTGGTCTGATGTGAAAAATTCTTTCAGCGTTAGATACCTCATTTACCGAGGAAGGATATAGGCTATATTGTCATGTAAAGGTTTCATACCTTAAGGATCAGGTGAGAGCTATTTCGTGATAAAAGAATTATAATATTGACTAGCTTCTACCCACGACTTCACCCGCGTGGAATAGTAACTTTGGGCTAACACTAACACGCAGTGGAAGCTCTCAAATGGAAAAACGTCCTGATTTTGTAACACTCTTTATTGGTGCTCCGCTCTTATTAGTCTTAGATAATATATATATATATATGTCGGAGGAAGCTATAAGTCGAGTTGATTATTGTTTGCACATATAATATTATTGGTCTTCATCTAAATTCTTAATTTAATTTTATTTGATTTATAACATTTTTCCATAACTTAAAAGCCTTAATAATCTGATAAAAGTTAAGAATATTGTAA
The DNA here is from genome assembly GCA_015888305.1 of Antheraea pernyi. Taxonomy (NCBI): domain Eukaryota; kingdom Metazoa; phylum Arthropoda; class Insecta; order Lepidoptera; family Saturniidae; genus Antheraea; species Antheraea pernyi. Next base: position 264,607 of record MU159000.1, read on the forward strand.
TTCACATAACGACCAATCAGAACAGACCATGTGCCTCGAGCGGAGTCGAGACAACATTTACTTTAAAAGGCGTACAGTTTTATTACTTTCGAAATACTTAATTTTTATTCTATTTCATTTGTTACATTTTACTATAGATTAAAACCTTAATAATGTAATAGAAGCTACATACAATGTAATTTACGTAATGACCAATCAGAGCAGAGCTAATGCCTCGAGCGTGGTCGAGGCGCCATCTTTACTTTTAGAAGGTGAACAGTTAATTGTTAATTTTTACAACGATATCATTGTATAGTGTAAACCTATTGTTGAATCTAAATTAAAGTAATGAGAATATTGTGTTTTGTGCTCGCATTTTACCCGAATGACGCCCACTAAACCCGTAACCACTAATGACGATGCCAACGGGAATAACGTTTTCCCCGACATATATATATATATCGAAATAGCTCTCACCTGATCCTTAAGGTATGACACCTTTACATGACAATACGACACCAAGCCTTTAAGTGCAAACTCGATGTTTCTAACTATTATCTAGACTATGATCCAGTTACCACAATACTACTCCTCATGAGAATGTTGACATATTATACCTTGATCGGGCACTAAGAGGCAAAATATTTGAACACAAATTCTATGTGTCTGTCTATTGCGTATACATATTTAGGTTTAGTTATACTGTTCTTGTATGACCTTGAGAAACTATAATTTATTTTGGTACTATAGCATCAAATATAACAAAAAGAAGAACATTAATAATAAGAAAATATTGTAATATTATTTATAAAAGTATCAAAGTTGTTTCAACTGCGCTATAATTCCCAAGCTTATCAGTTGTCGTGTATTTGTGCGTGAGCTATGCGCGTCTAGTAGGACTCGATGCCTAAATTAAACAGTATAAATTGAGAGCGCGTCCTTAAGATGTCACTAGAGACATAAATTCATTTATTTATTTATAAGGCGCACATTACAAAACATAAGTTCAAATGTTTACAGTTACTTTTAATATTTTTTGTCTGCTATATTATCCAAATGTATATGCATGCACATCTATGCTTCACAAATACAATTCTATAAACATAGACGAGCATACTAACTTAAAATGTAACAGTATTTTATAGTTTTAACTCGTGTTTACAGACTAGCAACGAAATTGGCTCAGACTAAATTTATGTTGCAGGAGATATAGTGTGTGATAGTATTGTATGAGCAACACATGTTAGCAATCGAATTATTAAAAGAAATGTTATTTTTATAAAAAGGAATATGAAACAGTATTTTGCAGCAGTAGTGTTAAAGTTAAGCAAGTATAGTAATTGTGGACAGTCTATAATATAGTTAACTATTTTATGTAAGTAAATTAAATCACCTGCTTGGCTTCTACTAGACAAAATTAATTATTGTTACCGCCCACCTCCGGTGCCGCTGCATCACATTCAAGAGACGAGACTACAACACGACCGGAACATTGATATTAGCGCCACCATATTACAAATATACGTTGACACCAGCGCCATCATATTAAAGATACACATTGATACTAGTGCCACCATATTAAGAGACACATTGAAACTAGCGCCACCATAATAAAGATACATAAATAAGAATAATTATTATTATATAATTTTAATAAGACGTAAATAAGAATATCATTATATAGAATTGAATCATTAGTTTGATCATTATGAATAATAAATAGTATATTCTATGACTTCATAGTTCGGCCATGAAAGGCTAGATGTCGCTGATCTACATGTCGAAACAGATTAGTAAACACATTCGAGATACATAAATAAGGATAATTATATAAAATTGTTATATAGCTTAAATAACATTAATTTGTTCATACTTTATTATTTTTGTGTTACTTAAATTATTTTGGGGAATTATGTATAAATAGTAATCGCTTTGACTTATATAGATGGGCCTTTAAAAGACAAGATGTCTGTGATATCTACGCACTTCTTATATAACAAGTATTGTAAGGCGAAGCTCTGGCCAAATAAATAGTGACTGTATCTACGAAGTAATTATTGGCGTTCCTGACTGCATCGACACTATACGTGATTAGTGTAATATTATCAACGTGTGTGAGTTTATAGAAAATAAAACCAACTAGTTAAACATCAATAGAATAATTTAATTGACAAATATAAGTTATAAACTTCATCTAAAATTTATTTTCTATAACTAACTTACATACTTACTTAAATAGGTAACAAATTACTTGAGAGAACAAGTATAGAATAAAGTTTTGAAATCAGCATACGCATAAATATTTCTTTATGTATAATATTTCTTTAACAAAGAAATATAGCAATACAATTGTTTTGTATTGATAGGTTATAACCGACAGGAGAGTAAGTTTGAGAACCATGTAGACAATAAAATAAGTTTAAACCTAACAACAGCAGTATGCACCTTTCTACTACATTGTATATAAAATCTCTAGAGTATCTAAATAAATAGCAAACGTATAAAGCAATTATAAGACAAACGAGAAAAATTTTTAATTAAAAAATCAATGAATTACAATAAATGTTTTGTTTTTTTGTTATAAGAGGCAAACGAATATGTGGGCCACCTGATGTTAAGTGATCACCACCGTCCATAGACACTAACAACACCAGGGGAGTCGCAAGTGCGTTGCTATCCTGTGCTTAGAGGGATGGGAAGTGGGCCTCCGGCGCCCTCACTGACCGAACGAAACGCAACAATGCAAGCACTGTTACTTCACGTGGGTGTTATGTGAGAGGGTGGTACTACCCCGGACTAGCCAAACCCATTTATACTGAAACCAGTAATCATACATTTAATAAATTCAATTTTAACCACGCCTAAATGAATGAATGAATGAATGAAATGAATATAAACAATTAAAATACGATTTAGCTCATTTTGTAAATGTAATCATTTAAATATAGATCTTACAGATATAACCATATATAATATGAACTCCAGAATGTATAGAATGCTCAGGGTTGATATTTTCTTCCATAATAAACGTATAAGTGTATAAGTGTTACCGAGTTTCACAGTTTATTGCACAAGTAGGTCAACGTACCTATAAAATGTTGGATTATTGACCATTCTATATTGTAGACAAAGAATTATCAACTCTGTTATCCAGTAACAAGGAGTGATGAATACTGATTAAAGTTATCCACAACATTCGCGTAATTTTACTGATACACACTATTTTATGACAAGAGCATATATACTATTTTATAAAGGTCAAAGAGATACATCAATCACTTTTAACTCTAAAATCATAAACAGCAAAATATGTGGGCTTTTTATCTCAGAATCCGTGTACCTTAAGTCTCTCGCTTTACTAGATTATTTTTTTTCGAATTGTCTACGTTATTGGCCTAGCAAGGCCTTATCAGCTTCACCGGACTACTAAGGCGAGCGCTTAATAGGCACTCAGCCGATTTTATTTTGGCAACTAGCTCAAGGGTGCACGGCACACCTTGGTTTGGGCTGTTGCCTAGCTCATGCGCGCGCGACTTAATCCCTTATGGATACGCCACCCCCCCGGGGAGGGGGGGGGTTATGTCCGACTCGCACAGACTAAAACCCCACGGTGTACCGACAGACCGTTTTGTGGGGGCGGCAAGGGATCGTTTGAGCTAATCAACCTTGTTGAGCCCCCACGGTCCGCCCGGCGGAAGGAGACCTCCTTTGGCGGAAAAGAGCTAACCTAAGCTACGCTACATATTTATATACATACGTATATAAGTTAGTGAGATATATATGTGTACCAAGCATATAATTATACCTCAATAATTATTATATGTATTTCGTGTCGGATAATTTTTTTCTTGAAAAAATTCAGTTCGATAAAAAAAACCCTTCCACTTTCATGTGGGCATGCACGTGTGTGGAGGTGATATGTGTAATGTTGTTGCAGTAATGAAAGAGTTTGTGTCACTGCATTCGCTCGGGCCTTTACTAGAAATCATGGTATGTTTTTACTATTTTCTTATAAGTGTTTTGAATGAAATTTTGTAATTAAATTTGAATTTGATAACCCAAGGACTTTTGTTTTTCAGATATGTTCCGAATTTCACACACGTAAAAGTAAAAAGGAGAAAAACCTGTTACTTCATTTTAAAAATGTAATGTTTTTTATTATTATGATTTGCATTAATTAAAAAACATGTGTTATTATTATTGAACTGATTTATTGTAAACTCATGGTTAACTTTTCATGTTTTATGAAACAAAATAATACGCATTCTAAAAATAATTCTTTTTCTTTTACTTCAAACGAATATATCGTACCAGAAATTAAAAATATAATCTAAAAATTGCTACCATCAGTTTAACTGTGGCCTTGAGTAGTACTCGAATCAGGGCATTTATCCAAAAATCGTGAACCTTTTGTAATGGATCGTTCCGGAGTCTACATAAATATATGTCGTTCATTCTATGAAATCGTTCTACTTCCAAATTGTAAAATATCAAATTGTAACAAAAAACTTTCTAGTACCATTAATAAACCAGCAATATATTAACTGAAAATCTTTATCATCTCTAACCATATTCTCATAATAACTAAAGAAAGAGAATCGTTTTGGTCAAGTCTAATATTTATACTGGGCAAGATTAATCCTTCCCCGCCATTTTAAAATACCTGCGTAAAACAAAACGCACGGCCGAGTGACTCACGCGGAACTAGCGACAACTGTCGAAAACAAAAAGTCTGCCGCGCTTCAAAATAACGTTTGCAACGTTGCACTAGTATTCCCTTAAAATTATTGAAAGACTATACCTACACTGTGAGATTAAATTCAAGAAAGTGGACCAAGACAGGGGAAGATCCAATACGTTCAAGTATCCTATTATCCCTTACCCTAGTTAAACATATACTCATGTATATTCACGCTTAGCCAAGGCTACTTAAATTCTTACAAAGATAATATATACGTTGTTGGTACCGAAGGTAATATCATGACTTATTATTTTACAATATATTTCATAAGAACCATTAGGTCCGACCCAAAGTACAGTAGACTGTACAAAAGACCCTGGTTCCGGTCAAGATAATCTTAAAAATACCCTATCCATATTTCTTATAATATAATATGTATACTATATCTATTACTATTTTAAAACAAAAGTCTTCTTCTTTTTCTTGTTTTGGCTCCGCAGAAACACTTCCCAGTGTCAATGTTTTGTTTCAATGGAGATTATAACATATTTTACACAATATGTATCGGGTGAATAATTTCAATGTTCCAACAAGATGGTGGCTCTCTTGTTAGAACTTTCCAGGTAGTTTTTGTGGCATCTCAGAATTCATGGTCCGTGGTATTATTTTCCATTCACTTCACTTATGTACAATAACCGGACTGTATTACGTAAAACACCACCAATTTGACAAAATATAGAGTCAAACTACATGACAGACCAAAATCCCGCCAAAAACTTAAACAAAAGTCAAGTCTTTGAGAAATTTGAAAGAAGAAGCTCTGAATATAGACACGCAGATCACAGATTAAACGTATTTTAATTTATCTATGGTTGGAGAAGTTTGTGGTTTAGCATTATGTAATCTGGGGTATTGTTTTTTTGTGAAAAGACATTTACAGAAAACAGTTTGAGTATGTTATTTTAAATTATATAGTTGTAAAAATAGGAGTGACTTTTATGAAAATTAGTTTTAGTTGTAGTTTTTCGAGTCCTAGTTATAATTTTTAATTGTTTTAAAATAAATGATCGCAATTATTTCAGAAACTCAGTACCTATTATTTATTTTTATGATATCTTTCCTCGAAATAACGCTTAAAAGTCTTAATTACATACAAACCTTTCAAAAGAAATTCTCTAAAAGGTAGTGAAAACTGTATCAAAAGCTGCTGCTTAGTTAGAAATACTTAGGTAAAATAGAAGAGACTTTGTCTTGTAATATATATCTTATTATTATAGATACGATGGTCATGTATTATTTGGGCACCAAAGCAATTTCACAATGTACCGAGAAGGCGATATGAAACTAGAGTTTAAAATAAAAAAGGGGAACAGTAGAATCTCAACAAACTAAAAGAATAATTGTACATCTCATTTCGATTTAAAACCAACATATTATTATTTTACGACGTTCCTATAATTAACTCTAATATATTTTGGTCGTAGTCATGTAGTCGTAGACACCTCGGGCTCTCCGACTGGACTCCACCTTCTTTACCCAGCAACCAAAATGTTTCCATGGTACCCTTACCCTGTAAAAACGAATATAGCAGATATATCTAATGTTCCATTAAAAGGAAAACATACAGATAATTATTCGTATCCTTATCCCTACTAATATTATAAATGCGAATGTGAATTTGTTTGTTTATTACGATTTCGTGGATGTCAGGGAACAGAAAAAGACAAAAATAAGAAGTATTTTACGAGAGATACGTTAGATCTACATTAACGCGAGAGATATCGAAAGTAAAAGCTAGTTAATTTCATAAATCCGAAAGTGACGTCTGCCGGTTTGTTCCGGTCAATGAAGTGATACCACAAGATTATATTTCATTATATTGTATTAAAGTTTTATACACAAAAATGAACGAAGAACAAAGAATCGTATAAGTAACAAGTCAAAGAAATTCACTCACCGCAATATCGATAACCCCCCTAGATTTCATTTGATAATTGCCATTTTCCTCAAGAGCTTTCTTTGTCGTATAAGATATGTGAATTTTCATGGCTGTAAATAAAATTATAATAGACATGTTACTATAAAGATATAATTATAAGATACTTTCTTGTATCTTTTTTTTAAATCGACGTTGCAAAGAATTTGCCAGTGTCAAATACTTTTGTTGTCTATGGAATATGTCTTATTTTTAATACCGAAGACATTTATTGTAGTAAAGTGTTACAATATTAACTCCTTAAAACCCACTAGAATTGTATTTAACTAGATCATGGCTACCATAAACCAGTTGTAATACCCGCCATAGTGCACGGTAAGGCTCCAACGCTAGCTGATGTATATCTGATAAACCACCGGGGTGCTAGGGTGTTTGTACCCAACAAGCCAGCATACACACGTGGTAAGCCTGTCACAGCGACTTTTTTAGTTTGTCGCATTTGCAGATCAACCAGTGATAAATTTCTATTCATTTTTGCGATTCTGGATCAGTCAGTGATGACTTTCATTTAATTCGTCACCTTCATGAATTAGGCAGTGGTAAATTATTTTAGTTTCTCACATTTCTCGACCAGCCACTGATGACCTTCTTTTAGTTTTGTTTTCAGCCAGAGCTGCCTTTCTTTAAGTTCGACGCATTTCGGGGTCATTAAACGGATACTTTTGAGATCAGCGAGCGTGTATTCAGCAGCGAACAAGCTTGTAAAACAGCATGAAGGTGACGCGACTGGAAATAGATTGCGTATATTTCGACAGCCACTGTTTTTATTTGTTTTTCTCGAACCGACTACGTTATTGACCTAGCACGGTCTAGACCTAGCACGGACTAGTTTATGAGATGTACTGTGTTTATCACATACTACTTTAATAACATTACCTTCTCCGGTACTCTCCATCCTGCTCGCTGTGTTGATGGTGTCCCCGAAGAGGCAGTAACGAGGCATGGTGGTGCCCACGACGCCGGCCACACACGGCCCCGTGTTCAGTCCGACGCGGATACGAAGCAACTCTGTAGGACGATGTGGCACTTTGGCCCCTTCCAAACTACGCATCAGTGATAGTGACATATCTGCTATCTCACAAGCATGCCTGTTGCCTGGAAAAAACGTACTCGAATTTAATTATAGCTCAAAGCAATAATCCACAGCCGTGTTTATCCATCGGGCCCCAACCCTATGGTGCGCGGATAACCTAAAAGTGACCATAAAATATAATAATGAAACCGACAAAAAAGCTATTATCTCTCGGCAGCGGCTCAAGCCTAGGTTCGTTCCCTCGGCAGGGAGCCCTTGAGTACGCTGCTCGCGCGATACAGTGACACACCCGTACATCACTGCTACAACACTACACACATCACCTCCACACACGTGCACGCCTACACGCTTACACATAAAGTGGATGGGTTTTTCTTTTTTTTCCCGTATCGAACTGTAATAGTTTAGAATCTTTTCCGATACAAAATACACATAGGAGTTGTTGAGATATGTATGCTTGGTACACATATATGTTTCAACAACTCTTGTATGTATGAATAGTTTAGCTTTAACTTAGGTTAGCTTTGTTAGGTCGCGAATTGCATGAACAGGCAACAGCCAAGCCGAGGTGTGCCGTGCACCCTTGAGCTGGTTGCCAAAACAAAAATCGGCTGAGTGCCTTAAGCGCTCGCCTTAGTAGTCCGGTGAAGCTGTAAAGACCTTGCCAGGTCAATAGCGTAGTCAGTTCGAGAACAAAAAAAAAAAAAGCTATTATCTCATCAAGAAATTTGAGTTACTAACGTAGATTTATATAATATCTATTGTAACTATTTAAAAAAAAAAGACATTGAAATCAGCTATAATTCGTTAAGTATAATGATAATATCTTGTCTTGCCTACTTTAATAGTGTATTTAAGTTCCACTAGATTCAGAATCGGTGACACTAATATTAATGAGTGAATACTTTCTCCGTCATATATAATTATAATTGAAAGAAACTAACCATTCCTCTGTGGTAGTCCGGAGACAGCCATATATGAATCGCCGATTGTCTCCACTTTGTATACGTTGTACTGCATTATTTTTTCATCAAATAACCTGTAATTAATAATATATTAACCATAATTAAAATTTACAATAATATTACATTTGTATTGCGATAATTTCAATGTTCCAACAAGATGGTGGCCCCTTTGTTAGAACTTAGAAAGGAGGTTTTGTGGCATCTAAACTTTCATGCTCCGTGTTATTATTTTGTATCCACTTGTGCACAATAACCAAACTATATTACGGAAAATGTCACCAATATTACAAAATATAGAGTCGCATATAACAAGATTATGAATAAAATATAAAAAAAACACTACTTGAATAACTAAGATCACGCCAAAAACTTCGGTTAAGACCTATAAGGTGTCTAAAAAAACGATGATATATACGTATACACAAATATATATGTGTCTATACATATATTAATTGTCTACAAATATTTAAATTTATTATGGTTTTTCATTAATAATCCGAACCGTAACTATCTCTCTTTCTATCTTCACTAACTTATATCTCTCTCTCAACATCCGTTCGCCTCACCCGAATACACGTTTTCGATCCGATCGAAGTTTTACTTCAAAAATATAAGAATGCTAAATATATACCTGTATAACATATTAAGCATGTTTATAACTTCCATTGGAGTACTGTTAGCTGATATGGTGGTGAAGCCAACAATATCACTGAAGAATATAGTGACCGCGTCGAAAGCCTCCGCCGGGACAGTCCGCTGCGCCCGCAATCTGCGTAACACTGGCAAAGGCAACATTCTGGACAGCAGTAGATCGCTCTTCTGTTTTTCTTGCATCAGTCTCTGTGTACTCAAGTCTATGGAACGTGTGAAGGTCTGAAAACAATTCACAATACTTTGCAACGAATGCCAATAAACATATTCAATAACGCACGCAACAAAGTTCCCATTAAAATGAGTTTGGATAGAATAAACGTGCGTCACTTTCGCGCTTATAATAAAGCGCTATCGCTGCCTTTTTTACACAGTCCCGTAAGTGTACAATAAGATTTATAAAAACATTTTCATAATTAAAAAAAATTATTAGATACATTTATGTAAGTTATATACAAACTATTTTCAAACACTCAATAAATTATTTTACAATATAATGACTAAATATTTACTGAACACGAATTAAAAAACAACACATTATTCGCAATACAAAACTTGAAAAAGTAAAACATTTTTTTAATGTTTTATGAGATTTACAACGACGAGTCATACAACAAACAAACATGAGACACTATAACTGGTTTATCACATATGACTGATGGTAACGATTCAGGCACTCTATACATAGATACGTTTATGAGTCACTGTGACTGGTTTATCAAATGTGACTGGTGGTAACGACTTAGTGTGGTACAGACACTCTATACATATATACGTTTAGTAATATTGAATCCTTTTACCTGTATAGTGGTGATTATGTTTCTGAGCAAGAATATGATTGCAAGGAAAGCCATCAACACAATAATCAGTATTATAATGCATATCGTAAGGGTACGGCGCGCACTCAATACTTCAGTCTCCACTGACTCACTGAAAGGATAATAACACTGTCAGTCATAACTCTGACAACGGTAACCGCTAATAAAACAAACTATAACGTAATATATACCTAATAAGGATTTTTTTTCTAATTCTTATATAGTTCTTCAGAAAGTTACGATAAAGATATAGACGAATTGGTATGTATGTAAGTACAAAATCCTTAAAATTGACTGTAATAACATTCGAAGCGCATTTAGAAACAGACATAGTTTTGAAATATGTGGAGACGATGAGCTTGAATGATCTATTGAGAAATATATCAAACATAGAACAATATAAAATATCTTGACCTACACTTGTCGCTTATAGGTATAAAAGTCAAGTTAGGTAAGAAAAAAGTAAACTCCATGAGTGTTTTGAATAAATAGTAAAGGGTGTACCTATTTGTGGTCTTAGGCAACAAAAACACAGACCGAATTAAGAAATTTTGTGAACTATACCATCCACATAGACAAAATTCATTTATTTTACATTATACAAGATTCAATTACCCAAGATTTTTTTTCTAGACATACAATATAGTAGCAGTCAATGCTTTAAAAAATTATTAATTTAATTACAAACTTATAAAGTATTAATTAGAGACATCAAAACTCCAATGAGTTATTCTTACCTGATTACTTTCCTTAACATAACTTGAGCAACTTTTAGTTTATCCAGATTTACTCTTGACTGCGCTATATAATTCTTTGGTTTGTTTGCTTCTATTGTGTAATTGCGTAGATTATTTTTTTCAGACTCATAACTGAAAAAATATTACTAAAGAATAATTTAGAATAAAGAAATACCTTTATTACATACATTATAAATTTTCATAAATCGCTAAGTTTAATGTAAACATAATCTATACTTCTGTACTGATATTATAAAAAGGTAAATGTTTGTGAGTTTCTGACGTTGTAGGGGGTAATCTCAGGAACTACTGATTGGATTTGACAAATTACTTTAGTGTTAATAGCTTATTTATCAAGGAAGGTTATAGGCTATATATCATCACGCTAAAACCAACAGGAGCGGAGCACCAATGAAGACTGTTTCAACATCGGGGTTTGTTTCTCCTTTTCTGAGCTTCCGCTGCGTGTTAGCGTCAGCCCCAAGTAACTATACCACGCGGAGGAAGTCGCGGGTAGAGGCTAGTCTTATCATAAATAAGTACCTCTATTGACAAAGATTAGTACAAATCTGAGAACATTGTTACAACGACGTGTAAATTGCTTAAAGCTTCCATTCGCTTTAATTCACCAAAGGGGATAATCCTTTGTATTCGTGAATTATTACTACTAAACGATCTAAAACAAGCGTTGATTTTTCCTCCTTTATACAAAAACCCCTAATCAAAACTACAAGCTTAATAATAATGTTAGTATTACGTATTGAGTAGAAAACCTATTTTATAATGGTACAGAAGCAATATTTAACGAAAAACACAATGTTGTTTAAAGAAATTTTGATTCTTACAATGAGCTGGAATTTTCTAGCAAAGGAAAATATAGTCATGAAACTATAGTGATAGGGCCCTTTATAAGGCCCATCTAATACTATGTACCTATTTAAAATAAAATAAAAACTCTTCAATCACCTTCACATATTTAAGTGCACTTTCTGGTAATTGTACTTGAGAGTCAGTCCCTTTTCACGCACGTCGCTATTTAATATCACGTGAGACTGTGCTCAAGTATTTAAATGAAATCGATAGAAAAATAGCTAACTGAATAGCTAAATTACAGTATCGAAGGGGAATAATGTCGACTAGATTAGAAAAATAAAAGAAACTATGAATAAATAAGAAACAGACATATAAATATAAAATATAATTTTCACTTCCACATTGATGACATAATATTTAAAGCAGTTCGATTATTACGGGTTCATGCAGTCAAAATGGTATTAGTACGACTTACAAAGAAAGGCTACTGAAAAAAATAGCTTAACCCTCACTAAATGGCAAGAGAATAAGTGCCTTTTCATAAGAATTTATTTTTTAGTTAACATTCACTCTCAAAGATTTCTCATAACGCGTCAATAACTTCAATAAAAACACAACGAACTTGAAACATAAATAATCCAAAAACTGAAGCTTATTCTCCCGCAGATTAGATCAATCGAAAAAAAAAACAAACATATTCAAACTCAATACTTCAGAAATACATAAATTTCTATTCCCGTTTCGACAATATTCAAATATTTCAAAAAGAGGATAATAATACCACGAGTATCTGTACGGAACGTAATATCTGTCGGTTCATTGGTAATTTGAGACATATCGCGTTTTCAATAGGGTTAGGGTTAAGTACTTGATATTCAGTAACAAGTTGGGCAATATTAGTTTATTTTTGTATACATTTTCTCAGCTTTTACCACACGTACAATTCTTTAAAATATTAAAAAAAAAACTATCATATACAGAGAAATCTCTCTGCCGATCTCTGTGTTCTACCGCTCTACCTACCGTCTCTCTCTGCCGTCGCTCTATCTACCGTTCTGCCGCAAGTACAATGGAGAGTGTTCTAAGGAGCTGTTTGAGCTTTTCCAAAACCGTCCCTTTAGCCTCCACACTACCTACTCCACCCTATACTTAAAGCCCTAAAAACTCGAGTGCGTGAGATTAAAGTGAGGCGATATAATTACATTTTTTTTATATTATAGGAGGCAAACGAACAAGCGGGTGATGGTAAGTGATCACCACTGTCCATAAACACTTACATCAGGGGAGTCGCAAGTGCGTTGCCAGCCTATGTTTGGGAGGAGGTAGGAGAAGGGCCTCTTTCACTTCACGTCGGTTTTCTGTGAGAGAGTGGTACTACCCCAGACGAGTCGACCCATTCATGCTGAAACCAGGAGTAGCTTTGGAACAGTGTCGTAAAATAATATAAAGTAAAAAAATAATATGCGGACTAGGGATGGCGATTCTTCACTAAAAAAATCGATTTTTAAATCGAACCGCATCGTGGCCTATGGAATCGATTCATAAAAAAATCCAAAAATCGATCTCAATTACTTTTTTCTTTTTCGACAACCTTTTTTGATATTTTTTAAAGATTTCTTTTAAATTATAAAATACTATCAGGCACGGCGGACTTTTTTTCCGTCTTGATAATAAAAAACCATTACAAATTATATACCTTAACTTTCCTTATAAATCACTTTATCTACTGGGGGATACCGCATGAAAATCCGTTCAGTAGTTTTTAAGTTTATCGCGAGCAGACACACAGACAGACAAAACGCGGTTGGGGACTTTGTTTTACAATATGTAGTGAAGTGTACTTACATAATATTGATATCCTCCAAAATATTCATTTCGTTTCTCAACTTTTCCACTTCCAAATACTGAATTGTTAATAGTAAATATTCTAAACCCGATTGTTGGGACACTTTCAACGCAATCTCTCCTTCCACATCCCACGTCTCGGTAAGCTTATAGTATGATAATACTGTAAGAGCGCGTGAGAACTGCTCCATTGATTTGAGCAAGTCTTCATATGCTGATAATTGTCTATAATTAATAATAATATATCAAAATCATGTATTTAATTACTGCGAAAAAATCTGTAACCGAAGAAAAATCCAAGAAAGATTAGAAGCAAGAATATCTCGTAATCGAAATAAGGGATCCACACTTTTTAAAGATTATACTTCATTAAAGCTTAGTAAATATTTTTTTTACCTTTGTAATTATACGTCAGCATAAATTAAAATACTAATAGGCTTGGATAAATAACTATATAAAGATTTAATTAAAGTATTTTTTCTAATGAAACTCAACTAACATGTATCTTACGGACGTCTGTGTACTAACATAAATAGAAATATGTTTATATACCAGGTGACTGTTTAGACACTCGCAGTATTGTAATATCAAAACAAATATTAATAGACAACAAAGAGAACCTTAGGTAAATTTTGTTTTAAGAATTTCAAAAGTATGGATAATAACTTTATAAAACATATGTTGAATGACCGGTGATAAAACCTGCGAGCGGCGACCCTGAGTTAATATTATAACTTTTCATCTTTTCTTTTCATGACGTTTGTTCGAACTTTGAAAAATTATCCTTTGTTATTTGATTTGCTTCACTTTCATTTCACTCGACGGTCATTAAAACTGTGCTTTAACATAGACACTTCAAGGATTTAGTATAATTTTTGTATGTTTCTAGATAATTAGGTCAAATATTATACACCTATTTTTTTATTGATTTAGAACGATAATCGAGTGCGAGTGTCCTCCATAAATATTGCTACTGTCTAAACAGTCACCTGGTATATATAAAGGTTATACTAAGTGATCTATCGCGGTAAATCTGACAGATGCGATTTTTTATATATTTCTACTCGGGTCAACAAGTAGAAATTCGTGTAAAATAGTGATGAAGCTCATAAAAATATAACAGATAGCTTATTGGATTCAGAACGACATGTAGGATAATGGAATTTCAATGATTTTACAACACATAAAAAATAATCTATTATTATGGACAAATACGTATAAATAAAACTCGTTTTTGAATATTTACTGTATTTTCAAATTCATTCAAATTTTTTTTAAAGTTTAGGTAGTTATATGTGCTGTCGACAGAAATTAAAACTCAAATCAATGGAATAACTGCCTTTTTTTTAATGTTAACAAATTATAATCTGAATTATTTCAGTTTCATAATTTGTAAATTGAAATTAATTAAAACATTAATCTGATTTTCACGTCTATTGCACTCCGAGCAATAATTATATACACTTTTTTTTTTCAAAAGGAGGCAAACGAACATGTGGATCACACTATTTTCACTTCTCAGAATCGGATTTGTATGGACAAGGCTTGTCTATTTTTGGTTATCAATCCACTCTCTAGATGTCACTGTTATATAATTTTTTTGGTAAGTTTGATAAGAAAAGATGGCGGATGACAATTAATTTTGATATTTCAAACTGACAACTTTAAACTATTTGTTTTCATTCTCTTTGTTTACATATTTGTTAAGAGAGTGTGCTCTGTTATTAAGTGATCACCACCGTCCATAGACACTAGCAACACCAGGGGAGTCGCAAGTGCCTTGCCAGCCTGTAGGGA
>MU159000.1:282735-343279 GCA_015888305.1 Antheraea pernyi
TTTTTTTTTTTTTTTTTTTTTTTTTTTTTTTTTTTTTTTTTTTTTTTTTTTTTTTTTTTTTTTTTTTTTTTTTTTTTTTTTTTTTTTTTTTTTTTTTTTTTTTTTTTTTTTTTTTTTTTTTTTTTTTTTTTTTTTTTTTTTTTTTTTTTTTTTTTTTTTTTTTTTTTTTTTTTTTTTTTTTTTTTTTTTTTTTTTTTTTTTTTTTTTTTTTTTTTTTTTTTTTTTTTTTTTTTTTTTTTTTTTTTTTTTTTTTTTTTGTTTGTTTGTTTGTTTGTTTGTTTGTTTGTTTGTTTGTTTGTTTGTTTGTTTGTTTGTTTGTTTGTTTGTTTGTTTGTTTGTTTGTTTGTTTGTTTGTTTGTTTGTTTGTTTGTTTGTTTGTTTGTTTGTTTGTTTGTTTGTTTGTTTGTTTGTTTGTTTGTTTGTTTGTTTGTTTGTTTGTTTGTTTGTTTGTTTGT
Organism: Antheraea pernyi; assembly: GCA_015888305.1. NCBI lineage: Eukaryota > Metazoa > Arthropoda > Insecta > Lepidoptera > Saturniidae > Antheraea > Antheraea pernyi. The sequence continues at coordinate 283,191 of MU159000.1, forward strand.
TTGTTTGTTTGTTTGTTTGTTTGTTTGTTTGTTTGTTTGTTTGTTTGTTTGTTTGTTTGTTTGTTTGTTTGTTTGTTTGTTTGTTTGTTTGTTTGTTTGTTTGTTTGTTTGTTTGTTTGTTTGTTTGTTTGTTTGTTTGTTTGTTTGTTTGTTTGTTTGTTTGTTTGTTTGTTTGTTTGTTTGTTTGTTTGTTTGTTTGTTTGTTTGTTTGTTTGTTTGTTTGTTTGTTTGTTTGTTTGTTTGTTTGTTTGTTTGTTTGTTTGTTTGTTTGTTTGTTTGTTTGTTTGTTTGTTTGTTTGTTTGTTTGTTTGTTTGTTTGTTTGTTTGTTTGTTTGTTTGTTTGTTTGTTTGTTTGTTTGTTTGTTTGTTTGTTTGTTTGTTTGTTTGTTTGTTTGTTTGTTTGTTTGTTTGTTTGTTTGTTTGTTTGTTTGTTTGTTTGTTTGTTTGTTTGTTTGTTTGTTTGTTTGTTTGTTTGTTTGTTTGTTTGTTTGTTTGTTTGTTTGTTTGTTTGTTTGTTTGTTTGTTTGTTTGTTTGTTTGTTTGTTTGTTTGTTTGTTTGTTTGTTTGTTTGTTTGTTTGTTTGTTTGTTTGTTTGTTTGTTTGTTTGTTTGTTTGTTTGTTTGTTTGTTTGTTTGTTTGTTTGTTTGTTTGTTTGTTTGTTTGTTTGTTTGTTTGTTTGTTTGTTTGTTTGTTTGTTTGTTTGTTTGTTTGTTTGTTTGTTTGTTTGTTTGTTTGTTTGTTTGTTTGTTTGTTTGTTTGTTTGTTTGTTTGTTTGTTTGTTTGTTTGTTTGGTTGAACGCTATGATCTCAGGAACTACCAGTTTGATTTGAGAAAGTCTTTCGGTTTTAGATAGCTCATTTATCGAGGAAGGCTATAGGCTATATATTATCACGCTAAGACCAATAGAAACACAGCTCCAATGGAAAATGTTTCAAAATCGGGCACTTTTTTCCTTTTGGGAGATTTCGTTAGTAGTAGTTATAATATTCGTCCAATAGGACAGGCGAAGGAATTAATCCGTACTGCCAATTCTGAAGTTGTCAATATAGGTTTCTTATATATCCTTTAATCAATTTTCTTCCATGAACAAGTTACAATAAAGGCATAAGTGCCATATCTTCTATATAATATGTCGTACATTATTTTATCCATCATTATTATTTTCTTAATCATAAAACAAAATTGTTCAAATAATGATTTCGTTAGCGTTAGTATTATATACGAGTACGTTGCCATGGTAACGTGGTAAGTTTATATTGCAAACATTTCGAAGTTTATTTTGTTTTCCTATGCAAAAAGTTTATACTAATTTAATTTCTAATTTTTTATTTGTTCTCTATTACGTATTATAAAAATAAAGTTTGTGTATGTAAAATTAAAATAATAACTTTTTGATCAATGGATATGGCTACAAATGACCAAAAAAAAATTTCTTTATACTTTGTCTATATTTTTATATTAGTATATTTTCTCTGTTTGTTTGTTGCGGGTAATTCGATATTTTAGTAAATTGTGAAACGATTTTAATGATTCTTTTTTTATTTGAATTGATACACTATGTAGTGATTAACTGCTACCTGGGCATTCGTTCGTGTGAAATTGATCAAACATATGTTACAACCGCGATAGATGTGTACCTTACTGGACTCCAATAATAATAAATATACCTAATTGAAAGTCATATATTTGTATGTAATATGAATTATATCATCTTTTTGGTCAATTTGGCGGCCATATTCTTTTATTTACCGCGTTTGCTTCTACATAACTCAGCGTTTATAGCAACGTATAAGAATAACTTAAGAATAACTTAACAATACGGGCATAATATATCTATATAATAAAAGATTTAAGATATATTATTCGATAATGTATTATAGCTTATAATTTTCATTACTTTCTTATATAGTGTTAGTGAGCACTGAGTTTGGTATATAGTAGGTTGAAAATCCAGGTATGTTGCTGATGATAAATCCCATCCCATTCGATATATTATTAGTATTCATATATCTAATGTACACGTTACATGTTACAGTAGATGGCGTTCGTGTCGAAGTTACAAATGTTTTTGAAAAAGCGTTTCTGTAATGTACACACCCACCCACAATTTTACATTTCTTTAATACATTTTAAAAAAGAGCGTGCGGAGCCGCGGGTAACAGCTAGTATAATAATGTAATAACGTTCAATTTCACAATTTAATTGTAAACTAATTGGCTATATTTTGTTAATTTACTACAATATATCTGTACTTTTTTCCCTGGAACCTTAAAACATAAGCTAAGAACAGTTGCATACGCTGCATACTTTATTATATATAGTGATAGTGATACTCACTCGAAATGAATAGCGTCCTCCCTAAAATGGCTGCGTGAAAGGAATTATCATCTAAGTATACTTGACAAAATGCCATTGTTATGCTAATTTCAAATGGAACTTACTCTGAACGGGACTTGTTACTTTTGCTCCATTATACTAGAGAATTATATATTTTATCATGTAAGAATTTATGTATATACGTAACATAATTATAACCGTATTGTTTATTATACAGATTTTAATAGCAAACTATCGAAAAGGTTAACTTCTGTTTCGTTAAATTTTTATTTCGTCGTAAATAGAATTTCCGTGGCTTATCTATAAACTATATCTCCATCATATTTACAAAATAATTCTCAAACAAGCAGAGTCAGAGGAACTGAATACACTCATGTTTTTTGGTAACTGAGAGACTACTTATTTATTTTCATTGAGTAAATGAGAAGCATTGGTTTCATGACTCTAGTCAAATATCGAGAATCGCTATTCTATTCGTTGGAATATAATCAGAAAATTTATAATAGGAATACTTTTATGAAATGTGAACTGTGTCATACGGTTTCTCTCACATTGAAATTTTCTGAATCACTGTCAACATAGTTAAGTCAGAGATATTCTGTCTAAGACAAGAAATAGGGGCCAAGCCGCGTAGCATAGTACTCTGCTGAAATAGGCATTCACATATCCACCCTTGTCAACAATTCTCGATTCTCTTCAGACGGCCAACCAACGCTGCGCCAAGAATATCTCGCCCCGGGCTACATGTTTTGTTTAACATGCTTTCTGACCTACAATTCGTAACATCATCGTTATCAGCCTGTAAGAAGCCTACTGGAGAGCCATAGGCCTATTCCCGAAGGAAGGTATGGGAATAATAACCACGCCAGTTCACGACGTATTGACGATTTCAAACTCCGTGAAATCCACAGTTATATAGTTTTTCCTCATACGGTGGTACAAGAACATTTCTCAGGTTCAGGTTTCCTCAAGATGTTTTCCTTCACCATCAGCAGATAGTGTTATCAATTTAAATGAGTAAATTTACGCAAATTCGGACAAATTCGCTGGTACATGTTAGGGTTCGGACCTGTGGACATCGAATTGATATTCCACCGGTCAAATCACACCGACTACCAATTATATTCTCTTTTATGGTAATTTATATTCTCTTTCATTCACCTCTAATTAAAATAACTTATTACAAGTTCTGGCTGATAAATGACACTTACTACAGAGTTAACTTGTAGTTATCCATTATAGAAGTCGTTGGCACGTACACGAGAAAATCGTCCGTCGTAGAATAAGCACTCCTTAACGCATCCCTGGAATTATTTAAAACATTTTAACTACTTATATTAAATTAAACCTTAAATGAAAAGGAAGCACCCATATTTTTTTACTAACCAAGAATTGGAAAATCAAAGATCAAAAACCTAAGGATTAAGAACAGTTGATTGTCTTTGTTTCTATAATACCAATTTAAAAGCCTCTGGGCTGTTAGATTCTGACTGACACATTCAGACGTCTTACAAGAATGATAATTATAATTGGTTTATCTCCATATAATAGGTCTACCGGAGAATTTTGTCTGTTTTAGTATAAAATAAAATACAATTCAACAAAGTTTATTAAATAGTAAATTTGCCAATATTATTACTGATCTCTGCTCATCGTGAAAGCAATTTGCATATCCAATTTTGTCTTTTGATGCGAAAAATTGATCAGCGCTTGTTTGATGTCGTCTTAATTTTTAAATTCATTGCCCTTAAAAAAATTGTAACAACAAAAACAATTGGTAGTCAGAAGGTGCTAATTCTAGGGGTTATGGTCTTAATATCTACATGCTTCTGTAGCATTTCTTCCTTGTTGGAATTCGTACAAAACACAGCGATATAAATGAACTTTATTAGTAGTCAGGAACACACTATCGCTTCACACTTAACACTAACTTAAATTAACTCGCTTTTACTTAATTTGCTACGTCAGCATAAAGCAATAAAATAGACAGCTGAACATGCGCTAAATAAATATGCGCTTATATGTTGAAAATTGTTGTCACAAAACTTTTCAGCAGACCAATACATCATTGTAAAATTATAACCCACTCTGATATTGGAACACGACACATCTAAACAAGCCACTGTAGCGGAATTTATACCTAGTATATTTGCAGTCCCGTCGGACAAAATTCTAGTTTCTTACCAGCCACGAAAGTACCTAATTCACTTACTTGTCTATTGTTGATGTATCCGAAAGCAAATAGTCTGTGATAAGACCCCGCTCTTACTGAAGACTGAGCACCAAGTCACCGAGAGTCATAATGCTATTTATCTGATAAAAATAAACAACTTTATTTACAAAGGACAAGAGCCTCATTACCTAATTTTAGCAGAGGACTATAATCACATCCTGAGATCAGCCTGTAAGCGACCGACCTGCAGTGCCATATGCTTTTTCCTGACGAAAGGTATGGGCAAAATTACAACAGCCCATGACGTATTGGCGATGTCGAATTCCGAGATATCTATAGTACTATATTTTTTCCACATAAAGCGGTTCTACAAGAACATTTCACAGGTTTGTATTTCCTGGCGATGTTTTCCTTTAGCGTCTGCCAATAATGTTAGCAATATGAATTGATAAATGTACGCGAATTTCAGAAAATTCGGTGCTACATACCAGGCTTCGAACCTGCTGACATCGGGTTGACATTCTTTTTTTTTCTCGAGCTGAGTACGCTATTGACTTGGCAAGGTCTTTATAGCATCACCAGACTTCTAAGGCAAACGCTTAAGGCACTCATCCGATTTTATTTGGGCAATTAGCTCAAGGGTGCGTGGCACACCTCCGCTTGGGCTGTTACCGATATCCTGGATCTAAGCTAGCTAAACTATTCTAAGCTATATTCATACATATATACAATTAAAATTGTATGATTCACAAACGTTTATATGTATATCGGACATGAAACGAATTATACTTCTTGATTCGTTGGCCTAGTAAGGCCTTAACAGCTTCACCGGACTAGATTGAAATTCTACTCGATCACACAGTAATTTACATGTAATATTTATTTTACGCTACCTGAAATACGCAATAATGTTCTAATATCTATATACAATATACATAAACTAAAAGGGTAACGGGCGAAATCTGTGCATCAAATATTTTAACGAAAAAATACTCTGAGGTGCTTAGAATCAATGACAGAACACAAACCCATGGCTTTTAAAATTTTTGTCTGCCTGTCTGTCGTTTGTACGGTATTCACGCAAAAACTACTTGACGGATTTTGACGAAATGTGGTATGGTAATAGTTTATACACAGGTATAACATCTAGGATATGTCTTACATATATATCACTTTCGTATATTCTTACTTTTAAGAAAACACAAAAGAGAAGACATTTAAGCAAGAACTACTGGACGGATTTCCACGAAAGTTTGTAAGATTCGCCAACTTACAAATATTGCTACTAGTGGGTTGGTCTACTTCGCTTACTTCAATAACTCAATAACATATGGTATTTTGTTGTGAGGGACAGCACCTGAGTTACATACTATATTCCTACTACAAAAACCGGCAGTACGCGCAAAATATAACATGGGGCCTCGCGAATCATTCACTGAATCTCAGAAATTGGGTATCGTAACTTATTAACATTAGTGATAATTTAAGGTACGTCTGCAAAGAACTTAGAAAACCTGAATTTATTAAAGAACCGACTTAACTTAAATACTAGAAAGAAATTATTACGGCAAATTGGTCACCTCATGTTTTAGGCTCAGTAAGATCAGTAATCGTTTTTTAGATTAATAGTGTTCGGTTTTACTACAAAGCCGCAAAGAATCTTATCGATTTACTGGACACTATGTTCATGTCAAGCGAGTTTTGATGTCTAAAGATTTATTTTTATATATTATATATTTATTTAAATAAACGCAGCTATAATGTTTTCCAAATACATAGGATGTACAACTAGATGCTGTAGTGCCGTGCTGCGTCTGGGAGAACAAAATCGTTCACAAAGGGTGAGATCAATTAAATTGTCGATGTCGAGTTTTAATCTATACTAATATTAAAAAGCTGGAGGGTTTGTTTGTTTCTTTGGTTGAACGCGATAATCTTTTTTCTTTTTTTTTTGTCATAGGATGCCAACGGACAGGTGGGTCACTCGATGTTAAGTAATCGCCACCGTCCATAGACACTTGCAACACCAGGGGAGTCGCAAGTACATTGCCAGCCTGTATTGGGGAAGGGAGGAAGGGAAGGGGGAATGGAGAGAAGCTCTCACTGACGGAACGAAACGCAACAATGCTAGCACTTCACGTCGCTTTTCTATGAGAGGGTGGCGAGCGAGCCCGAGCGAGGCGACCCATTCATGCTGAAACCAGTAATAGCTTCAGCGTTACTCTAGCACCTACCAAAAGTACTAGTCCAATCTGAATTTTTTTTTCATTGTTAGATAACTCATTTATCCAGGAAGGCTATATACAGTGATGGTCGTATAATTAGAAGCACTAACAACGGTCCTTACATTATGTAATATACTTCACCGCAATCGTTTTTATTTTGAAATTAAACAATAAATAGGGCAACAATATGTTCAGCGAATTATCATTTATTAGAAAAACAATATAAATCCCACTACACAAGTGCAGTTTCAATATTACATTACGGACAAACATTTAATTTAGTTTTAAGGTATGAACAATAATGGTCAACTAATTAGAAACAACCTTCCTCCCTTCGGGAAGAAGCTTATGGCCCTGCAGTGGGTCTCTTACAGGCTGATGATTATGAATTAGAAACAACAACAAAAAAGTATAAAAAACAGTTTTTTTAAGTATTAGTAATTAGTATTGTTATTTACGAAATAGCTACTATCCACAGCCTATCAAGAGTTATAATTAATATTTAGTGGCGTTTCAATGAGAACACTGCAACGACGTTGCATTGATTCAATCAATTTCATACATTTTTCTAGGGGGATTGAATTCCATGCTTCAACAAATAAAACTATCTTTTTAACAATATACCAGAGATTTTCTTTCGGATTTAAATCCGGACTATTAGCTGGCCAGTCTAAAACGGATATACGCTGTTCGCTAAAGAAACATTTGATACTATTGGCCGTGTGGTTAGGGTCATTGTTATGCTGAAAGATCCAGGTTACAGGCAAATGGCCGTCCGAGTAGGGAATCATTGTGTACTCTAAGATATTTTTGTATTGCCATTGATCCATTGTACCTTCAATCTTCCGAACGGGTCCAACTCCACATCCGGAAAAACACCTCCAAACTTTAATGTTACCGCCACCGTTCTTGACTATACTCCTTGTGTTTTTATAATTAAAAGCATTGTTTACAGGACCTCTAACATAGCGCTTTCCATCGGAATTTACCATATTTATTTTTGTTTCGTCTGAAAATAACACTTTTTTCCATTCTCGTACCGTCCAATTAACATATTTTTTTAGCGAATAATAATCGCTTCTCTCGGTGTTGCTTGGTAAGAAGCGGTACCTTTCGATTGATTCTTCCAAATAATTTAGCTTATAATAATCTTCGGCGTATCAGTCTTGACGAGATGTTTCTCTGGTCATCAAACGAAAAAACTTCATTTTCAATTTGGTTGGAGCGTTTAATAGGGTCTTTTTTAGCAACACGAACGATTAGCGTATCTTCTCTGGGAAAGGTTTTTGTTGGCCGAGCCTTTCTAAGAACACTTTCGACAGTTTCATGTGTTTTATAATAATCAATTGCATTAAAAACTTTCTTAACAGAACAATGTAAATGCTCAGCTATTCTTCTGTACGCCCACTTATGATCTATGTGTAAATTAACAATTATTTGCCTAGTTAACGCGCCACAACTTTTATTTTTGCCCAATTTGAATAAAATTCCGATTAAATTTTAAATTGCCGCCAAAAAAATAGAGAAAGCCAAGAAAGACATGTTATTCTCCAATTTCCAAAAAAGAACGAGAAATGGATGTCTTTTTTTAAATGTTTCTAATTAGGCGTCCACGCGGCCAGCAACAGAAAATAAACTCCGCAATGTGTAAGACTCATTTTGTAAGATATGTTTTATATTTTATGCATTTAATGAGTTTTTTATTTGAGTGGCTATATTATTGCATGATTATTAATTATTGAATGTATATATTTTTTACGAACATTTGTACGTTGAAGTTATACTTTCTTTATTTATAAGAAGCGTTTCTAATTATATGACCACCACTGTATATATCATCACGCAAATACCAATAAGAACGGAGCAGCAATGAAAAATATTTCAAACCCGGGTTTTTTTTCCTTTTGAGAGCTTCTGCTGCGTGTTAGCGTTCGCCCAAAGTGCCAATTCCACGCGGACGAACTCGCCGGCAGAAGCTAGTACACAATACAAACCTATGATTTTATTAAGCACTGTGTTTATAATTAAAATTTCATGCGGACGTAGTCGCGTTCACAGCTAGTCTATATATAAATCTGCAGTGGGGAAACGGTTAAGAATATATCCTTCCTTTGTTTCTCAACCGATTTTTCTCATTCTTATTTTATTTTGTAGCTATTGACGAGCTTTAACTGTTATTAATGTAAATATAAATTATTAAAAATATAAACAAGAAAAATGGAGAAAGGTTTTATTTGCAATGGTCGAAGTGCAACCACTGGACGAGCGCTCGTTCATATAAATACGTGAAGACAAGACAGTTCAGAAAATTTACTCCTATGTTCTTCAATCAATTTTCTTCATTTTGTTTAGAAGTTATTGACGAGCTTTTGTGTTATAAATAAAAAAACGTTGGAAACAATTTTCTTACCTCGTGTTGAAACTTTAAAAAAATACTGAATTATGGTCGAATTTCAACCACTGGGCGGCCACTAATCTATTTAATTATATACTCTTTTGAACAACTCAAATGGCACTTATTAAGGTCCAAACTTCTAACATGTCAGTTAGTACTGAATATTTGTGACCGACTATATGTCGTCGTAACTACACATCCCAAAACCGACAGCATTTTTCAATATAATAATAATAAAATAAACTTACGTCTTCTTTTCAACCCCTTTAAAAACCGATTGAATATCCAAAAATAAATCTCCTTCGTCGTTAAAAACCCCTAGCGTAGAATTTTTTTTTTGTATTGTCAGTTGTTTTCGTGTATACTTTTTTATCGAACTAAATACGCTATGGGCGTGGTAGGGGCAACAGCTTCACCGGACTACAAGCGTGTATAAATAGTTTAAGCTGTTTGTTAGCAGTTTTGAAGTTATTTAGCCTCAGAATACTTTTCAGGTTTCTTAGATTTCTAGCCCTTTTTCGTTTATTTAGGAGATTTTAAGTGACTATATCGAATCGGTAATTGACACCATTGGTATATTATTATAATATAAATAAGTAACACATCCGTTGAATGTACTGTAATGGTCGATTTAAGTATGATATAAGATGCGTGTTCACGGGGACAGACAGACAGACAAAAATTGTAAAAGGATTATTTTTGGCTCCCATATCGATAAAAAATTCTACCCCGATTGTAATTTTCAAAAAATATTTAATGTACAGGTTTGGCCTTGTTACAGTTTTATTATAGTATAAATATAATTAGATAGATTAGTTACATATTATGTCAAATTGACTTCATTATGTTGTTCAGTCTCTTCATAAAGTGCTTATTTTTGTACTTTATACGTGTATAGATATCGCAACAAATTATTTTACTAACACAAGAAACTTCAAAGCGCGTGACACAGAGAAAGATGAAAATTGGAACATCACAGCTTCATATCCCAAAGGAAATCGACGTTAGTATTATCCGAGGATATTTTTTATGACGTAAAACCCGGAAAATTGTTATATAAATAATAACAGTTATATTGAATATAATCTGATATTATTTCTCACCTCTGTGAAGAAATTGAGCGATGAGTCCAAAGTTCTCGATAGGTGGGTCATGATGGTGTAATTTTGTGTGATGAGAGCAGCGTGCGGCACGAAGCAGAGTACCAACATTTGAAGCATGAATATTCGGCGTCCACGACTGTATTCATCAAAACAGTATTTATTATATTTGATTGAAGAAAGCGTTATTTTGCGGAAATCCATCATTAAATGTTATAGTGCACGTTACTTTGCACTTCCGCCTGGAATCGATTGGCCGCTACCACGTCTCAGCAACAAAAAACGTTTGATTTCATTTATGTGAGTTGTACCAGAAAAAGTTATGAAACTAGTAATAGAGAGAGACCAAACTATTAGTGATTAAAACAACAAAATAATTAAAAACGTGTTCTGTTGTTAGCGGTTGAACATGACAGCGGTTAACACTGTCGATAACTGTAAATATACAAAAGATATAAGTAAAATATGTTGCAGATTAACGTGTAATAACCGCAATCGATTACGTGTTTTGTTTAGTCACGGAGCATCTTCAGACTTTTTGACTCGGCGTCTTGCCTGCTCTCATCGGAACTAATATTTCGCTCTCTCTCTAATACCAGTTTCAGATTCACTTTTTTAGGTAAAGCTCGCATAAATAAAATCAAACATTTTTGTTGCAGTGATACGTGGTAGCGGCCAATCAATTCCAGGCGGAAGTGCAAAGTAACGTCCACTATAATATTTTGTAAAACATTTTTAAATGCATTTTATACACATTTTTTTAAATTGTAGCACGGCAAAATGTCTGCACTGTGCCTGATGGTAAGCACAGTACAATCCAAACACAATGGCGACCACCGAGTGACACACTATCCATCGTCGGTCGCCGCTGTCATGCCGGCCTGCGAAAAGCTGGATATGCACAGGCTGATCCCGAAACGCAACCCACAGAAGCGAATCACTATGACGGGCTTTGTCGCCATATACACGGTGGTTGCGACCCAGTCAGGCTGTAAAACCCTACCACCCCGCTATCGCCATTGCCTCGTTCGTTATTAACCAGGGTGCACCACGTGCAGGTTGGCTTGAGTGTCTCAAGTCTTAGATGTTATTCGACACCCCTTACACCCGAAAACATGTTAGTCTATACGAGCTTAGAACGTGTATTTGCTAACATTTTAATTGATTAACGTTTCGGCTTAATTACATAGGCTATGATCACAAGCTGACTGGTTCATCCCAATATCTTTTTTATACATTATAGGGTTTAGCGTTGAAACACAATCTCACCTGATGTTATAAAACGATGTGGTCTAAGATTCATGTATTTATTAGTTCATTTAATATTCATATCACGATTTAGCGACGATTGCTAAACTCAATACCATGGTCACTGGAGAGAATAGGTAAAAAGGTTATAGCGTTACCACCCGTCCCAGTTTAACCCGGATTATCCCTGTTTCAAACTTTGGTGCCGGAATCCCTGCCGGTTTGGTAATTTGTATCATTTATGTGTGTAGCGAAAAGATGTACAGAGGCGGGTGTGGACACTTTCATTTATATTCGAAATACGTAAGTTTTTTTTTTTGTTTTTATGTCATAACTGGCAAAGGAACTTGTGGGTCACCTGATATTAAGTGATCACCACCGTCCATGGACACTAACAACACCGGAGTCGAAAGTGCGTTGCCAGCCTGTGTTGGGCGAAAGGGAGTGAGGGGGGAGAGGAGAGGGGAAGGGAGATGGTCCTCCGGCGCTCTCACTGACCGAACGAAACGCAACAATGGCAAACACTGTTACTTCACGTCGGTTTTCTATGAGAGGGTGGTACTACCCCGGGCGAGCCGACCCATTCATGCTGAAACCAATAATAGCTTCAGCGTGACTCTACCACTGCCTAAAGACTATTAGATTATTAGACTTATTACATATACATTCTAATTATGTCCTCGCGTTGTCCCATTATAGCACATTACGATTATGGTAAACCTATTTATAGCCAATAAATATCTGTACTGGGCAGTTACTATAATGATTTATTTATGTAATCCGTTGAATTGATTCACCTATAGCTATGTTAAATATAAAATAAAAATGAGAAAATGATAAATGAACTTAATAACAAAACAAATACAATAAAAATATTACTACAAAATCAGACTCTACAGTCATTCCAGCTTCCAAAATGTATGAATTAGTAATTATTTTGTATATTTTCATACAAGTTTGTATCTTAAAAGTTATTTATGTAATTTAATGCCTAAAATGAATCCATAGTACTTATATACCATACCATAGTACATAGAGAAATTTAAATACACAAGCTGGTACCCGTGTTTGGTTAACGACGTAAGAGGTGTGGTGTTTACGTTTTACGTTAATGACATATTTTATTTACAGAGGAATAAATACAAGCAACATACCACTTCCCCCTCAAGAAAATACACATCGTAAAATGCGCAGTACTTAGAAAAATCTTAGTTGCTAAAAACTCTATTAACTTTATATTAAACTAGCAGACCCGGCCACGCGTTGCTGTGGCTCAGTTATTATATCATTACAAATATTGATAGGAATTCATAATTGTTGTTGATAATATGACCAATAAACATCACTTAACGAACTAACACGCAGCGGAAGCTCTCAAAAGGAAAAAACCCCGATTTTGGAACATTCTTCATTGGTGCTCCGCTCCTATTGGAATTCATGTGATGATATAGCCTATAGCCTTCCTCGATTAATGAGCTCTCTAACACTGGAATGATTTTTCAAATCTGACCAATAGTTCATGAGATTACTCCCTACAACGTCACAAACTCACAAAGTTAACCTCTTTATAATATTAGTATAGATTAGCTCTGCCCACGACTACATCAGAGTGGAGTTAAATGTAAAAAAAATATTTACAATTACTTCTGATAGAGTGAATCAATTTTAATTAACCAAAGACTAAATGTTACTAGACATTATGTTTTTGATCTTTTTGGTGAGGTTTCTTCATGAACGTAGTACTTTAACAGGAATGCGTGTTCAAACAGAGAGACAGACATTTCTACAATACATTTCTAAACCTGCAACAATTTTTTTCACAAAAATCTAAAATGTACACACACTTTACATTTACATTCGTATTATATGTATAGATGAAGCTTTTTTTTATATCAAAGGAGGCAAACGGACAGGCGGGTTAAGTGTTAAGTGATCACCGCCGTCCATAGACGTTAGCAACACCAGGGGAGTCGCAAGCGCGTTACCAGCCTGTGTATGGGAGGAGAGGGGAGGGGAAGAGAGATGGGGAGGGGGAGCTGAGGTGGCTCTTCGGCGCTCTCACTGACCGAACGAAACGCAACAATGCAAGCACTGTTACTTCACGTCGGTTTTCTGTGAGAGGGTGATACTAACCCGGGCGAGCCGACCCATTCATGCTGAAACCAGTAATAGCTTCAGCGTGGCTCTACAACCTATAAACAGCTATCGTGGTACGTTTTGTTTTAGATAATGATCAAGTATCTAAGAAGTAAAATTAAAATCGAAATCTGTCCTATAGATTATATGATATGCACACAACGGCAGACCTATACCGTTTTATTTATAAAGATTTTACAAATTCATTTTCTCTCAGACTTTATTTCTGCCTTGGGTTTGCCGGATCCCTGTGGAACCATAAGAATAATATATGACGCTGGAAATGTAAACAGAAATAATAAATTTACTCCCACAAATAAACAAATTACACACACAATGACCAAATTACATTTGAAGTTTTCTTAAATAATTTATTATTGCACTATACATTTGGTTAAGAGAATCTATATTTTTCTAATTTAATTATTCATATAACTTCGAGTGCACTAGTTGTCAATCTGTTTTAGATAATATATCTTCTGTATACAGAATGGCGAAGATAAATCACTTCAGTACATTCTCTCTTTTGTTCCCAACCGATTTTCTTTATTCTCTTTTTGTTTTAAGCTATTGATGAATTATTCGAACCTTTGGCGATTCGTAGGAACGTTACGTCACCTTGCGTCCTTTAGAAAATCTCCCACGGAGAGTTTTTTTTTTTTTATTGTAACACGGCAAAATGACTGCACTGTGCTTGATGGTAAGCACAGTACGATCCAAAAACAATGGCGACCACCGAGTGACCCACTATCCATCGCCGATCGCCGCTGTCATGCCGGCCAGCGAAGAGCTGGATATGCACAGGCAAATCCCGAAACGCGACCCGCAGAAGTGAAACACTATGACGGGCTTTTTCGCCATATACATCGTGGTTGCGACCCAGTCAGGCTGTAAAACCCTACCACCCCGCTTTCGCCATTACCTCGTTTGTTATTCAGCAAGGTGCACCACGTGCAGGTGAGGTTGGCTTGGATGTCTTAAGTTTTAGATGTTATTCGACACCCCTTACACCCCAAAAGTGTGTTCCGTTCAGATTGATACCTGCTGCTGAGTTCCACTACCGAACGGCTCCATCCATGTCATCTTGATGGTTGAAGGTTGGTATTTCCCGCGTTTGCAATGAACTTCTCCAGTGGCGGCGTTTCCAGACCAATATAACATACAAGCCTTCAAGAAGCGAGCCTACCCTTTTCTCAAAGGCCGTCAACGCATCTGTGATGCCCCTCGTGGCGCAGGTGTCCAATGGGCGGCGGTGATTACCGTTATGTGACCCATCTATACGTTTGCCTCAAATCGCATAAAAAAAATTGAGATAGTTATAAGGACTGCCGACAGAAGTGAAAACACAAAACAATTGACTGACTTATTTTTATGTCGATAAGAGGCAAACGAACAGGTGAGTCACCTGATGTTGAGTGATCACCACCGTCCATAGACACTTGCAACACCAGGGGAGTTGCAAGTGCGTTGCCAGCCTGTGTTGGGGGTGGGAGGAAGAGAAGGGGGAAGGGAGGTGCAAGTGCGTTGCCAGCCTGTGTTGGGGGTGGGAGGAAGAGAAGGGGGAAGGGGAAGAGGAGGGGAGGTGGGCCTCCGGCGCTCTCACTGACCGAACGAAACGCGACAATGCAAGCACTGCTACTTCACGTGGGTGTTTCTGTGAGTCGGGTGGTAGTATCCCGGGAGAGTCGACTCATACCATTGATGACTCGAACGAAGCCTTTATGTATATATCTTCACGCTCTTTAGGTTTCCAATCCTAACTAATACTATAAATGTTGTCACGTTGTAAATTCCAACCGTGTTTGAATCGAATAACTTTATTTAATTGTTTAATAATAACCTTACAACACTACACATTTCACAGACAATCTATTATTAATGTCACAGTTCTTTATCAGAATTAGTAGTAAATAATTATCTGTGGCTCATACGGTGATTTCCTTCACGGATTAATAGTCTGTTGCGGGGTGTTGCCGCGCTCAGATTTTATTTTGCCTAGAAGTGTAGTCAAGTTAATTAAAATAATTGTCTTCATTATATATTAAAAGACCGTAATAATTTTAAAACGTTAATCATTACAATCTGTAATTGTGACATTTGATTCAGTTCAAATTCGCTAATTAATTGATTATCTCCGACGCTCGCGTCGTCCGAATTTGATTTCTTACACTGGTATCCCGTGAGCTGTCAGCTGACGGACGGGGTGCCGTGTCATCGTGCTATTCCAAATGACTTTTTTTTTCCTGTTTTGGAGCTGCCCGAGTAAGGAGTTGTTTTTTTCCTCTCCGCTGCGGCCAAGCGTTGGTGCTGGAGGCAGCCCGAGTGTTCACTCAGTTTCCGGAGTTCTTGGTTTAGACTCGATTCTCCGGCAGGACGGCGGTCGCGTTGTTCGACACGTCGTGCGATTTCTCATCAAAATCCCGATGAATGGGGTTTTTCCATTAGGATTTTCTTCACATTAATTACTGAGGCCCACTGCCGAGTTAGAGGCTCAGCAGACTGCAGCGAGTATTGCGGTGCTCAGCTAACCAGCCAGTTCGGGCGCTTGCTGACCCTGCACCCCCTTGGTGACCCCTTGGATCCCACGGAACTTGGTGTTCGAGGCAGACGCTACTAGCAGCTAAGCTTGATATAATCTATTAGTTTAAGTTCGGTGGATCCCTTTCCTCTACACAAGCCTGGTTTTCCCACTCCTTGAGAATTGTGATATCTTATTACCTATTATTTGATTAATTATCTAATTATTAAGTTTTGTTTTTCATGTTAGTCTAAACAATTTCCAACGGTTAGTTAATAAACGGTTGCACTGCTGCCTAGTGTTTTTCTTTTGCCCCAGGTCCACTGTGCTACAATGTGAATGTAACTTCGTTTGTTTGCTACGTTTTTCCGCCTTAAATACTCAACCGATCAACATGACATTTTGCATCCACTTTATCAGGTTGCTTTTAATCCAGAATAAAATACTACTGTTCTGGAGGGATAGCTCAAACCTAGATTAACGCGAGCCAATCCGTGTGGAAAGACTAGTTTCCAATATTTGTAGAAGCTATACTAATATTATAAAGAGGTAAAGTTTGTGAATTTGTGACGTTGTAGGGGGTAATCTCAAGAACCAATTGGAAAAATTCTTTCAGTGTTATATAGCTCATTTATCTAGGAAGGTTATAGGTTATATATCATCATGCTAAGGCAAATAGGAGCGGAGCAACAATGAAGAATGTTCCAAAATCGTTTTTTTTTTTTCTTTTTGGGAGCTTCCGCTGCGTGTTAGCGTTAGCCCAAAGTAACTAATCTACGCGGACGAAGTCGCGGGCAGAGGCTAGTATTCAATACAGACAATAGTATTTATATATTAACACGTAAAGAAAAAAGTTTGTAACCCTTATTATCGTCGATTTTTTATTATTTACTATTAAATGCAATACAGTAAGAAAATAGCCTGGAATCCTTTTATTCTCAGGCAAACATAAACTTATACGTCCAATGAAATCAAACAATTTAGAAAAGGGAGCATAAGACGATAAACCGGGAAATATCCTTCAGTGAAGCAAACTGTCTTGAAATCACATAGTTTGTAAGCTAAAGCTCTTGAGTAAGTAGAGTGTATGTGGTGTTTTCTTTGGA
The DNA here is from genome assembly GCA_015888305.1 of Antheraea pernyi. Taxonomy (NCBI): domain Eukaryota; kingdom Metazoa; phylum Arthropoda; class Insecta; order Lepidoptera; family Saturniidae; genus Antheraea; species Antheraea pernyi. The sequence goes on from MU159000.1 coordinate 300,430, forward strand.
GTGACTTAGGAATTCTTAAAGGAAATCAGAAGTTTTAAAGTGCATTTTATTTATTTAGGGGCCGAATGCAGAAGTAACATCGCGACAGTTATTTCTATCGTAAAGTAGTGTACTCTGCTGTGTTTTCTTCTGAAGGAAGTTGATAGCAATTGTCATTGTTACAAGAACCATTTGAACTTTTTTTATTTTATCTATATTTCTATACTAATATTATAAAGCTGAAGAGTCTGTTTGCTTGAACGCGTTAATCTCAGGAGCTACTTGTCCGATTTGAAAAATTCTTTCAGTGGTAGATAGCTCATTTATCGAGGAATAATATAAATTATCATCACGCTAAGACCAGTAGAAGCGAAGCACCAATGAAGACAGTTTCAGAATCAGGTTTTTTTAATGTGGTAGCTGGCAAACGAACAGCACCTGAATTTAAGTGATCACCACCGTCCAAAGACACTAATGACAGCTGGGCAGTCGAAAGTGCGTTGCCGGCCTGTGTTTAGGGAAAAGGGAGGGAGAGGGAGAGGAGGGGAGGTGCGCCTCCGCACTGTCACGTCGGTTTTCTGTGAGAGGGTGGTACTATCACAGACGAGCCGACCCATTCATGCTGAAACCAGTAGTAACTTCAGCGTGGCTCTACCACGTTTTTTTTTCTTTTTAAGATCTTCCGCTGCGTGTTAGGGTTAGTCAAATGTAACTATGCCACGCGTATGAAGCCACGGGCAGAAGCTAGTAATTTATATCATTTAACGTATAATCTCACATGCTACTAAAGATGATGGCACATAACATTTAGAGGATAACTGGCTCTCAAATGCAGCTGTCGGCACATACCAGCTGTGCTTTGAAACAGATATTCAACTAGACAGGGTAACTAGCCAGACGGCCATTCAAAAAAGCCTATGATCTCACCGAGATGTTTTCCTTCACAAAAATCTACGGCACATTGCAGAATTCAAACCTACGTCTGTCGACATGACGTCCAAAGATACTACCACTGATCAGCTATCGTTTTATTTTCTTACCATCATAATCTTTAGTAATTGTTTTGATCTTCTTAAGAGTATCATTTTAGTATGGTTGTAATAATAATAATAATATAATAAGTTTATTCAAGAACAAGATACACTATAATACATATCTATGTATCTTAGCGCCTGAACTAGGCCGAGCCTGTATCCCAGTCGCTAATCTCTGTACTGTGACGTATTATAGCGTGTCATAGATATAGCTTATAAGCATTGTAATTTAATTACATCCTAATATATGGATACATAGAGTATACTGTGATAAATAAAATATTTAACAAAATATATAATATACGAGTACATATTAAATTTGGATGTGTCTAACTAGTTTTTATATAATAAGTGTGTATGTGTATGAATGTATATAAATATGCGTAATTATTTATAATTCTACCAGACAATTATCGTATGATTGCAAATAAATTTTCTATGTCTTCATATTTCTGCGTCTTCAACCAGGATGTAATTACTTCCTTACATTTATGATTATTTAGTGGATATATGTCAAGAATTTTATTTAGTTTATTATATAAAATAGGGCCGACATAAAAAAAAGTTTTGTATTGTTTTGTAGAACAAACTGAATACTTCCGCCTACTTGTTATTTGATCAGGCGTGTAAGGAACCCTAAGATAGGAGAATAGGACTAGTTAAATCATATAACAAATGGAAATTATATATTTACTGCAATTATTCGCAACATACTGTGATATCTGTAACGAATTTTCATTTGTCTATCCTTTTATGGATAAGCATTGAACCATATTCTCGTCCAACGTCGTTCAAATACAACTCTCGGAATTATACCACATTATGCGTATCAACATATTTTAAAGTCGAAAGTAAACGAACATTCTAGAACGTCCTAACATAATTCCATCACGATTTCATTCCCCGTAAGCTCAGGCTTATTGTAATATTCAAATCCACGTTGATGGAAGCGGTGTCCAATCGAAGCTTCGTAAAATTAATTAAAAGCCATTTTTTTACACGTAACCCAAAAGCTTATAAAGTTATTTTTGAACAACCGAACATCACGACCAAATCCCCCGCTGAATGGAAATCGAGTTATTGTCAATTTAATTCAAAAAATAAAATTTGCTCGTAGATTCGTTCGTTGCATTATTACCGTTTTTCTTTATTTTGTTTCACGGGTTACGTTGATTCAATTATTACGAATATTTTTAGAATTTGATCAATGGTTTTAAAGACCTTTGTTACTACAAACATTCCTTTCACATTTATGATGAAGATATGCTAATGGACCCTGTCATATCTACCTACATCTACCATGATTAAAGTTCATAATATTTCAAATATTTCTGTAGGTGGTAGAGTCACGTTGATGCTATTACTGGTTTCAGCATGAATGGGTCGGCTCGCCCGGGGTACTATCACCTGACCCACAGAAAACTGACGTGAAATAACAGTGCTTGCATTTGTTGCGTTTCGTTCGGTCAGTGAGAGCGCCGGAGGACCACCTCCCCTCCCTTCCCTTTCCCCCCGCAACAGAGGCTGGCAACGCACTTGCGATTCCCCTGGTGTTTCAAGTATCTATGGACGGTGGTAATCATTTAACATCAGGTGACCCACCTGTTCGTTTGCCACCAATGATATATAAAAAAAAAGATTCTGTAAGTGTCCTAAAAGACTAGATCCTTCAGACTTAGCTTAATATCTTTGCCTACTTCATTACTTAAGTTCAGGTAAGACTGTAGTCAAATGATAAAACCTATGAAGAACAATAATAGCAAAAAATTATTATATCCACCTGATGGTAAATGGTCACTGCAGTTTATATCTATCAATAACCGAATTCAAAAATCATAGCAAGACAATATTACGAGTAGTTACTTCTTAAGACTGAGTTAAAATGTTATCTATATATTAATACGTGAAGCCTAAACTTTGTATCCCTTTTTGAGAGAAATGCGCGAACGGATAAACGTGAAACTTGGCATAGTTAAAGTTTATATGGAGGAGAAGTGCAGAAAGCTATTCATTTTATATAAAATGCATTAGAAGTACATTAAATTAATTAAAATATGCATTATTTTTTTTATTTTTTTATGTCATAGGTGGCAAACGAACAGGTGGGTCACCTGCTGTTAAGTGATCACCACCATCCATGGACACTAACAACCCCAGAAAAGTCGCAAGTGCATTGCCATCTTTCGGAGGGAAGGGTTAGGGGAGGGAAAGGGAGAGGAGAGAGGAGAGGGGAGGGGAGATGGGTCTCCGGCGCTCTCACTGACCGAACGAAACGCAACAATGCAAGCACTGTTACTTCACGTCGGTTTTCTATGAGAGGGTGGTACTACCCCGGGCGAGCCGACCCATTCATACTGAAACCAATAATAGTTTTTCAGCGTGGCTCTACCACCATTAAATTACTCACACTACTGCTTTAATTTTACACAACATATACATACACACATGTAAATAAAAAAGACATTTTGACATCTGTCAATAAAGGACTTCAAGACTTCAAAAAAGGTTATGAAGGAGGTTGCTATGCTCGACTGTATGTAGAATTTTACTCTTACGTTCCAATTACCCTTTTTCATTCTACATTCAACAATGATATTATAACATACAACTATTATTATAATAACTGAGTAACCATGATAAAAACCTTTGATTATAGAAGTATGTTGACAAAAGAACCCTAATAAAGTTCAAATTTAAAAAAATCAATGAACTATGGTCGAATGTCGACCAATGGGCGCCCACTAGTATTTATTAATACATGTTACAGAACACCCTTTAGATTGGAATTTATGTTAGTCTTAACAAATAGGCGTAGCTTCGGCGCTTCTTTAGTTAAATCACGCTCCGCTTCTAACACTCTCATAACTTCTTTTCAATGAAACACATTATGATGGTTCAAGAATAGCTCCGTACGAAACCACATCGTACAATCCTTAATACTTCCATTAGATGTTTTTTCTCAAATAATACCAGCTAGTTGATGATCTACAAATTGGCAAAAATTTCCTGAAAGAAATCAAATGCTTGAATAGCAAACCTTCATTTACTGTTGTAAAAGCATTTGTACCTATAATGTTAAGAATTAATTGTGCTCCATATATTTTCAATATGGGTAACGGATAATAAATAATGGGTAATGGGGTAGAAAATCTGTGCCCGACTTGGTGGCAAAAATTCGTCCACCCGTCGTTGAATTTCTCACGTTTGGGATAGCTGGTCGTAGCTGCACGGCTGACGTTGGATTGCTAATATCTTGTTGTTTACCTCTGTTCTTGGATTATACTGTGCTTATTATCAGATACAGTATCAACACTTTGCCATGTTAGTATGTTAAAAAAACCTCTTCAAAGAAATCGCATCAAAGGTTACATATACTAACTTTTAAATATATATATATATATATATATCTCGATGTCGGGTTGTTTTCCGAATGTCAAGCGTTTTTTCGTGGTTTGAATTTTAATTTTAATTTTCTTTGTGTAATTTGCAAAGTTTAACTACTTACACAGTCGATGGATTGATGTCGAAGCAACCGACTCTGATAGGCACCGACTCCGCCACATGCCGCTCTGATGGCGTAGTACAGTGGGACGGGCAGTTGTCCACTTTCAACGAACGAGATACTTTACTGCAAAAAAATCATTAGTGATATAAATTACTTATCATTAAAAAAAGGCTAAAATAGATTTCAACAAGAAGTCGAAAATTCTAAAGTTATTTGTATAACTAGCCGACCCGTGCCCACTTCGTTGGGCGGTAATACGTAAGCGTGGAATGGTTATTTTGCGCTAAAACGGAAAAGGAAAAAAATACCTCGATTTTGCAACATTATTCATTGCTGCTCCGCTCTTATGGGTCTTAGCGTGATGATCTCTTATGGGTCTTAGCGTGATGATATATTGCCTATAACCTTCCCTGATAAATGAGCTATATAATACTGAAAGAATTTTCCAAATCGGACCAGTAGTTCCTGAGATTACCCCTTACAACGTCACAAACTCACAAATTCACAAACTCTACCTCTTTATAATATTAGTATAGAAGTATAGATATATCCATTTTGTAACGTACCGTAGTCCACGAGATTAGAAACCATTACGAGATTAGAAAGAGATACGTATAGAATGATAAAAACAAATTGTTTATAATAAGATTTTTAACCAATTTGTTTACCAAAAATTTCCAATATTTACTGTTATGCAGCCCATAATTTTTATAATGGACTTTAACAAGGATCCCATCCAGCACTACAACATTTCGTTTTTTTTTTTCTTATTACTAAGAAAATTTAGCTTTATAAATTAATATTTTGGTTAGTCAAAATGTTTATGTAGAATTTAGTATATTTTGATATATATAGATATCACATACAAGTAATTATAAAATGACAATATAAATTAACAAACTATTTTATATCGAGGATTTCCAATGAAATATGGTCGCTGTTTGTCGATTAAATGCGGTCATAGAACACTACTGTTTTGAAGTTTGTTATGAATACTACCGACAAAATATTAGAATCCGTTTTTTCCACATGAATTGAATGACCAAGTTTCATTTGGTTAGGGACGTGCATAGTTCTTTGGCGTTTCATTATACAAATAACTCGAATAGTATGGATAGTGGTATTCGGAAAGCTCGAATAATAAAATCAGACGAATATTGCATACCTTAGTCGCGACCCAGAGGAATACAAATCCATACCATCCCGGCTTTATGGCTATGCGTATCCCTACAGCGGGTGTTAGCTACTAACCGTACTATATGAGTTTTTAAATAGTAAAACGCAGAAAAACTTTACACGTAAGTAACTTTGTGGCCCAATTCATTTAGGGAAAGGAAAACTAATATCGGCAGTATTCGGATAGTAAACAAGGGCGAATTACCAGATAAAATGAATACGCGAATAGTATGCCCAAGCCGTGTCCATGGTCGTCCATACTAGTGAACCCGTAACCGTAATTCGTTTTTGTTTCATAGTTTGTTGCGTTTCATGATAAGCCAATGTACACCAGCAATTAAGAAGCTTGTAGACGATGCATAACAGCGACGATAGGTCGCCGATTTCTTGTTAGACGCAATTACTTTTTGGACTGCATTATGCTTACATTCAAAACTCCTGTATCGTTCTACTGATGATTATGTTTTTTGGTGGTGCTCGGCAGTGAACAGGCTTGGCGAGCGATGGCCTCCTTCTGCGAGGAGGTCATCTTGCAGAAGGAGGCGGCGGAGAGGGCCGGCGAGGTAGACCCTCAAAGTGGCCCTTTTCGCCAACGGAGGACCGGCAGGAGGAGGCGACGCTTTGCCCAACTCCTCCTGCCACCGTAGCCGGACCTGAGGGGATGGGCCGGGGTCCCATCTCCTCATTGCACAGGTTCGGCGAACGAGGGGGGGCAGCCGGTGTGTACCCGGTTGCCTCTCTATAGGTAGGAGCCCGGCGGTCACCTTCCACCGGGCGGACCGTTGGGGCGGCTCTTCAAGGGGAGAAGCATAGATCGATCCCTTGCCGCCCCAACAATATGGTCGGACGGTACACCGTGGGGTTTTAGTCCGTGCGAGTCGGACATAACCCACCCTCTCCCCCGGGGAGGTGGCGTATCCATGATTGTTGACGTGGCGATACAGGCCGTGGCCTGTGTGAGACGTGGCTCTTTTATTTTTAATATGTTTACCTATCAATCTCGATGTTTCACATCTGTCAGGCGCCATGCGACGGCTCACATTTTTTTTATTTATTGAGTAATAAGGAAATCCTCTAAAAAAGAACGAGACCTTATCTAGGTTCACTATTTAAAAAAAAACTTAACTAGACTTATACTTTTATACTTAGACCTAGACCGAGACCTAGACTTATACTTATACTTCATAGAATTATGAAACCGCTTACACTTACAATAGAAGTCGCATAAGCGTCGTGCCTGCCTTACCACTCATACATGATTTTTTCATGTATAAATGTCCTTCCCGACTCCCGTAAGCACGATCACTCTGTTCGCGCGCCTCTGTCAGTGATTGTCTCCGTTAAAATATTATATTACGCAGTAAATATGTCTAATTGTGCAGTGAAAACTTGTAAAAAACATTATAGAAAGAAAAACCTAAATTGTAGTGGTTCTTTTTTCATGTGTAAGTATTGATTGAATCATGTTTCTTTGTGAAATCAAATATTAACTAAATCAAACTGTCATGGCAGCGCGTCATATTTTTAAGACGCTGTAGTGTTGTGCCTATTCGGATCATATCGAGTACCTATAAATTGATTTTATAAGCAATATTCATTCTAATATTAACCGATATTTTTGATGAGTGTGGTGATATTTTTATTTGTTATTTAAATTATATAATTTTTTTTATTATTTATATTATTTATTTATTTATATATTTTCAGAGATATGTTCAATGACAAATTTCGTAATGTGACAGCTTTCCTGTGGATCAGAAGATAAAACAAAAATGGATTAATGTAGTTCGCAGAGATGGTTGGTTTCCTGGCCCTCGGACTACTATATGGTCTAAACATTTTGATTTGAGCAAGAAAAGGCGATACTTATTTCCAAATGCAGTTCCATCTTTAAAACTTGACGTAAGGCATTATTATTTATTATTTGTCCATTTTCATTGTGTGTTTATGGTTAAACGTACGATAGAACTATTCTAAATAAAATAAATTATGCTTTCTGTGTTTTAGATTGACCAACATGTACAAGAATCATCGACGGACGTAGAAGATACTGCTAGTTTTGTACAAGATAAAACTGTTGATACCCCTCGTAAAAAAAACTCAGGTCACGTATAGAATGCTCGGAACGTATTTCACATCAACGTCTATTAAAAATAAAACGCTTACAATGCAAACAAAGGCGTTTGAAGGGCAAATAAAAATAAATAAAAAGAAACCGCAGCTATTGAAGTTTTAAGTGGTATCAATATCAATGGTGCCGATATAATGAAAAGATTATAATAGTGTTTTGAACAATCCTACCAATTTTCAGCCGAGTGTAAATTTTTGTAGCCTTGGATGTCTAAATTGACCGGATTATTAAATAAACACATATTAATACTATATACCTTATGTACTTATATACTTAAATAATTTAATAAGTTCTTTGCAGTGAAACACTGCTAATAGCTCAATAAAGTATTTATACGTATGTGTCTTATTTATAAAATAATTAGCCTAAATAATTAAAAATGCTATCTAAAGATACTATTCCACGCGAAGTCGCGGGTACAGCTAGTTAAAGATATTTAAACATCAGACTCTATTACATCCTTAAAAGTAATAAAGATAAAGTAAATTCGAAGAGGCAAGTTTTTTATAAACTTATTTTATTTGAGGGTTACTAAATTTTGTTTTATAATATTTAATGAAATATACTTTTATTATATTCTAGTGATTAAGATACTATTGTTACAATAAATAAATTGAATACATTTTTATCGAACTTTTTTTTATCATAATTAATATCGATATACAGTGCCCGTACAAGTCTGTAATGCACATCACTGTACAAATAATGGACGAGCCCCGCGTTAATACCGCGCCCCTCCTTACACCCGCGAAAACGGATCGCAATTTTCCCATACTAAAAACCGATTGTGCATTCTCTAATAATTACTCGCAGGTTTGTTACTCTATGTTATACTTACTATATTACAATAATGATAACAATAAAAATGAAATGATTATTTATGTATGTATGTACATATGGTATGGGTATTCTTATTAATCTTCCTTCCTTTTTTTTTAAACGAAAACTAAATAAGGATAAAATAAAACTTAAAATAACTACTTTCTAAATAAATAAAAACCTTAATTACTTTATCTACAGTTTGTAAGTTCTTAATATATATACAGAAGCTTATTGGCCTTCATTCATTTGTTACATTTTTTTTTACTTTTCTACAATGTGTACACAGAATTTTATAAAACTGTCACCAGTGCTTTTTCTACTTATTAAATTTTAGAAAATTGATATTCATAAAGTTATAGGTTTGAACCCTTGCGAACGAACCGGAGCGTTTAGTAAAAGAAAACATCGTGATGACCCTTTAGGAAGGTTCTAAGGCTTTATCTAGCCTTCTTGACTACCTACTACCAAGAATGACCAGTCAAATTGAAAATATATCTCAAGCATCTAAGGTTTGTTTCAACCAGTCCATCTAGATTCAGCGAGTTTGCTACTAGACCAGATCGTAATTTAACGTCAAGTGAGATAGAAGTCAAACGCTGAAACCTATAGAAAATCTTTACACAACATCAATTTTGCTATGCCTCAATTATTTATCAAAACCAATAAAGAATTACAGCACTTGATCCATCACCATGAAAGTCTAGCAATGTAAGTCTTTTTTATGAATAAAATTTTGATGCTATCCTTTTTCTCGAGCGATAGGTAACACAAACACACACGTCATCTCGCTGTAATTTCAGTTATAGCCGTACGGACACTACTTTATATTCAATTTATTTTGGCAGAGTCTAACAGGAAAACAACAGCGCCGAGCTGTTGTCGTAAAATATCTTACAAGGGTAAAGTCACGAGTTTCGAAGAAGATAACGAACGAGAAACAATAGTATTATAGTATATGGACCCTTCTGTAACTATAAAAGTATTTTTACCGAGTCAACTAACATTTCTCTGCCTTATTTTATGAGAATGAAAGGTAAGGGTTTTGCTTACCTTTTCGATCATCATTATTACTTCTATTCAATAGAATGCTGTATATTGGCCTACTCAAAAGCTATCCATCGGCAATTATGCTTGAACTTCAGTCATTGTATGAAGCAAATATTTTTTAAGCGTGAATGTAATTTTCTTGTAATTTCTATAATAAAAATTCACTTGTACATTTTAATGAGTCTCATAGACGTGCGAATATTAATATTTAAACAGAAATATTTAACTGTACATTCGAATGAATCACATAGTCGTGCGGATATCTGTCTCTAAGAAACTAAACAAGAACATTCATTTTATATTCTAATAAATTTCATAATAGTCGTGCAGATATTTGTCTTTATAAAAGTTTCCGTCCAATATTTACTTTCGGCTGAGTATTTTCTACTTTCGCCCTTCAGACGAAAAGCGTCACGCGTGAAATCGAAAAAAAAAATTCGGCAATACAATTGTGGCGTCATTTTTTTTTTATCGTAGGAGGTAAACGAACAGGCGGTTCACCTGATGTTAAATGATCACCGTCGCCCATAGACACTAGCAACACCAGGAGAGTCGCAAGTGCGTTGCCTGCCTGTTTGGAGGAAGGGGGAAAAGGGGAGGCGAGGAGGGAGAAAAGAGTGGAGAGGAGGTGGACCTCACTGACCGAACGAAACGCAATAATGCGAACACTGTTACTTCACGTCGGTTTTCTGTGAGAGGGTGGTACTACCCCGGGCGAGCCGACCCATCCATGCTGAACCCGCTTCAACGTGGCTTTACCACCTACAAAAAGCTTACCAGTACAATAATACTGTACAAAGAAAACAACAGGGAAATATAGGAAACATACGTAAAATTAAAGATATTTTCATCTCTATCATGTGCCAGAATTTAGAAGAATTCACTGTGGTAAGAATTCTTCTAATACCCTCCTTTTAACTAGAAACATATATTTGCATGAAGAGGTGTTGGCGTTGATATCGTGTTTGAACCAGTGTAGATGGACGTATGTTCGTATCCTTGCAACTGACTTAGAGCTTCTCGTGAAGGAAAACCCATAGCATGGTGGTAGGGCTTGTTCTAAGCCCTCCTGACTAGCATATGTCGCCAAGCATATGTTTGGTGCGTTCCTCTAGCTGCACTTGAAAGCCAGACCCCTCTAGGCGTCTTTACCATTTAAGACCACATCGTCATTTGACATCAGATGATATTATGATCAAATAGTAAAACTATAAAGTACAGAAAACACATTCATATAAAGCGTTAAGAAGACTAGACCGTACCAGTTACTTGCAAATATATTCAGATTTCCTACCCTCATATCTAAATTGATTTAAATGAGTTGGACAAACATTGGTTGATCCACTAATCGGAGTTTTCGCATAAATTTCAACGAAATTATTATAGATCTCATAATAATTTATAAGAATAATAATTTTACTGCCTGAAAGAAAATAGCGGCTTAGTTATTTTATTAATAGTCGATGAAAATATGAAGCAAACAGGGGGTTGCTTCACCGGCTTAAAAACTAATACCTCTTGAAGGATAGCGAAGGACGATAACGGGTATATTTAACTTAAACTTTTCCCGTAATATTAAAAAGGGATCAGTTCCGCAGGGACATAGCCTCGCTGAGCGTGTTCTACCGTATGTATCACGGCAAGTGTTCTGAAGAGTTATTTATATTAGCCCCTTTCTCCCCTTTCTACAACCGAACCACGCGTGCTGGGCTTCGGAGCCACAGTTTTACGGTAAATCCTATCTGGGCACGAACTAAAAAGTTCGCAACGTCTTACCGTGTCGTACCGTGAAGCAGTGGAACAATCTCCCGGCCAGTGTGTTTCCTCCTTCCTATGACATGGGGTCCTTCAAGCGTAACGTGAAGAGACACTTACGCAGGCCAGCATGACAACGGCGACCGGCGATCCATAGTTTGTCTCTCGGTGGTCGCCATTGTTTTTGTATTGTACTGTGCTTACCATCAGGCATAGTGCAGTCACTTTGTCGTGCTACAATAAAAAAAGGAATTTTCCTTCATGTTGAATATAATATTGTGTAGCAAGTTCTTGTTGCTTCTCATCTTACTTGATATGCATATGATATGATGATCTTAAGTGAATCTGCCTGAATACACTAGCAGCTGCAAAACCAACATAATTTATAATGAAATTTGATTTTACTTTTGAAAGATGTCATCGTGCACGAAAGAGCTTGTACCCACGAATATTTTTAATAAATTCCTTAATTATACGCGACTTATCTCTTCATTAGCATATTCCCTAAACTTTTATCTTCCATTATGCGGGATAACAGTCGATATAAATCAAATCTTATCGCTCTGATACGTTGAACCCCTTTTGGATTACGTTATATATAGTAAAGTTTTTACAATAAAATGTGCATACAATACAACGATACATTGATCACAGTCTTGTACACTACTCTAACCACTAGCCATTGTATTTAATAAAATATCAGTAAATTAAAACAAAAATACTATCATTTTTAAGGTGAAAGCCTTTTTAGGTGTATTGAGCGATATTATTGAATAGGAGATAGATTGATAATTACGCGTCATGACATGCTACGTAAGCATATCCGGCCGTATCAGACTAGCGACGCGTAGTATAGGAGCCTGTGTGCATGTAATATTGATATTTGGCAGCTCATCATAGGTTTATTGCTTAATAGACTTTATAAAAATGTATATAACTATTGCTCCGAGTGCCAATAGATATGAAAACCACAATAATGTTAATAATTTCAATAAACAAATTCTGAAATTTAAATATTGTCATTCATACTATAATTAATATGGAAATGGAAAAGAGTACCATTTATTTAATTCTTTTGAGTTTTCACTTCAGTCGGCAGTCCTTATGACTGCGTCGATTTTTTTTTAATTTACTTTCAGCATTAGTAGTTCTATTTCACTATGTTAATGTCTACGTCCGGTACCGTGACACACACACCCGAGAGGCGAGACTACAACGCCACCCGGGGAACCACTATTGACCTGCGATACCGCGCTATTGACTCTATCGGGGTGTTACTAATGACCTCGAACGCTATTGGTGGAAGTTATCGGCTGTTCATTATTCATTCCGGTGTGAGACTACATTGGTGGCATATAAAGGGCAAGATGTCGCTGATCTGGACGCACTCCTATGTGGAAGTTATTGTAAGGCGAAGCTCTGGCCAAATGAATAGTGACAGTATCAACGAAGTGTTTATTGGCAATCCTGACTGCATCGACCCTATACGTGATTAGTGTAACACTATATTATATCTTAAAGGTACTACTGCAGGTTTAGCACTATATGTAAAAACCATTATTAAAGAATTATTTATTAATAAAATAAAATAGTATTAATTTAAATTACAATACTATGTAACCCTTGATGTAAACTAGAAGCAATTTATCACTACAATTTGAGCTTGTTTGTTACGCTACCACCCCTTAACTACGTAACTAATCATGAAATTTTGCATACAACGTGTTAGTATTATGGAAAACAATGAAGGGTACCTGTCGTCCGAAGAAAGTATTGTTCCCGAAGGATAGATAAAATCTACATCAACACAAGCGAAACCACGGGTAAATGCTAGTAAGGAAATAAAGGATAATGTACTACAGGGTTGATATATCTACCTGAATAAAAGAAAAAAGTATTGTATTTATTAAAAAGATGACTACTAATTAAAGTTTTTATTAGAATGAGTATGTATATGTTCTTTCTTTTATTATAGTTTTGACAACCATTCTTCGCGTAGATTGTTACTGCCATTGTCGATTACGTAATTATATTACAAGTTTTTAACGACCATTTCAATGTTCTGACAAGATGGTGGCTTTCTTGTTAGAATTTTCCAGGGTGTTTTTGTGGCAAGTCAGAATCCATGCTCCGTGGTTTCATTAGCACAATAACCAAACGATATTACATAAAACACCACCAATATTCCAAAATATAGAGCCTAATAACACAACATTATGAATAAACTATAGAATTCACTATATGGCATTCCAAAGTCCAAAACTCACGATTATATGTTATTAGTTACTAGCATATGCCCGCGACTTCATTCGCGTGGAATAGTTACTCTGGGCAAACGCTAACACGCAGCGAAAACTCTCAAGAGGAAAAAATACCCCCATTTTGAAACATTCTTCATTGGTGCTCCGCTCCTGTTGGTCTTAGCGTGATGCGAATGCGTGAAGCGTGATATAACACTGAAATAAATTTTCAAATCGGACCAGTAGTTCCTGAGAGTACCCCCTACAACGTCACAAACTCACAAACTTTATCTCTTTATAATATTAGTATTGATATAATATACTAGCGGGCCCGGCTGACGTTGTCCCGCCCTCATAATAAAAAAACCTTGAAAAATTATATACCAAAACCTTCCTCATGAATCACCTTATCTACTTGTGAAAACCGCATGAAAATACGTTCAGTGGTTTTTGAGTTTATCGAGAACAGACAAACAGACACGGTAGGAGACTTTGTTTTATACTATGTAATAATTATTACGCCAATATATAATGAAATTAAAACACGAACTAAGGTACTACAAATTCAAAAAACCAACTATTAATGACCCGACTATAGAAATGTGTTAAACTGGTTCCTTCCATTATTCGGCACTATAGAAAGTAACGTAAAGATAAGGAGAGAAAATTGTTTGAAACTATAATAAAAATAGTAATTATCAAAATTGTTTGAACGGCGATAAAAATAATAACACGTGGGTGTGACCTATTAGTTGACCGTTTACGATATACGTAGTAACATATCTTCAATTTCAAAAGAGTTCCTAGTGGCTCATTAGCTCAGTTGGTTAGAGCACGCGAAGGTCGCGGGTTCGATCCCCTCATGAGCCACAATCTCTTTTTGTTTCATTACACCCAAATTGTTTTTAATACCCTGTTATGCATTACTGCTGAGATTCTTTTTTTAGTACTGAATATATGCCTTTGCCCTGATGGGCCTACACAGCTTCACCAGGCTTATAGGAAGAGCGCTTATGTCGCATTGCCGCTTGGAAGCAGGCTCACGGGTGCCAAAGTGGCCGGACTTCGGCTCGGGCTCTTGAATGCAACAGCGCAAATCTTACTAAACTAAACTAGATTAGCTAACCATAAATTTACGGATTAGTGAAGCACACATGTGTACCAGCATGTGTGCCGCACGATCTCAAATATGTATTTAGTATCTATCAACTCAGCTAAGCTAAACTAAATTCGAAGAACAAGTGGCACAGCCCGGTACCGTTTGCTGGATCGCTTCTTTAAATGTCCGATACGATGACGCGACGGGGTGGCGATATTATTGTAAATAATCGGTGCCACATATGTTAAGCTAGTGACTGAAAATATTCAGTGTCACTCTAGCACTATTAGCACATTTAAACTAAACTAGATTAGCTAACCATAAATTTACGGATTAGTGAAGCACACATGTGTACCAGCATGTGTGCCGCACGATCTCAAATATGTGTTTAGTATCTATCAACTCAACTAAGCTAAACTAAATTCGAAGAACAAGGGAAAAAAATAAAACCCTTCGCGCGCGTCCTACGGGTGTTGCCGCCGTGCGGGGGTGCGCGGCGCTCGCGCGTATCTCGGTGGCTGGGAAAGCCCGGTACCGTTTGCTGGATCGCTTCTTTAAATGTCCGATACGATGACGCGACGGGGTGGCGATATTATTGTAAATAATCGGTGCCACATATGTTAAGCTAGTGACTGAAAATATTCAGTGTCACTGCATCGCACTAGCAGCGTGCTCGTAGGCTCCACTCCGGGGGATCGAACTTAGGCTTGAGCCGCTGCCGAGGGGGATCGCGACAAGTGTACGGGAGCAAAATTCACCGCCAGACCACGGTGGTGTGGGCGTGCTTACGCTCTGTTTGAAGAGTCGGAAGGTCACTACTGGGATTGAGTATTCTTACTTACAGACGTAAAGATTTTAATCCATATCTGTAACGTTGTAAACGTCACATTAGGGTATATTCTGCTAAACAAAACAACTAAAGATAGTGTATCCGACCCTTTTTTTTTTTTTTAACGTGGGGAAATCCCTTATGGATACGCCACCCTCCCGGGGGAGAGGGGGGGTTATGTCCGAGTCGCACGGACTAAAACCCCACGGTGTACCGACAGACCGTTTTGTGGGGGCGGCAAGGGATCGAACAAGCTAATCAACCTTGTAGAGCCGCCCCCACGGTCCGCCCGGCGGAAGGTGACCGCCGGGCTCCTACCTATAGAGGGACAGACCGGGTACACACCAGCTGCCCCCCCTCGTCCGCCGAACCCGTGCAATGAGGAGATGGGCCCCCCGGCCCATCCCCTCAGGTCCGGCTACGGTGGCAGGAGGAGTTGGGCGAAGCGCCTTCTCCTCCTGCCTGTCCTCCTTTGGCGGAGACGGCCACTTTGAGGGTCTGCCTCGCGGGCCCTCTCCGCCTCCTCCTTCTGCGAGATGACCTCCTCGCAGAAGGAGGCCATCGCTCGCCACGCCTGTTCGCTGCCGAGCATGGCCGAAACCACGCTCGGCAGCGATAAGTCCGGTCCTACCGCCGCCGCCAGAAGGCGGCGCTGCTCCCCCCACGCAGCACACTCAGACAGAGTGTGCTGCGCGGTATCTTCGGCTGCGCCGCACTCGTGGCAGGCGGCGGTCGGCTCCCTGCGTGCGATCCGGTGCAGGTACCACCCGAAACAACCGTGTCCGGTGAGTACCTGCACCAGCCTAAACGTCAGGGAGCCCCACTCCCTCTCCTTCCACGCCCGCAGGACCGGGCGGACGGCGTCCACAGTGAATCGCCCGAAACGCTCGTCCGCCAGGTCCTGCTGCCACCTTACGACGGCGTCCTCTCTTTGACGCCGTCTCTCCGCCTCTACCTCCCTGGGAGCCGGGGGCTCCCCCCTTCGTTTCCTCGCCGCCGTGAACTCGTACACGGCGGCGAGAACTCCTGCCTCCAGCTCCCAGGGCAGGGAGCCGGCGAGCACACAGGCCGCCGCCGAGGACACCGTCCGGTACGCCCGGATCGCCCTCAGTGCCACCGTGCGCTGCGCACTTCGCAGCGCACGCACGTTGACGGCACCGAGGGCGTCGGCCCAGACCGGAGCCCCGTAGGCGGCCATCGCTCGCACGACTCCCATATAGAGTCTGCGGCACCCGGCACCCGGTCCCCCTACGTTGGGGAGTAGCCGGCCGAGTGCCGCAGTAGTGTATCCGACCCACAACCAAACATTTATTATTAAGACAATAGATATGAAACAAAGTACAAATCAAATAAAAATGATCCTTCTTTCGTGTCCCACTGGATTCACTTTAGAATCTCTTTTTTTTTTTATTGATTCAATATGAGACCATTTGTTGTTATCCCCGTTCAAAGGAGGTCGACTCTGTTTGAAAAACAAATAAACATTGTATATAACAGTTCTTGGTTTCCAGAAAGCAACTTTATAAACATTATGTTGAATTTTAAAACTGCAGTGAGAGCATGACTTTGTCGCTTTAACAACAGTAATTGGCAATTTTGTAATCCGTATCCGTTCGCAGCATATTTCATAAATGTATCCCAGTAGCTGCAGTAGTTTCTATAAATTGTTTACAACGTTTTACTGTTATTCTACGTTATAATTTTCAGGGTGAGGCGATACTTTACGCCGGAGCAACTTCTTAATCTGTATAAGTCCCAGATAAGGCCGTGTGTGGAGTATTGCTGCCACCTTTGGGACGGGTCTGCCAAATACCAGTTGGCCTTGCTAGACTCCGTTGATCACAGAGCTCGAAGACTTATCGGTAACGACCCACTGATAACAGCCAAACTGCAACCACTTGAACATCGACGTAGAGTCGCCTGTCTTGTGGTATTTTATCGGCTACACTTTGGGGAATGTGCACAAGATCTGCACCAACTAATACCACCGTCTCCATTTCATCTCAGGACTACCAGACGCCGTACAGACCTCCATTCATTCGCGGTTGACATACCCTTCATCCGGACGAAGTGCTTCGCTTCATCATTTATTATGCGAACCGCGAGGGAGTGGAATGCGCTGCCTGCGTCTGTTTTTCCTGAAGCATATGATGTAGCAATCTTCAAAAGAAGAGTGAATGTGCATTTACTGCGTGAACGCGTTATATCCTAGGCCTCGTCTTCACTTTACATCAGGTGTGACAGAGGTCAAGCGTCGCACAGTTAATTATAAAAAAAAAAAAAAAATCAAAAAATGATTAATATATAAATTTTAAGGCAGCTCGAAATTAACAATTCCCTCGAAATAACGTAAACTGCGTAGTCTTAAATAAGTTATATAACCTTTTTTGATTTATATTACACTAATCACGTATAGAGTCGATGCAGTCAGGAATGGCAATAAACACAACGTAGATACTGTCACTATTTATTTGGCCAGAGCTTCGCCTTACAATACTTGTTACATAGTAAGCGCGCAGATATCACCAACATCTTGCCTTTTAAAGGCCCATCTATATAAGTCAAAGCGATTACTATTTATACATAATTCCGCAAAATAATTTAAGTAACACAAAAATAAGAAAGTATGAACAAATTAATGTTATTTAAGCTATATAACAATTTTATATAATTATCCTTATTTATGTATCTCTAATGTGTTCACTAATCTGTTTCGACATGTAGATCAGCGACATCTTGCCTTTCATGGCCGAACTATGAAGTCAAAGAATATACTATTATTCATAATGATCAAAGTAATGATTGAATTCTATATAATGATATTCTTATTTATGTCTTATTAAAATCTATATAATAATAATAATTCTTATTTATGTATCTTTAATATGATGGCGCTAGTGTCAATGTGTATCTCTAATATGTTGGCGCTAGTGTGAATGTATATTTATAATATGGTGGCGCTAATATCAATGTTCCGGTCGTGTTGTAGTCTCGTCTCTTGAATGTGATGCAGCGGCATCGGCGGTGGGTGATAACATTTAGCAAAGAAGTATGGAATCCACCTTCCGTTAAGTGATCAGTTCAGTGTATAGGAAATATATAAAGAAAGAAAATATATTTATTATATCAAATACACGGACAATGCTATTGTGAAAAAGTTATAAAGATATGTATAACTTAAAATAAATAAAAAAATTACATTTAAAAACATTACAATTAGGCCATGGTATTGCTACAATTAGTGTTTTGAGCGGACAAATATCCAATTACTGGCTAGTTACACATTTGGCTATTTAACCGGTAAAATATATTTTGAAACGAAAATCAACTACCCAAGCGGCACAAAAATTTCGATCTCGGAAATTGGAGTTACGAAACTCATGATTTATTGATGTTGCTAAAGTAAGTATTAGGAATATTTACAGAATTATACACATAAGCTGGGTATTTGAAGAGCTTCATAATTAATTATTATCAACATGACTATAAAAAAATCCTTGACAAATTACTAAAAATAATGTAATTACTAAAACCTTCCTCATGAATCACTTTATCCATTGGTGAACACCGCAAGAAAATATGTTCAGTAGTTTTTGAGTTTATCGCGAACAGACAGGCAGACAGACGCGGTAGGGGACTTTGTTTTATACTATGCAATGATATTTATTAACGTAATAAATAATTTTTAATAATTATATATCATTTATTTGTTAATTATATATTTATAGTGTACGTAAGGTAAATTCTTATTAGCATGTCCTATACATAATCTCAATAACGTATCAACCCTACCATGAGACAAAAAAAGTAATTTGGTTAATTATCCGATAAATTACCGACTGCTCGTTGGTAAAATAAGTAAAATGTGTATTTTACCGGTAAATTCTCTTCCCTAGCTACAATGGTGCACAGTTCAGCATGAGTTTTCAATCGTGGCCAAGTGTGTTTAAATCACTGATCATAGTGAAGTGTATATATAAGTGGATATATAATAAATACAATAATAAATAACTATTAAATAGGTAAGTCATATGAATGAAATAACTATAGAAGTAATGGGATTATATAGCCGAGACGTCCAAATTATAGTATTCGAAATCAATTAATAATAAATAACCGACCATCAATTCGTCTCTTGGAGGTTGCCATTGTTTTTAGCTTATCATGAGACATAGTGCAGTCACTTTGTCGTGATACAATTTAAAAAAATCTAATTATGCACAAATTTTGCCGCCTTTAAATGAAAACTAGTTTTGAATTAAAATAAATATTTCCAAAAAATAATAATTAAAAATAATAAAAATAACCATCTTACTAAGGCCTCGCGAAATAGCATGATTTATTTTAAAATACATAGTAAGTTCAGCGCCACAATCTCTCTGGATACTAAGTGGCGATGGGTCCCGTGTTGTTACAACAAAACTACAAGGGGGCTGGCTCTCAGTGTACTGTTACTGATGCATAATATGTAATGGATGTTCTGCAACAGATTTCCAACTCTTAAGATATCTGAACTTCAATTTGAATTTCATTGTAATATTCAAAGCTATTACGATCAAAGTAATGTCGCAGCATGCTTAAAATGAGCCACTGTCGGCTAGAGAATAATTTTAGGTACACATCAGGCTATTAATCAAACAAATCAATATACATCTGAACTATACATTATATATATACAAGGAGAATATATATGTTACAAGAACGAGACTTATTAAACAAATAAACAGGGCCTCAATCTAAAAATTGATTGGTATAATAAATTATCAAAGGGGCTGACCTAATTTATCATTTATTTATCGTAAAGAATCAACAACAGAGACATAAAAAGAGAAGCTGAAACATACATGCAAATACTTAAAATTATTTATGTCACTAATTAAAGATGATCATAAAGTATATTCAAAATCAAAATTAAAGCTTTTTAATCAAAATAGTCCGTTTTATAATTTAGAAGAATTTATGACTTTAATAATTGAAAAAATGTTCACTGGGTATATCAATAACCTTATTTATTATTGTCAGTTTAATAATTCCATAGATAATTTGGCATACATACTGATATATGATAAAAAAAAAAATAATTATGAAATTACTAAAGACAATAATTAAACTTTTCAAATTGTATTTTGATATTTATTTTTTTATAACCATAGTAGATAAACGAACAGCTGGATCACCTGATGTTAAGTGATCACCAATGTAAAACACCAGCAGCACCAGAGGTGTCGCAACTGCGTTGCTAGCCTGTGTTGATGGAGAATAAGGAAGGAGGATGGAGGGAAGGGAGAGGGAGGGGGAAGGTGGGCCTCCGGCGCTCTCACTAACCGAACGAAATGCAACAATGCAAGCACTGATACTTCACGTCGGTTTTATGAGGGTCGGGTGGTACTTCCCCGGGCGAGCTGAACCATTCATGCTGAAACCAGTTATAGTTTCAGCGTGGCTCTACCACCTATGAATGCTTAGTTCCTATGGTAAAGCGTAATGATATGTAACGCTCTGAAAATTTTCTATTTACGAGTAAAGGGCTCATCAAAATCGATTGAACCGTTTCGGAGATTAGGTCAGATAAACAACAGACACTTTGATTTCATTTATATGTAGAGATATATCATATCTATATCACAACATATTATAAAATAAAGTCCTCCAGCACGCCTGTCTGTCTGTTCGCTATAAACTCAAAAACTACTGAACGGATTTTCATGCGATTTTCACCGGTAGATAAAGTGATTAATGAGGAAGGTTTAGGTATATAACTTGTCAGGGTTTTTTTAGCGTTTTACCGTCTGCCGGTCCCGCTAGTCATAATATAAAAGAACTAAATTCTGTTATAAACAAAAGACCTCTATAAATTCCATGGACGTTCCATTAATAAGATTGCATAATAAAAATTTATCTCGACTTCTATAGTAATAAATTGTGCAACACAATCCAAGAAGTATTTCGAATCTCGCTGAGAGTTTTATTTATAACTTGGAACTGGGAGCGCTTATACCGTTTACCTTAAATATAAAATTAGTCAACATGTTTGTTAATTCTTTGTTTTAACTGGTTCATGCTTTTGTAACTGCTGAATTCAAGGAACTTTATAAAAGCCTTGGTTACTCAAGATTTTGTTTGTTGTGTAACTACAATTTAGGTTTTTCTTTCATGAAATGCGAATGTTTATATAAATTAACTTAATATATGATTTCTTTTTTGGAACGAAGTTCCTTTCTTTTTATACTCTTTTATGAATCTCTCTTATTGTATTTTCTTTCAACTGACTGTTGACCTGACGCGCTTTCACAACTTCACCCGGCTTTGAGATGAGCGCATATAGCACTCAGCCGATACGACAACTAGGACAAGTACCCTAGTACCCAAGTACCCTTCCTTCGTTTTTTTTTTTTCGAACTGAAAAACCACTATTGGCCTGACGGGTCTTCACAGATTCACGGGCTTTCAGAGCGAGCCCTTAGGGTACTCAGCCGAATGGCAAAAAGCTCAAGGTCACAAATGTGGCCGAACTTCGTCTTGGGCTGTTGCGTTGAATACAACCACGCGAATTATATACACGACATAATCAAAGCATACATTATATGAGCGCACGCATATACCAGGTGACTGTTTAAAGTTTAACACTCTTCAATCGTAGGGTAATTCATGGTCACATTTAAAATATAAAATAATAATATCAAAAGAAATACTAATAAACAACAAAGAGAACCTTAGTTAAAATTTGTTCTAAAACTTTAAAAAGTATGGGAATGATACTTGTAAAAGGAAAAAAAATCACACCTAGCTTCAATGAACAAAACTCAACGGGCGCTTTTCAAGATTAATCATTACATAACTGCTAATGGAGGGAACGTCGCACGGTCGAACAAAGGGAAGCGGTGCGCAGGTCGAGATGCTGAAGGCAGGCCGGATTGCGTGCCAGGGCGTGATTCATTTATTACACCAATTTTTTTTTCATAAATCACCTGATGTAGAGTGCATATCAGTTTTGCGTTTCTCGAGATAATTAGTTCAAATATTAAGCACCTATTTTTAAAATTAGTTTTAGAATGAGAAGTAAGTAATGAGTAACCTGTGAGAATATTGCAACTATTTAACCAGTCATGCTGTATATGCAAAACAAAATACGACACTTGCTAAGGATTATGGGTAGAAGTGAACAGACGGTAAAAATACAGTATAACAGTGTTAAAATAACATTAAAACTAAGAATTAACAAATAGCCTTAACAATTCACCGTATCATGTGCGCGGTTTAGACATTATTAGAATTAGAATTAAACAATAAAGTTATAATTAGAATCACGTAACTTTTGGCCATCACCTACGTATTATAGTCCG
This sequence comes from Antheraea pernyi, assembly GCA_015888305.1. NCBI lineage: Eukaryota > Metazoa > Arthropoda > Insecta > Lepidoptera > Saturniidae > Antheraea > Antheraea pernyi. The sequence goes on from MU159000.1 coordinate 323,390, forward strand.
CGTTATAGCTTTTGGCAGCTCTGAATATAGCTTTAAATTTTTGCGCATAACACAGTTAATACAAAACAAATTCACAATATTATTATAGGAATTTAAATGGTATAACGGTATGGTATGGTATAACGACCACGTTGCTAGTATAAAAAAAAATTGTATGTAAAATGGAAATTTGATTCCGATTGTGTCTTGTAAACGGTTTGACAGTGATAGTTTACGAAAACCTATTTATATGAATTGCGCAGACATATACATACATACAAGATATACAGATATAGAATATTTGCAAAGAATTAGAGATAAAAATGAACAGACAATAAAAATGTAATCATTACTGGGGTAATAAAATAATAGTAAAAACTAGAAATGGACTAGCTGAATAATAGAGTAATAGACAAAGCTAGAATATTATCAGTTCGCCGCATCATGTATTGTCAGTTATAATTGTCCAAATAACATTTAATCACCTGGTAGGTGAGTTTTGGGTGGTCGCGTACTTAAATTGGATGATACCCCTTATGCAGTATTTGTTTCTATCTGCGGGATATATCTTGTAGCATATATTGTGCAGAGATTAATCATGTTACAATACCGTTATTGTAAGTAAAATACGTTTATAATAAACAAATATTTTGTAATAAACAACGCCTTCCATAGAAACATCATTTTTCGAAGTACGTACGTGGGCGAGTCCGCTCCCGTTTTACCTCACTACGTCCCTCTGATACCTAAATTTGTTTTCTGAGCATCGACTTCAGAGCGATTAAAAAGTTTAACGCGGTTAATATCTATGGAATGGTCTTGCACTTCAGCAGAATGATCCGCCTTATGATATATTTATTTCTATCATTAGCTTATATTTTGCCTGTTTTACTATCGAAAGTTATTAACTCCGGGTCGCCCATTGCAGCTTTTGGCACTGGTCATTGCATTTAGGTTTATTATTTTATTTACACGTTAGTAGTTATCCTTTTGAAAGTCTTAGAACAAACTTTAACCTAGGTTTTCTTGGTTGTTTGTTGTTTTATATGTTAAATATGTCCGTGAAATGTCATATCCTAGAATACTGCGAGTCCCTAAACAGTCACCTGGTATATATGTTATTAGGGCGTTTAAAAAAATATATACTCTCGGAACCAGGCTCGAAAGTTTCGTTTAGATGCCAAAACAGGTGTCTGAAAATATGAGCCCTTAATATTAAGTAATTTATGGTTCATTAGTTACAAAAGTCCGAAAAAATAAAACAGTTTTTCCTGTGTAATTCTTATGAGAAATCGAAAAGTGCGATGCGGACAATCTTAATATTAATATTAAGGGCTCATATGTTCAGAGGCCTACTTTGGCATCTAAACGAAACTTTTGAGCCTGGTTTCGAGAAAAAACATGTTTTTTTAAACACCCTAATACTTTAACTTTTATTTGTAATAGATTTAAGTAACACAAGATTATTAATATAATATAAAATCCACTACATGACGAAATAAGATCTCGCCAAAAATTCCTACTTGACTACATATACATGTATACATATTTTTCGATTCGACAAAAACATTACAGGTCATGTACAGAAATAGAAGATTACAGTGTTTTTTCAACACACATTCGGAGTAACGAAGTCAAAGTATAATTCGACCTTGTTTGCTCTCATAAGATTCGTATGAAATTGAAATATAGTATCAAATTGTTTTATTACATTCGGTAATGATGCTCGGTTCCGAACCAATGAACCACACGATTTTAATGATGATATTTCGTATTCACGTATGTGAAGACTTACTAACGAATAATTTGACATTCACAGTATATTTGAAATATAAGAAATTTTCTGGATGTTTGATTTAAGGTTATTTCTTTTAATTTTCGACCAATCTATAGTCCGCGTCAAAATGTTTGTCCGCTCTGAATATAACTTTGAGTTCGGCCTTGCATATAGTACAGTCAAGAGGTTAATATAAAACAAGTTCATGGTATTATTATAGGAATTTAAATACCATTTATTAACCTTTAAGCCGTCTCGACATTATACGTGCAAAACATAAAGACTTTGTACGTAAAATGATGATATGACTCCGTTTGTGTAGTCTTGTAAACGTTTCGACAGCGAATTTAAAAGTTAAGTTTATATCTGTAAGATATATTTTGTAGCATATACTGTGTTAGTATAATCTGTGTCATTACAAAAACGTTACTGCAAATGAAATACATTCGTAGTAAACAAATAATTCCATGACATGCATCTAACTATATACCTTTGTTAACTTGTTTATTGAATTTGCGCGAAGATATTAGGCATTGTGTTGTACCGACAATGTATTTAAAAGAGCTTTTCTGTAATTGTACATCGTCGAACAATTTTAATAAAATAAATAATAAATTGCCTTTTAATCAGATCTCCGTCGACTGATTACAATGAGTTTAAACTTGAAACTTAAAACTAATGCTTAACTCTTAAGCTAACTAAAGTAATATTAAATATTAGAATGAAGAAACAAATTTTTGTTTCTTCGTTACCATCTTCAGATCTGTTTGCTAATCGACAAAGGCCTCCTCCAACCTTTTAAATGTTGGAGGGTTGAGGTCTCTTTCCCCGTCGAGGACCAGTCGGTTTGGAGGAGCTCGGTGTATTTTTGTTTCCTTATCGTCAGTTTCTTTGGTTGGTCTCGGTTTCCGTTTGCCGTTCATTAGTTGCTATTGGTTTTTATTAGTATTATTAGTATGGTGGTAGAGCCACGCTGAAACTATTACTGGTTTTAGCATGAATGGGTCGGCTCGTCCGGGGTAGTACCACCCTTTCATAGAAAATCGACGTGAAGAAACAGTGCTTGCATTGTTGCGTTTCGTTCGGTCAGTGAGAGCGCCGGAGGCCCACCTCCCCTCCCCTCCCCTCTCTCCTCCCCTCCCTCCTCTCCCACTCCCTCCCCTAACCCTTCCCCCAAAGGGTGGCAACGCACTTGCGACTCCTCTGGTGTTGTTAGTGTCCATGGACGGTGGTGATCACTTAACATCAGGTGACCCACATGTTCGTTTGCCACCTATGACATAAAAAAAGGCATACTCGAACAATTTTATATCTCTTTAATTACAATCCATAAAGCGCGTGCAAAGCCGCGGGCATCAGCTAGTACATATATAAAATGGCTATAAAAGTATATATACTCTTTGACGGACGGCAGAGTTTAATCTTAAAAATCTTAAAAAAGGTTGAGGCAGTCATAAATAAGGTGACAGAGATGAAAACTCAAAACAATGAAATGAATGTGTTGTCTTTTGAATTTTTAAATCAATTATAATAATTAAATTTCATAATTTGTATATTGAAATTATTAACATGAGTCTGGTTTTAACATATATTGTCACTTGGAGTAATAATTATATACATTTTTATAAAGTTTATTAACCAATTAAACATATGATGAGCTGCATAAATAAATCTGCAATCCGTGGATCGATTGATCGACTTGTAATTAAATTTGGCATATATGTCGTTCGTGTCATGGAATAGGACATGGATGCCTTTTATAGTTTAATCGCCTCACGCAGAGGTAACAACAAATATAAAAATTAATATGTTAAAATATGTCTGCACCAAGCATGTTTATAAAGCTGAACAAATTCGTCTGAAATTTGGAAAAGAAGTTGAATAGTTCGTGTACTTTTTCATTGCGAAATTAGCGAGCACTAGTAATAATATACCGTGAGTAATGAAATACCATACGCGAGCCAAAAGAAATTTGTTCGTGTTCAAAGACAAAATTGGAACAAGCTCACAATAATAGAGAAAATGATCTATATGTATGCGCTGTGGTCGTGCATACATTTTATACCAATCTGTAGACTTCTTTGTTTATTATCGTATTCGCTCTGCTGTCAAATCAAATCAACAATCATTACATAGTAACAAACAAAGTCCTCAGCTATGTCTGTCAGTCTGTCTGTTCGCGATAAACACAAAAACTACTGAACGGATTTTCTTGTGGTTTTCATCAGCAGATAGAGTGATTCATGAGGAAGGTTTATATATATAATTTGCCTAGGTTTTTTTTAATTATCAGGGCAGAATAACGTCCGGCGGGACCGCTAGTACCTTATAAATTTAGGTGAAAAAAAAAGAAGACGCCTAAGAACGTCAAAACTACCACCGGTTCGAAAAACAACCCAGTCATCGAGAAGAACCGGCAAGAAACTCGATCGAGCTTATCTTTTTATTATTCATATATCTTCTATATATTTTTTTTTATTTATTTATTTTAGGGTCGTCAACATGACAATACATTAGTATATAAAAAAAAAAAGTAGAACTATTGTAACACATTATAAATGTAGTCATATTTAAAGACAACCACGGCATGCTCCAACAATAAATTAAATATTAATAAAACAAAAGATTAAACTATTTTACATATAAAAAAAAAAATTACATGATAATACAAAAACGAGAAGATTGAAACAGAAAGAGAAATATAGGAAATACTGAAAAAAATAATTATAACTGTGTCTTGTGAAGAGACTGATATGTCTCTATCGTTGTTTTGAAATGATTTCGTTTAGTTGAGAAAAATCTTATATTTATATATATAATAAGAATGTAAATGTAACGTGCCAGTACTTTAATAATACAGGAATAAGTAATAAATTACATTCAAATCATTTTTAGAAATGTCCGTCTGTCTATCGCACAGTGGATGGAAATCGGAGCCACACCCTTTCATAGAATGTTTGAAAAATGAAATGTATTATTTTATAGTTTTAAGTATACAATTTTATAAAATCGGTCATGTCATTGTATTATTTAGTAATTACAAGTTTTATTTTTACCTTTTACACCATATAATATTGACTTGTAAATTCCAAATGTATGAAAATGGACTTTCTTTTCTTCATAACTTTTTTGTGTTTTAAGTTGTTAAACTGAAACTTGTACGTATCATTAGCGTAGTCCTAACAAAGCGTTAGGGATCTTAACCTTGACCCGGGCGTCCCCGTTCAAAAGATATTTGGTGATGAAAATTTCAGACTTAGACGACATTATATTGAGGTGGAATCATCAATCTGTACGTTTATCTTACACCTTAATGCTACAGATATCGATAAAACAAAGGGTGATACAAAATTATGTTTACCCCTATTATCCCCTCCCGTTTCGTTTTCATTACCTTTTAAATATACGATTCGGAATTCGTTTTAAAACTTATACCATAATTTTGACCTATATACTTAAATTATTACCTGCTACTAATATTCTTGATTGTTTTTGTTTCATATTTGTATCAAAATGTCTTGGTTTTACTAATTAGTTTACTTGTTTTGTTTTTATTGAAGTTGTAATGAAGAATTTGTCATGATAGATTAAACATTTATTTCTGGGGCTAAATTAGGATTCTAAATGAAAGCAGTGTAAATACCTCGAGATCTTATATCTATTTTAACTTACTGATTTCATTAGTAGATATAAATTTTACTTAATAACTTTCAATTGTAAATTTGAAACTTCAATATATCGTCACCGAATTGATAACAAAGTTATATCCTATCTTTTGGACGTCTCAGTTAAAAATATATAAACTTTAAAAAAAAAATGTGTGTACTTATGTGCACGCGTTAGAAGCTATACTTCTTTGGCGTAATACAAAGAAACAAAATGTTGACTATAGAGAACTTCAGGGTGTCGGTTTTTCGTGACGGTGTGCGCGCGCATCGTTAAGATTTACTCTCATCATTTTTCCCTAATGCGCCAAAAGAAGTATAACATCAAAAATGCATACTTTAAATAGTATACAATAAAACACACTTTAAATATTACACACTTACATTTATACTCACCGTCACATTCAGAGTCATACAAATTTCCTACATCTACAAACTCTATATTGTTTTTATCTGATCTAGAATTTACTGTTCCGTACTTTTGTTATCTGTAGTAATTTATATGTTAGCACAAATCTTTTATTTTCATATTACTTTATCTTTTAAAAGGAATGTATCTGTCCACTACTTTTCGTGAACGCACCTTTAAAAACGTTCGCAAGTGCTGCCCTCTAAGGCAAAACACAGTTTACCTTTGAATCTAGCAACATACAAAACCGCTCTGAGTTATCTGCGCTAATAAACATTGCAAAACCGGTACAAATATCTAACAAACAAACTATTAAAAGAAATCAAGTGCCAGTCTAAACTTTGTGTCCTACTATTAACAAACCAGCGATCTAAGCCACGAACCAAGCCGGGGTACCCCGAAGAAGAGGATCTCCTAGTGCGGGTGAGTGGTGGATACAGTCCTCCTAAATTCATTTCCTATACATTTGTTGGTCCTTCGCTCCAAATTATCTTAAATTATCAAGGACTTTAGGGTTTGTGCTGGCATATTATTTCTTTATAACTACAATTTTCAATATCAAATTGGCATAATCTACCTACCGTTTATCAACAAAAATTCCATATTACCTAGGCTTAGCGTATTTGTTTTTCGACAATACCACTGCGTACTGTTTTTTCGAACCGTACTAATTCATTTGCTAATGAATTAATAGGTAAAATTTGCGAATTTATATCAATTGCAAGTTTATTTTATCTTGTAGGTAAACGCATCTTTTATTTTTTTCTAATTACATTGTGCTCGCATCGACGCGATCGTTCCCTTCTCCAATACAACTCTTATCTAATATCTTATGCACGCGCTCCAGAGCAAGCTACGCTAATCAATTTAACTTTACCTTAACATAATATAACTTCATATTGAAAATTGTAATAAACTGTCTGCGTATTACGTACTAGACACACTTATAATTTTGTATGTTTGATATATTCGTATAAACATACTACAAATTACACTAACTCATAGTATTAGCTCTCATATTGAAATATCTTATAGTATCGTATAGCTGTTAGTGTACTTCGTGCTTAATAGCTAACTACTTATCTACCCACCTTATTCATTATATAAACATATTTATTATTTACATTCATTATGGAACTTCAACAACTAACATTTGAACGCGAAGTTTTTATGAATAGCATCCAACGTATGGCTGATTGTTCTGCCGATAAAGCAGAATTTCTTGCCCGTGTTAAGGAATTAAACACTGTTAAGAAGCAGTTTTTCCTTATACAAGGTAAAATTGAGAAACTTTTAGCAAAAACCGGCGAGTTTAAACCTGAGGAACAATTGCAAATGCGTAATCAGTTCGACAATTTATACTATAAAGTTCAAATTATATCGGATGAAATAAAAATTCAACGTAGACAAAGTTTGGTCAGCGCAACACAGCCTACCGTTTGTTCTCAAAGTCATTCAAGAATTCAGCTACCGACACTTGCCTTACCGAATTTTCATGGTGGCATAACCGAATGGAATGCATTTTATGATTTGTTTTTATCATTAGTACATAACAATGAACAATTATCAGATGTTGAACGTTTCCGTTATTTGCTTTTGTCCTTACGGGGTGAACCTTACAATTTAATAAAAGCACTTCCCATAACTGGTGATAACTATAGTAACGCTATGCAAATATTACTGAATCGTTATCAGAACGATCGAATTATCGCCACTAAACACTTGGATAAAATTCTTGATGTTGAACCAGTAAATGATAAAAGCGTTGAAAACAGTTTGCGTAACATTTTGAATGTGTATCACGAAAATTTAACCGCGTTGACATCTTTCGCCTTACCAGTCACCGAATGGAGTTTCATTCTGCTGAATATTTTGTTACGCAAAATTACGCCGAATATTCGAAAACGCTTTGAATTATCACTGAAGTCGCCAAGTGAGATCCCACCTGTAAGTGACCTTATTGAGTTTCTGGACAAAGAATTGTCGGCTTCCGAGATAATGTCCTTCGCAGCGTCACCCGGGCCCGGTGTGGGCGTCAGCTCGGGTAGCAACGGAGCCGCAGGCCGCCGCATATCTAACTCGTTGTCACGGCAAGCCGTCGCTACACGCGCAGCGATGGCGCGCACGCAGTCGATCCCACTGCACGCTGCTGCACAATCACGAGCGCGGGATTCGTCTTTTGCACATACCGCACCCATAATGGAAGTCCATGCTGCGACTACCATTAATTCCGGTCGTAACATGAAATGTAATTATTGTAAAGATAATGCACATCCATTATATAAATGCGACAAGTTTGATAAATTAACCTTATCCGAAAAAAAATCCTTTATCGAACGTAATAAAATCTGCAATAATTGCTTATTCTCTGGCCACAATATCAATGAGTGTAAGTCGCGACACAATTGTCGTGTGTGTTCCCAGCGGCATCATACTTCTATACACGAAGATATGATTTCAAATATTACTTTAACAAGCGAATGTAACTTCTCTTCCTCTGAGCTCACCTCAGTACCGGAACTTTCCTCTACGCCCATACCAGTGCGTGGTATTTCTGGGCATAGGGATAACTGTGTGGTTCTACTTACCACCGCGTTGGTTAACATGCATTCTATGGATGCGGGTCCCTGCACACCCCGTCTTGTGCGCGCCTTAGTGGACCAAGGCTCTCAAGCCACTCTTATTACGGAGTCATGCGTCCAACGTCTTGGTTTAAAGCGTTATCGTGCCAGGACTAGCATGACAGTGTCTGGAATTGGTGATCAAAATGAGCAGCCACGTGGATATGTTTTATGTGAAGTTACGCCTCACAACAAATCAGAACCAAAACTATTTATCGAAGCTCTTATCTTGCCGAAGATAACGAGTTATTTGCCAAACATTCCGCGCACTTTCGAGCATATAAGTCATCTTCAAAATCTTCCCCTAGCAGACCCGGAATTACGTTCCGCGCGTCCCGTAGAACTTCTACTAGGATCAGATTATACTGACAGTATATTACTGAATGATATTATTAAGGGCCCACAGGGTACGCCCGTGGCTATTAATAGTATTTTTGGTTACCTACTTAACGGTAAAATATCTCGTTCATTGCCAGCAAAAGTCTGCATAAATGTTAGTACATATCAGCTTGATATGCAAATACAAAAGTTTTGGGAGCTTGAATCAGTATCTGATATCAAGCCTGTCACAAAGGAAAAAGCTCTCTGTGAATCAATATATGTCAATACTCACAAGCGAGGTGACAATGGAAAATATATTGTCTCCCTTCCGTTCTTGGAACAGGCACCTCCTCTCGGCGAATCACGTCACATAGCACTTTATCGCTTGCAAAAGCTCGAGCAAAGGTTTTCGCGCGACCCTGCCTTGCGAGAGGAGTATGCTAAGTGTCTTCAAGAATACGAAAGCTTGGGACATATGGAACCTGTCAGTGAGGCTTCGCATGGTGACAAGTTTCCCTACTTTATACCTCACCACTGTGTGGTGAAAAAATCTTCGGCGACTACAAAAGTTCGAATAGTCTTTGACGCTTCTTGCAAGACTAGTAACGGTCGTTCACTAAACGATAACTTATTAATCGGTCAAAAATTGTACCAAAACATAAATGACATTCTTTTAAAACTCCGACTACACAAGATAGTTTTCACAGCTGATATCAAAATGATGTACCGTTTTATCGAAGTAAGACCTGAAGACCGAGATTTCCAACGAATTCTGTGGAGATATTCTCCTAACGATCCTATACAAGAGTACCAATCCACCTGATAAGAAAATGAATCTAGCTTTGGATTCCATTTGAGACCTAGAACCTTGACTGAATTATCAGTGTCGAGCGCTGAAAGAATCAGAGCGTCATCCGGATTCGAATTGTCACTGCTAATGGTTGATAAGAAATCAGGGCAATTGCTTGTCCATTTACGGAGTTCGAACGTTCCTGCCTTGCAAGCGGCAGTGAGCTCACGTTGCACCACAAGTGCGTCTTCAATATTTTCAGCTCCTGACACGATGTCATCTACGAATACTTCATTCAACAGCACTTGCGAAGCGATTGGATAAGATGCGGATTCGTCCATTGCCAACTGACGAAGCGTACGAAGTGCTAGGAAAGGTGCTGCAGCAACCGCGGTGGTAAATAGAACCACACAGTTATCCCTATACCCAGAAATACCACGAACTGGTATGGGCGAAGAGGAAAGTTCCGGTACTGAGGTGAGCTCAGAGGAAGAGAAGTTACATTCGCTTGTTAAAGTAATATTTGAAATAATATCTTCGTGTATAGAAGTATGATGACGCTGGGAACACACACGACAGCGACATACAAATACATGGCTTCTCAGACGCTTCCGAAAAGGCATATGCTGCTTGTGTGTATCTACGTGTCATTGATGCTCAAGACACGGTTCATGTTTATCTTCTCCTTGCTAAAACAAAGGTTGCACCTTTGAAGCGCATAACTTTACCACGCTTAGAGCTATGCGCCGCTTTTCTTTTATCAAAACTAATAAACAAAATACTTGTTACCTATGCTAACCTTCTGTCCATTGAAAATGTGTATGCTTGGAGTGACTCTACGGTCACACTTGCATGGCTACGCTCATCGTCGCATGAATGGCGTACTTTTGTATCTAACCGTGTCACGGAGACCACGAGTCGTGTGCCTGCCGCACACTGGCGTCACGTCCGTTCCGAGCACAATCCTGCGGATCCAGCATCCAGAGGTGAACTGCCATCGAACTTAGACCATGAGATGTGGTTTAATGGGCCTTCCTGGCTTAAGCAGGCCCAATCTGACTGGCCTATTTCCAACGCAGATTTACAAACAAATGAAGAACGACGGAAATACGTTTTTATATCAAAACAAGTCATACCTGACTTACAATTTTTAGAGCGATTTTCATCATTACCAAAATTACTACGCGTTGTTTCCATAATCTTTCGATTCTACCATAGATGCTGTAAGATAAAATCTTATTCTTCTTCTTGCATCACCGTCCCTGAAACAAAATTCGTTTTAAATCGAGTTATCAGCCTCGTGCAGCAAAATCAGTTTGCGGACGACATTTCCCGTTTGAAGGATAACGATTTCTGCTCAAACAAACTCCAAAAGCTGAAACCCTTTCTTGATGAAGCCGGACTTATCAGGGTCGGCGGTAGGATTCAACATGCTCAAATTTCTTACGAGGCCAAGCATCAGATCATTCTACCTAAAAAACATTTCTTCACGACGTTACTTATAGACTATTATCATAGATTATATCTGCACGTAGGTCCGCAGACATTGCAATTTCTTTTATCTCAAAAGTACTGGATAATATCTGCCCGCGATGCGGTCCGAATGTACACACGCCGCTGCATTCGTTGTTTTCGCACTCGGCCATTTGCTCCGCAGCCACCTATGGCTCCACTTCCCGCCGCAAGAGTGCGAGCTCTCAGGCCATTCCTACATGTAGGTGTAGATTTTGCAGGACATTTCTTTCTAAAATCAAGTAAATATCGCAACGCGAATAAATACAAATGTTATGTATGCGTCTTTGTATGCATGTCAACGAAGGCAGTGCATTTAGAATTAGTACCAGATTTATCCACAGAGTCATTTATTAACGCTTTACGACGCTTTATTTCCCGACGCGGACTTTGCACCGACGTCTATTCAGATTGCGGTCGAAATTTTGTAGGCTGCGATCGTTACTTGAAAGATTTGCATAACTTTTTACAAAATGAAGAAACGCAAGCACATATAAATGAAAAATTAATCTCTCTATCTATACATTGGCATTTTAACCCACCGTATGCAAGTCATTTCGGTGGTATATTCGAGGCTGCGGTCAAAAGCATGAAAACTCATCTTTACCGCGTCATAGGGCAACTTACCTTAAATCACGATGAATTTAATACACTTCTATGTCAAATTGAAGCCATACTTAACTCGAGACCTCTTTGCATACAGAGTAACGATCCCACGGATCCATTACCTCTCACTCCAGGACATTTTCTAATTGGGGAACCATTAACTTCCTTACCTGAAGTCGACTTATCAACTGACAATCCCAGTCGCCTCGTTCGATGGCAAATAATTCAACAAGCCGTACAACATTTTTGGAAACGTTGGAGTGTTGAATATCTACATCAACTTCAACAAAGAAGTAAATGGTTCCGCGATAATACGAACACACCCCTCGTTGAGGGTACTATAGTTGTGGTAATCGACAACAACCTCCCTCCGCTGCAATGGCGCCTGGCACGTGTGCATAAGCTTCATCCGGGTACGGACGGTATTGTTCGCGTTGTAACTGTACGCATTGGTAACACCCTTACCAAAAGACCTGTAGTAAAGGTCTGTCCTCTACCTATTTATTAAATAGCGTAGTATAACATATCGTAACCCTATGTTAAGTTTGTTTATATTGTTACTTTTAAAATAAGCTATTTTAAGGTCGGCGGCATGTTCCGTACTTTTGTTATCTGTAGTAATTTATATGTTAGCACAAATCTTTTATTTTCATATTACTTTATCTTTTAAAAGGAATGTATCTGTCCACTACTTTTCGTGAACGCACCTTTAAAAACGTTCGCAAGTGCTGCCCTCTAAGGCAAAACACAGTTTACCTTTGAATCTAGCAACATACAAAACCGCTCTGAGTTATCTGCGCTAATAAACATTGCAAAACCGGTACAAATATCTAACAAACAAACTATTAAAAGAAATCAAGTGCCAGTGTAAACTTTGTGTCCTACTATTAACAAACCAGCGATCTAAGCCACGAACCAAGCCGGGGTACCCCGAAGAAGAGGATCTCCTAGTGCGGGTGAGTGGTGGATACAGTCCTCCTAAATTCATTTCCTATACATTTACCAATAACAATTTAGCTTAATCTCATAGTGGTTTGTGCCGAAGTTGAATTATCTTAGGTTTGATGTTGGACAGAAACGGATCAGAAGTTATTAACAAACTATAAATAATATTCTTATTTGTTGGAATTCTACAAATTTTTCTCGAGTAAAGTTCTAAAATTTTAAAAATCCTTATTTCGTGATTCAGCAGCCTCTTTAGAAAGTTTGCCAACTGGGATACAGTTATTATGCTATGTCTGCACTGTGCGTGAGTAATTTATAACACAGAGATTTATACACGCTAGAAGGCATATAATACCACTGATATAACTCGAAATATGTATGAACTGTTCTTGGCCAGAGCTTATGCTAATGTATCAAAATCATTTTCGCTAATAAGTTGTTCTTTTCCTTTTCTGAAGTGTACTTACGTCCGCGAATACTTTCCTCGGAGTACATGACTTTGTTTTAGTTGACACAAACACACTATCAGGCATAGTGTATTCAACTGATGTACTAGGTAGTAATTAACGAAACACTTATTGATGCATCTTCATCTCTCATCCCACTGTACGAAAGTTCTTCAGCTCGCAATTGATAAATGTACGATACATACATGATACACGTATGATAAATACTGGCTATTTGATTTCTAAGTCTAACCACTCGGCAAACTTTTATAAAAAAATACTTCTAGTACAATTAGCTGATTTCCATTTTCGTTTAAGATTACTTGAACAAGTTACAGAAAAAGATTTAAATTCGGTGTTTTCTTCTTTAGACAGAGCAAAATTCATAGAAGTTAACACTTTTTCAAATAATTCATCTGCATCAAATGAATTTTGCTTCATAATCACAAAAATTACGATATTTGACACTGGTGGGCACATGGAAGTCCACATTGAACAAAATTAACGCTTTTTTTTTCCTCGAACTGACTAAGCTATTGACCCTGCAGGGTCTTCACAGCTTCACCGGACTACTAAGGCGAGCGCTTAAGGCACTCAGCCGATTTGTTTTTAGGTAACATACACAAGGGCGCACGCACACCTCGGCTTGGGCTGTTACCTGGTAAAAGTCGCGTCTGACCTAGCTAACTATTCTAAGCTATTCATACATATATACATTTGTGAACCATACAATCGAAATTGCATGATTCACAAATGAATACGTGTATATCGGAATGAAACGAACTAAAACTATTCGATTCAATTCGTTGAGGGAAAAAAACAAAACCCTCCCACCATGTGTATATATGTGCACGTGTGTGAGAGAGATGATCTCATATGTGTATTCAAGTGATGTAGGTGAGTCACTGTATCGCGATAATAATATCTCGAGGGCTCCGCGCGGGGGCGACCTAGGCTCGAGATATTACTGAGAACCGCGATGTGTGCGGGAGCGAAAGAGGATCCCTTCCCTCGCGGCGGCGCGAGGGTCGGTTACAAAAGCGTGGGCGCAACACGCATTTAATAAGATCGAATTTAAATTTATTTAGCGGCGACGGCGCCGAAATCTAAAAATAGACATAACAAAAATTATTATTATTGAACGGTCGTTTTAGGGGAAGATAGACGTAAATACGCGATTTACTCTATCTTATATGAGTTATTTATTTTGAACGGCTGTCCGAGCGAGCCGTTGTAGTGTAGCCGCGATGGCTGGAAATCTATGAATTGCCGTAACGGAACCTAGAAGAGGATTTCGGGCGGTTTCTTCGTACGCCGAGATCTCCGAGATCTCGTGGAAAATGAGTAATTGACCTGCGTAGTCAATACTCGATAAGGAGAAGGAATAGGCGGGGTGATCCTGTGCAGGATTAGCCGCCGGGGGTCTGGGAATGGGCTGGGACGCGGGCTTAGGAGCCCACGGAGCCTTAGGGGCCCGGTAGGGGCGGGGGGGCTCGCTAGTCGCGGGTACGGACACTGCCGGTGCACGAGATGTGCTTGGTAGGCTCGAGAAGGCCTCTCGAGACATGAGAGGCGGAGGTTGGAGGCAGGTGGGGGCGGGGGCCGTCTTAGACGGTGACGCCTGACTGGGGTAGCGAGGGCGCTTTGTGCGCGGGGCGCGGGGACATCCGCGATAATTCGCGGTATGACCCACGCCGCGGCACAGAACACAGCTCGGGGGATCGGGGGAGTCTTTCGAGCGAGAACACTCCTTGGTGGAGTGGTCGCCGAGGCACTTAACGCACCTGGACTTCAGGAGACAGTTTCGTGCGGAGTGTCCGTACACCTGGCAGTTGTGACACTGCGAGGGCACAGACGTTTTGCGCGGCGGCTCGACGATAACGCCGGAGAGGCCGCAGAGGGTCGTGAGATTGAATATCGCTTTCCCTTGATGGGTGCAATCTAGAACGACGAGAACCATGTCGTATGGGGCCCTGGTGCGCGGAGAGCGCATGCGATGAACCTCGCAAACAGGAATCTTCTGCTCTTTGAGGTTGTCGGAAATGTCGCAGGTCGGAAGTTCTGAAGGAACCCTACGGATGACTACCCATAGCTTACGCTCCTCTTCGAGAGAGTGCGTGAAATAACCCCACTGGTTGTCCCGAAGGAAACGAGTGAGGTTACGATGGGCGGTGGAAGTAGCTACCTTCACCTGAATACCTACAGCGGTATTCACAGCGGAGGTGTAAGGGATGCTTGCCGTTTCCAGCAAGCTAGAGATCTCGACCCAAGACGCTTTGTCTTGGATCGTAACGGGGGGCGACGGGCGGAGCTTTTTCCCCGAAACTGCGGAACCCGCAGCTCGAGGCGAAGCGGGTCTATAGGGCGCTGGCGTCGTCTTCGGCACTTTCGCGCCATCGACGTTAACGATCTTTTTGGAAGGCAACGTGCCTTCCGGATCGGACGAGGAGTTTAGGCGCTTATTGCGCGGTTTGCGGTGCGTGACGGTGGTGAAGCCATCGTCCGCAGGAGGGTCTTGCTCCGCAGGAGGGCCTTGCTCCATATCGGAGCCTGAGTCGGAATCACTATCATGATCGGACGGGGATAAAATTAACGCAGGGTAACTTTAGAGTACGGGTTATTTATTATTTATGAAATGAATCATCAATAACCCGTACCAACTTCATTTAGAATCATAATCTATCTCCAGTACAAAGCTACAACAACAATAACAATAGACAGCAAAATAAATAAACTAATCGCCCTAATTAGTAAAACCAAAATATTTTGCTGCAAATGTGGAACGCAAACAATAAACAAAAGCAATTGGTTATGACTTCATAAATATGGTACTTAGAATTTATATGTAATGTATCTACGATTTAATAAATAAATAAAAATAAATTTACTGAACTTTCAAAACGAACTTTTGATGGTAGGTAATGAGTAAATTATACGTGGACATGATTTTAAATATCTCTTATTTTATCAATATCTATTCCAGGTAATAGAATTGACAATAGATCTACAGGTAGTCGATTGAATTTCAAAGAAAATGGTGTCTAATTAAACATCTTTCATTCATTCATTCATATCTTTTGAACGGGGACGCCTGGGATCAAGGTCAAGGTTCCTAAGGCTTCAAGACTACCCCGGTAATGGTACGCATTAGTTTAGCTTTACAACTTAAAACACAAAAACTTCATGAAGAAAATAAAGTCCATATTCTTTTCCATATTATATAGTGTAATAGGTAAAAATAAAACTTGTAATAGCGAAATGATTAAATGAGATGATCGTTTTTACGAAACTGTATACTTAAAACTATCAAATAAGACATTACAATTTTCAAACATCCTATGAAAGGGAGGCTCCGATTTCCTTACACTGTGTGTCGATCTGTTTGTTTGAACACACATCACTGCTAATGTACTACGTTCACGATAAAACCAAGAGAATCATAAATCATATCCTCCAGTAAGATTTAGTCTTTGTTTCATTAAAATCGGTTCACTCTATCAAAAGTTATTGTAATATTAATGACGACGCGACTTAATTATGAGATAAAAGTAGTTAAGCAAATTTTAACTATGATTTTCTTAATACCTTTGTTTGTAATAAGGTTCCACGCTGACGAAGTTACGGGCATAGCTAGTTATTAATAATTTTTCATAGTGGGAATGATGTTTCTAAAAACATGGTTGAAAATCTGTTGCCAGAGACCTGTTGGTGTATTCCGGCAGTTGCACTTGTGATCCAGCCCCTCTCGGTGTTAATATAAAAAAGTTAAATACGTATTGAATCCTGTCTTTAAAAATGTTTCGTATTAAATGCACCGCGGTCGCTGAATGATCGCCATCTTGCTCTTTTGTCTCGCTATGGTTACGTTAGGTTAGACTTGCGAAAAAGGATAACGCGGACTTGCCTCGGGCTTTTTTGAAGCAAGTTTTTAATACGTATTTAACTTGTTTGTTTTTTTTATTTTTTAACATGCTCTAGGTTTAGTACTCGTATGTTTACCATCTTAGACTACACCGTCATTTAACATTAGATGTGATTGTGATCAAACAGTTTACTGATAAGTTTTAACTTATCATTACATATTATAAAACAAAGACCTCTGCTACGTCTGTCTGTTCGCGATAAACTCAAAAACTACTGCATTGTCATGCGGTTTTCACCAGTAGAAACAATGATTTGCGAGGAAGGCTTAGGTATATCATTTGACAAGGTTTTTTTTTAATTATCAGAGCGGGACAAAGTCCGCCGGCCTCCTAGTAAAGAAATAAAAAAAAAACTTCACTACAAAACACTAAAACTCGCTTAGTTATTTAATAAACGAGTTGTCCGGTAACTTAAAGTCATATTTAAATATTATATACTAACTAGCCTCTGCACGCGACTACCTCGATTTTGAAATATTCTTCAATTGGTGCTCCGCTCCTATTGGTCTTAGCGTGATAATATATAACCTATAACCTTTCCTGATAAATGAGCTATATAACACTGAAAGAATTTTTCAAATCGGACCAGTAGTTCCTGAGGTTACCCCCTAGAACGTCACAAACTCACAAACTTTACGTCTTTATAATATTAGTATATATAGATAAGACTTTCAAAATTAAGATGAACCGAGCGATTCCTCATACGTTCAAAGCTATCAAATCATTTAGACTACAATGTGCCGAGAAATAGAGATACGTGAAATACAATCGAAAAACATACCCTGTTCTTGCCCGATCTTGTAAAAATAAGTTTTACTAAATCAAATACAGAATCGAACTTAAATAATATAAACACTCCATCAATTGATATACGTAATACATTGTGTAAACCATTTATTATTACACGAGGAGTTCCAAGCGCTCGAAATAAACTGATACCTTCCAGTCTTACACAATAGGTGGTATCCCCTCCGGTACACCCCTCGCCCGCCTCTCTGTTTCAACACCGAAACCTAGACACGTCCTCAGCGAGAACAGCTCATTCACTCTGTATATTACTTCGTCGAATTTTTAATGCAATGGTAACGAACCTGCCCTTCTCAGTTTATACTATTACCATTACATCGTCATTGAATATTAGATGAAATTGTGATAGCTTTAAAGCAAATCTATACTATATATTATATCTTACTATACTAATATTAAAATTATAAAGCCGAAGAGTTTGTTTGCTTGAACGCGATACTCTCAGGAACTACTAGTTCGATTTAAAAAAATCTTCAGGCTTAGATAACTCATTTACCGAGGAAGGCTATAGGGCTATCATCACGCTAAGACCAATAGGAACGGAGTACCAATGAAGAGTGTTTCAAAATCGGTTTTTTGAAATTATACTTCTTTTGGCGCGATAGGGAAAATGATGAGAGTATTTTTATGATGCGCGCGCACACCGTCACTAAAAACCGACACCCTGAAGTTAGCTATAGAAGTCAACATTGTTTCTTTGTATTTGTATTTCTTTGTATTAAAACTTTTAATGTATTAAATACCTTTTTTCTATTGTTAGTGTCGTTTTTTCTAAGAACGTAGGATTAGGCGAAAGATTAAATTTTTGAAAAGATTTTTATCTTGTTACGCCAAACAAGTATAACTTCTAACGCGTGTACATAAGTACACACACACTTTATTTTTCTCTTGAGAGCTTCCGCTGCGTTTTGGCGTTAGCCCAAAGTTACTATTCAACGCGGACGAAATTAGTAAAGTATAAACAAAAAAGAACTCAAATTGAAATATGAGCTACCAGACCTGATAAGTTCCTCGGTTCAAACTGAACTATTTATTATTCAAGTCTCACGTGAAAACCACAGTATATCGTAAAATCTCACCAAGTACCTACTACTTGGGGATGACGCAACATACACTCATCAAAAAAGTCTAAGCAACATGTACTAATTAAAATTTTAGGATGGTTCTTCACATTATAACGTTGTATTTTATTTTTAAAATAATATCTTTAGGGTTCTATGATGTAAAAATAACAGCTGTTGTCTTTATAAGTTCTTTTAATAACAGAAATGAACAATATTAGAATATACTGTAGAAACTAAGATACATAAGAAACTAAACTTTTTTCTTACAAAATGAAATTTGTAAAGAAAATGTATTTATTGTGAAAGAATAGAACAATTTAATACAAAGTATGGTCTCCTCTGCTATTCAGAACTTATCGGCAAGGATTATTCATTGAATTAATGAGACTGTTTATGTCATCTTGCGGTATTCGCTCCCAATGGAATTGTAGCAAATCCTTCAGCTGTTGGGTTGTTGTCGCTCCGTCCAAGTCCTTCAAAACACGTCTCTGGAGCATGTCCCATGCGTGCTCGATGGGGTTGAGATCTGGCGATTGTGCAGGCCAGGGCAATACCCGGTTGTTCTCCGTTGCAAAGTATTTACTGGTCCGAGCTGTATGTGAACGCGCATTGTCATGCATTAACCTAAAATCGGAGCCAAAGGTTTGTGCAAATGGGTAGACATAAGGTCTGAGAATATCCTCAATGTAATTCATGTTTCCATTACAAAAACGAGCTCAGTTCGCCTGTTCTTCATAATACCAGCCCATAACATAACTGTTGAGCCGCTGTAAACTTCCTGAATGCACCTGAGCCTTTCAGAATTTCCGGGCCAACAATACACTCGCACCCTTCTTGTATCAGGCTTAAACCCGAATCGCGACTCATCGGAAAACATAATTTTATCCCATTGTTCCTGGGTCCATGTTATGCGTTCTCTACACCATTCATATCGACGAGCGCGATTACCGCGACGTATCGGTGGGCACCTGATTGGGCGTCGAGCTCGTAGGCCGTACTCATACAGTCGATTTCGCACAGTTTGA
>MU159000.1:346853-363885 GCA_015888305.1 Antheraea pernyi
CGACTTATCGGAAAACATAATTTTATCCCATTGTTCCTGGGTCCATTTTATGCGTTCTCTACACCATTCATATCGGCGAGCGCGATTCCCGTGACGTATCGGTGGGCACCTGATTGGGCGTCGAGCTCGTAGGGCGTACTCATGCAGTCGACTTCGCACAGTTTGAGGACTTACATCAACACCACTTGAAATTTGTAGCCTCAAACTTATCTCTCGAGAGGTTAACATCGACTGGCGTCTTGCAGTCAGTTGTATGTACCGGTCTTGCCGAGTGGTTGTACTCCTTTGACGGCCTGGATGCTGTTCAGCGGATTCTCCTGTATTATTGTAGCGCTGCCAAAGACGACAAATAACACTTCTATGAATGCCAAAATGTCGAGATACCTGAGATTGATTACTTCCCGTTTGCAACATCCCTACAGCTCTTTGCATTTCATCTGCCATCAAATAACGTCGCTTCATGACGTAAAGAATATCTAACAATTCAACTTTGTCGCTAACTTTATTTAAATGGTTGGTAAAATTATAAAATCAAGACTAAACATAGCAATTAAAACGCACTTAAATTCAAACAAATTCGCAGTTATTTGAATTATATGAAAAAACAAAACATAATCAAATTTTTTTTTACATTCCGCCAGTATGTCATCAATAACAAAAAAGTTTACTTACCTACGTACTTTGTTTGAGTAAATACTTAGAAATTAATTAATATAAATGGTAAAATTTTTAATATCACGCATGTTGCTTAGACTTTTTTGATGTGTGTATTTACAATAGTAGATATTCTGAAAGCCATTCAAATACGCGGCTCGAAGCTTTTATTATATCGTTGTAACTTATTTAATAACGGGTTTCCTACAATTGAACTGCTGTAACAAATGAAAATCATACAAATGTCGCGAAATTATTATTTGAAAACACGAAACAACAAATTCAAAATAAAGCAATCTGTTATACATTCAAATGTATTATCTTTGAAAACAAATACTCTAAAAACATAGATTCATTAAAATCAGTGTTGAATAAGTACATCTGTATTTTTACGGTTTGTAAAATTGTTGTTTCTAATGATTATAGACTTTATTACTTAAAGAATAAATAATATACAACAAAATATTCTATTTCTGAACAAGGAACGTATGAGAATAAATAACGTATCAACTGCAGGTCCACCGATGAATGAATTTTGTAGGTGGCAAAGCCACGCTGAAGCTATTACTGGTTTCAGCACGAAGACTGCGGTGGGTCTCCGACGTTCTAACTGATCGAAAGAAACGCAACAACACAAGTACTGTTACTTCACGTCGGTTTCAGACGTGCCGAGCCATTCATGCTGAAACCAGTAATAGCTTCAGCGTGGCTCTACCACCTACAAGAATAATTCTCAATTAAACGCAGATACAAAAAGTCTTAAAAATTTATTAAGCCAGTTCTCAATTGAACGTAGATACAAAAACAGAAAAATAAAAAATACACAAGTCATATTCGTGATTAAGTCCTTTATTTCCGCACAAATATTATTACAAATGAATAAACTTTTCCATATTTTTTTTGATAACACTCCGTAAATTGCTACTAAACTAAAAACGAATAAAAAAAAACTGTTGAAAACAAAGGATGAAAATGTTCTTAATTGTTCACTGCCTATTTATATTTACGAGTCATCGTCTAATGATGGAAATTCGAACAAATTTCAATGTTAACGAACTATTTCTAAATTATTTTCATGATAACGCTGAAACAAGTGAAAACTCGGAATAATGGAATAGCTGTGTTTATTATTAATTTTTATATTTATTAATTATTTTAATATTTATCATTGTGAATGATTTAACTTCCATAATTTGTAAATATACATTTTTAACGTTAGCCTGGTTTTTAATCAAACGATTTGGTGGCAGATTCCTTTTCCATCAAGCCCAAAACATCAAATCAAATTAATATCACTTTATTCAATTTCGGCCCTAAGAAGGCACATATGAACGTCAAAACCGGTTTGGTTCGGTTCGGAAAACAACCCAGTCATCGAGAAGAACCGACAAGACACTCGATCTGGTTTATCTTATTAGCAAATATGGTGGTCAATGATGGTAGAGCCACACTGAAACTATTACTAGTTTCAGCATGAATGTGTCGGCTCGCCCGGGGTACTACCACCCTCTCATACAAAACCAACGTGAAATAACAGTGCTTACATTGTTGCGTTTCATTCGGTTAGTGAGAGCGCCGGAGCCCCTCTCCTCTCCTTCTCCCTCCCCTAACCCTTCCCCCCAAAGGGTGGCAACGTACTTGCGACCCCTCTGGTGTTGTTAGTGTCCATGGACGGTGGTGATTACTTAACATCAGTTGACCCACCTGTTCGTTTGCCAGCATTGATATAAAAAATATATATATTTGTAATATTTTGAATAAATTAGGTACAACGTCATAACCATTTTTAGGTTGGTAGGTGTCATATCGACAGGACATATACGAATTGTTACATAACATTATATGCCCTAGTCTCTTCGTACTAAAACTGGGGTATTCTTGTATTTCTATATTTCTAGGCTTCGTAAACCATGGGACGAAGTTATTTATAGCAACAACTACCTCAAAAATCAGTTGTTTACTCTTTATTTGGTCAAATACGACACCGTGATGTTTTCTGGCAACCCAAGAAATTCCATTAAAACTATACTTGCTATATACACCAATGAGATTGTAACTAAAAAGCTGTAGAGACATCGTAAGCGCTTCGATAGAGTCTTGTTAAAACTTGGCTTGCTAGCTAGCGAACGTGATCTAGCCCCGTCAATCCACCCGTATCTAAGCAACATATCTGTTTCTTTTTCACCACCAATATTGAGAATATGCCATCTCACTTCCACATTTAATCTAAGATATTGTGGCGTTACAATATTACTTTACGTATGTGTGCGTTATCGTGCCATTTTTTTTTTGTCAAAATGATATGTAGTTAACGTATCTACAGTTTTTTAGTTATAATATCTTAGATATAAGACATCTGTTCCTGCAGGCCTCTTCTCGAAAGAATATATGTATAAAAACACCAAGCCAGCACACGACGTATTGGCGATTTTAAAATCGGAGAAATCCACAGTTTTTTATTTCTCCACATATAGTGGTACTACAAGAACATTTCTCATGTTAAGGATTCCTCACGATGTTTTCCTTCACTATCAGTTGTTAATGTTATCAATTAAAATTAGTAAGTGTACGCGAATTCCAAAAAGTTCGTTGATACATGCCGTAGTTCGAACCTGCGGGCATCAAAGTAACATTCCACCGATAAAACCACTAACCATCTAACTCAAAGTACTGAGTCAATTTGTTCTGTTACTTTTCAAGATAAAAAAATATCCACATCCATGACCTAAACAACTCAAAGTTTAACTATCGATTTTATGTTACTGACGTACCGTCCGACACACTCGTAAATTAACATAAGAGTTCTATAACAATATATAAAAGGCTTCTGAAAGTCAAAAGTTAAAGTATTAATTAAAAACTTCGATACATATTACAGATGCCACATCTTTCAGAACAGACTATTAGTTGTATTTGTTTTCTTTTTATTGAGGTGATAACTTATTTAGTCATGTTGAGCGATTTTGTAAATCGATTTAGTAGGAGAAAAACTTGTGGGTTCTCATCACCGATGACCTCGATATTCTCGTGATGTATTTTCATTAGTGCCACACATTGTATATACTCGACCGTATCATATGCGTGTTTGAATTTTTAGAAGAATAAAATCTTGTGATTTCGTTAACAGATCGTCACCGATAACGTCGACATGCTGGTGACATAATGCGCTTGTGTCAGCCTAGCAACGCGTAGTATACTGACATTCGTACATATTTATATTAAGATTTTATATTGAGCGTATGCGGGCTTTTTAAATAATTAATAAATTATATAAAAATGTATATAATTACATGTTGACCCGACCACGCGTTGCTGTGAATGAGTTATTATATGTTACGTTAAAATTATGATAAATTATTTGGTATTATGGGGTTATTAAGTCTGCCTAAAAACTTGATATAGAAAAAGCAAGATTTACAAAGCAAGGTTACGTAGTAATTGCCGCCGTATATCGGGGGGCCATCTTCCCATTGCACAGGTCCGGCGGACGGAGAAGACGGCCGGTGTGTACCCGGCTGTCTCCTAACAGGACGGGGCCCGGCGGCGACGCTTTCGCTGCTGGGCCAACCGCTGTGGTGGCACGATGAAGTCTATAGAGATCTCGTGCCGCCCCAACCATAGCGACAGACGTACACCGTGGGGTTTTAGTCCGTGCGAGTCGGACATAACCCACTCTCTCGCTCGAGAGGGTGGTGTATACATAAGGGATATCTCAAGATAAAAAAAAAAGTTTACGTAGTAAATAGATTAACAGAACTTGAGTTGAAAAAGAAAATCAAAATTAATACGTGGTGGCGACCTAAGAAATATCTATAACAGTCGGTCCTAAAGTGTTCCGTCAACAAACCAACTTAAAGCACCCTCTGTACAAGAGTGATGAAACTTACAATGAATAACAATAATCAACATTGACAATCAATTGATTTGTAATAAAAAAAAATATAGAGGCTTTTAATCGAAATATATTTCTATCCTATCTCTCAAGTTGGATGGACCAAACTATACATAAATGTCAAGTTTCATGTAGATCGGTTGAGTAGTTTCGAAGTTCATCGCGGACAAGTATCATGACACTGAATTTTTATATATTTAGATTGCTCCAAGTGCCAATAGTTGTAAAAACTAGACCAATATATTCATTTTAATTTACAAATTATGAAATATAAATAATTCAGACTATAAGTGATTTCAAAATAACACAACACACAGTTATTCAATTGTTTTGAGTTTTTAATTCTATCAGCAGTCCATATGACTAACTTGAGCTTTTTTTATACTTTTAGTAAATTTTAGCGCTTAACCAAAATCTCACTTGACCACTCCTAGAAGTACGAATATTATAAAGTAACTGTTCCCGAGAGATAGATTGAATCTTAGTAAAAGACCGATATAATCTAAATACTAGAAACAATAACAAACTGGTTTCCATGTTTTAGACTAACTAAGATCAGTAACAGTTTTTTAGGTAATAGTGTTAGATTTTATAGCAAAGTCCCAAAGCACATTACCGATTTTCCAAATAGTAAGTTCAAGTGTTATGTCAAGCGGGTCTTAATACATAAAGGCATTATAGACATTATAGGATGGATCAAAATGTGAACGATGGTCTAGAAATGACACCTCTCTTTGTGCATCCGCCGAAAACGAATGTATAATTAATTAATTAAAAGATAAACCAGATCGAGTTTCTTGCCGGCTCTTATTGATGACTGGGATATTTTCCGAACCGGCGCCTTCTCAGGGCCTAAATTGAATAAAGAGAATTTTGATTTTGATTGATCTATATTAAAGCGAGTGAAGCCGTGAATAAAATATAGTAAATGATATAATATTTGGACTTCCTCTACTCTTATATCCATCGACCGTCATACTCAAAGCTTTTCTAGTTACATGGTCTTCATCTCTCCTCATGACATGCTAACCTATTACTCCTTAACTTCTCTGTCACTGGTGCTATTTTCAAACTTCCTCTGATATATTCATTCTTAATCTTATCCATTGTAGTTACACCACACATCCACCTTAATATTCGCATCTCTGCCACATGTAGTTTTCTCTCATCCGTCTCTCTCGTCGCCCAGCAATCAGATGCGTACAACATGACTGGTCTTATAATAGTTTTATACACCTTCCCTTTGAGTTTCAAGGGCATTCGTGGTCACAAGTCACAAGCTACACCAGACACCTTTTGCCATTTCATCCACTGCATTGATCCTATTCCTTACGTCCTGGTCTATGCAACCGGCGTTTTGGATCAGAGAACCGAGATACCGAAAATCAGAGCAGGTTGGTAAGGATATACCATTTAAAGCTATAAGAGAAAAAACTAGATGGACCACCGAAGTCGCAAAAGTATTTAGTCTATTTTAATTTCATTTTGACACCAACATTCTCCAGTTTTACCAGCCTACTCTAGGCCTCGGTAGCATCTTCACCGACAAAAACAATATCATCAGCAAACAGCATACTTCAAAGTGTCTCCTCTTGTATGTCTCATGTTAACGCATCCATAACGAGAAGGAATAAATAAGGGCTTAAAGCTGAAGCCTGGTGCAAACCTACAGTTACGTTGAAATTATCGGTAACTCCAGCTTCGGACCTAACGTGTGTTTTGGCTTCGCGCCTAATCATCACTACATATTATTTATTTTTTTTATTTTTTTTAAACTGGTTCGGCAAAGTGACTGTACGGTACCTGATGGAAAGTACAGTACAGTCCATAAGTAACGGCGACCGTCGGTGTTAAATAACAACGGCAGTCGTCGCTATCATGCCGACCTGCACATGTGCCTCTTCACGCCTCGTTTGAAGGACCCCATGTCATAAGAGGAAGGGAACACACTGGCTGGGAGGCTATTCCACATCTTCACAGTACGACAAAGATAAAGATAGTTGTGACGTTTTAAGGGGTAATCTCAGGAACTACTGGTCCAATTTGAAAAATTATTTCAGTATTATGTAACTCATTTATCGAGAAAGGCTATATCATCACGCTAAGAACAATAGGAGCGGAACACCAATGAAGAATGTTTCAAAATCGGTTTTTTTTCCTCTTGATGCGTGCGTGATGCTTCCGTTGCGTGTTAGCGTTAGCCCAAAGTAACTATTCCACGCGTAAGAAGTCGCGGGCAGAAGTTAGTTAAAATAAAATAGAACAATGACAATATTTATGCAATAGTCAGCGAGTGAATAAGTGAACTTTCGCTTTGTAGGTACATACAGATTATTTAACTCAACTTCTTTTTTAGTTTTTGGTTCCTTTTTTCGGGTTGTAGAATTGATAAACTGTCGTATGCACTATTTATTAACTCGGTTATATTTTCCTGTATATGTATATATATACTATAGCCCTCCTCGATAAATGACATATCTAACACTGAAAGAATTTTTCAATTCGGACCAGTAGTACCTATGATTAGGTAGATTAGCGCGTTCAACCAAACAAACCCTCCAACTTTATAATATTAGTATAGACTTAAACATTTCTCTATATGAGCCAATAGCATTCGAATTGACTATTATTTATGAATAATGATGTCTGAAAATGACATAATAACCAATGTTATTATGTCATTTAATAAATGATTGAACTTTTTGCCTCTTATCAATGACAGCGATGTTTTCGCGGAGCGGCGCGGTGCGGCGCGGTGCGGCGGTATTATTTTTAATTCCTACAGATCGCCTTCTCATTTATCTAAGTTGAATGAAGTATACTTTATGCGTAACATATGTAATATCTAGTAGTGATATTTTACTAGGGAATCATTTGATTTAATTGTAAGATAAAATGAAGCTGATATATTAGTTTAAAAGTGTATAAAAAAACTTTTTTTGTTTAATAACATAAAAGAAAAATAAGAGGAGAACCGATACGTTTTTCATCAGAATAATTTGTATTTAATTTTGATTTTATAGCATACTAGCGGGCCTGGCAGACGTAATACCGCCCTGATAAAAAAAAAAACCTGGATAAATTATATACCAAAACCTTCCTCATGAATCATTTTATCTACTGGTAAAAACAGCATGAAAATCCGTTCAGTAGTTTTTGAGTTTATCACGAACAGACAGACAGACAGATGCGGTAGGTGACTTTGTTTTATACTATGTAATGATATATTTCTATATGTAAAAATAGGAGATGAGGCTTTTAGTATTCACTTTCCGATATGCGGATAGTATTCATAGTATTACAATAGGTTTGAATTGTCATAATATTGTTGCGTAATCTTATAGTGTATATATACTCGGTTTGAGGTGAAATATTAAATAAAATACACTACTTTTTAGTGGTAATCCTCAGCGTGAGAGGGTCCTTGGTTCGTGAGTTTCTCCTCGCGGCCCACGCTCTGGGTGGCGACCGTCGGTGTTAAATAACAACGGCAGTCGTCGCTATCATGCCGACCTGCACATGTGCCTCTTCACGCCTCGTTTGAAGGACCCCATGTCATAAGAGGAAGGGAACACACTGGCTGGGCTATTAAACATATATTTATTGTCAATCTTTTATAATTCATTTTTCCCATTCATTTGCGAATTGGTAAATTTTGAGATCAAAATTTATCGATAAAAATTATAGTATCTTCTTCTTCTTACCCTTATCCCACATAAGTAGGGTCGGTACAACATGTTTGTCATGTGGTGGTATATGATTTGGCTTAATTTTTATGATCGGCCGCCTGCCTGACATCAACCCTCCTTGGGATTCTTTCGTTGTACCACTGTATTTATGATAATTATTATATAGTTCTGATAGGATCCATTAGCTTCACAATTTTTCTGTTTTTTTATGTACTATAAAAATTATAGTATATAAAACAGATATAAAAATATTTTTAAGTAACTACAATTTTTATTTATAAGGTTCACTATTTGGTAAAATAAATTCATCTGAATGTCTTAAGTAAAAAATGTATATATATATAAAAAAAAACTAAAAGGGAAACAAATATAAAAAAATAATAATAATTAAACACACCACATAAATCCATACACAATTTACACACGTAATATCGCCGCTGATACACCCCTGGATATAAATGTTGTTGCGTTTAAAAATAGACGCGATATATTTTAAATCCTAGATTAAGGTAATCATTAACACGTCGCCACGCCAATGACTACCAACACAAAGTCTCCGACACTATGTCAGAGGAATAGTTGCAGTAAATACAAAAAAAAAATGTCTTAAGTCCATTTACTTATATACTTTTCTCTCGTACTTAGCTCGCGTCGTCACTAATACCCTTGGTGACGACACTAATTTTGATGAAGTCATGCTTCTATAGACTCGTTTATATTTATGGCGTCATCGTAGAATACACCAAAGTCTAAACTCGTTTTTGCCCGCTCATTTAAATCCCATAGAACTAGTCCGTAGTGCACTATTACTCAGTGCTATGAAATTGCAAATGTGTAATTAAAGATCATCCAACTACATACATTTCCACTTTCTATTTACTAATTTCACACATTAAACGCATTTCAAGTCTCCGGGGATCATAATTGGTAACGAGTTATCATAACATAGTTCGAAACTAGTTTTTGTCAAAGGCTTTGAAGTCACCTTACTTAGTTAGGTAGGTCTTCATTACGCTGTGTCACATTTTCTGCGGCAAAAATTAAAATATTGTCTCACGAACAATAATTTACAGATTTGTAAGTAGTTATCGCAAAGAAAAAAATATAATTAAACAAAATTGAGAGGAAAAAAGTTTAGGCGAATTGGTGCCACTATTCTAAAATAATGCGATTACATACAATCTTCTATCGATTTTTATTTATCTACTAGCCTACTAAGCCCGGTGGACGATGTCCTGCCCTGATAATAAAAAAACCTTTCCTAATTATATACCTAAACCTTCCTCATAAATCACTTTATCTATTGGTGAAAACCGCAGGAAATTATCTCCAGTAGTTTTTGAGTTTATCGCGAACAGACAGACAGACGTGGCAGAGGACTTTTTTTTATACCACGACTGTAGCAAACAAGTATGCGTGTCGTCTGATGTAAGGCGGTCACCGCAGCTTATGGACGTTTGCAACATCAGAAGTATCACAAGCGCGTTGCCGACCCTTAAATAACCTATTTATTTTTCCCTTGAAGCTCTTTGTTTCATAATAGGTTTGTTTCAGGTGGTAGGACATGACTTTATTGCAGGTGGTAGGACATGACTTTAGTGTCCGCCTGGATCGCGACCACCATACACTTGGTGTAACACAGTCATGTCCTACCACCTGAAACAAACCTATTATGAAACAAAGAGCTTCAAGGGAAAAATAAATAGGTTATTTAAGGGTCGGCAACGCGCTTGTGATACTTCTGATGTTGCAAACGTCCATAAGCTGCGGTGACCGCCTTACATCAGACGACACGCATACTTGTTTGCTACAGTCGTGGTATAAAAAAAAGTCCTCTGCCACGTCTGTCTGTCTGTTCGCGATAAACTCAAAAACTACTGGAGATAATTTCCTGCGGTTTTCACCAATAGATAAAGTGATTTATGAGGAAGGTTTAGGTATATAATTAGGAAAGGTTTTTTTATTATCAGGGCAGGACATCGTCCACCGGGCTTAGTAGGCTAGTAGATAAATAAAAATCGATAGAAGATTGTATGTAATCGCATTATTTTAGAATAGTGGCACCAATTCGCCTAAACTTTTTTCCTCTCAATTTTGTTTAATTATATTTTTTTCTTTGCGATAACTACTTACAAATCTGTAAATTATTGTTCGTGAGACAATATTTTAATTTTTGCCGCAGAAAATGTGACACAGCGTAATGAAGACCTACCTAACTAAGTAAGGTGACTTCAAAGCCTTTGACAAAAACTAGTTTCGAACTATGTTATGATAACTCGTTACCAATTATGATCCCCGGAGACTTGAAATGCGTTTAATGTGTGAAATTAGTAAATAGAAAGTGGAAATGTATGTAGTTGGATGATCTTTAATTACACATTTGCAATTTCATAGCACTGAGTAATAGTGCACTACGGACTAGTTCTATGGGATTTAAATGAGCGGGCAAAAACGAGTTTAGACTTTGGTGTATTCTACGATGACGCCATAAATATAAACGAGTCTATAGAAGCATGACTTCATCAAAATTAGTGTCGTCACCAAGGGTATTAGTGACGACGCGAGCTAAGTACGAGAGAAAAGTATATAAGTAAATGGACTTAAGACATTTTTTTTTTGTATTTACTGCAACTATTCCTCTGACATAGTGTCGGAGACTTTGTGTTGGTAGTCATTGGCGTGGCGACGTGTTAATGATTACCTTAATCTAGGATTTAAAATATATCGCGTCTATTTTTAAACGCAACAACATTTATATCCAGGGGTGTATCAGCGGCGATATTACGTGTGTAAATTGTGTATGGATTTATGTGGTGTGTTTAATTATTATTATTTTTTTATATTTGTTTCCCTTTTAGTTTTTTTTTATATATATATACATTTTTTACTTAAGACATTCAGATGAATTTATTTTACCAAATAGTGAACCTTATAAATAAAAATTGTAGTTACTTAAAAATATTTTTATATCTGTTTTATATACTATAATTTTTATAGTACATAAAAAAACAGAAAAATTGTGAAGCTAATGGATCCTATCAGAACTATATAATAATTATCATAAATACAGTGGTACAACGAAAGAATCCCAAGGAGGGTTGATGTCAGGCAGGCGGCCGATCATAAAAATTAAGCCAAATCATATACCACCACATGACAAACATGTTGTACCGACCCTACTTATGTGGGATAAGGGTAAGAAGAAGAAGATACTATAATTTTTATCGATAAATTTTGATCTCAAAATTTACCAATTCGCAAATGAATGGGAAAAATGAATTATAAAAGATTGACAATAAATATATGTTTAATAGCAATATATTATACCATCTAGTGCCGAGTCAAATAGTTGGCATAAATGCCTCCTGAAAAAACATTTATGTGTGCTACATTTCATAGAGACGTTGTTAGGTGTTTATCAGTCTCACATACATCAACATTCATTTCTTCTTTATTTTTAATGTAGCACGGCAAAATGACTGCACTGTGCCTGATGGTATGCACAGTACAATCCAAAAACAAAGGCGACCACCGAGTGACACACTATCCATCGCAGGTCGCCGCTGTCATGCCGGCCTGCGAAAAGCTGGATATGTACAGGCTGATCCCGAAACGCGACCCGCAGAAGAGAATCACTATGACGGGCTTTTGCGCCATATACATGGTGGTTGCGACCCAGTCAGGCTGTAAAACCCTACCATCCCGCTTTCGCCATTGCCTCGTTCGTTGCTCAGCAGGGTGCACCACGTGCAGGTGAGGTTGGCTTGGGTGTCTCAAGCCTTATGATGTTATTCGACACCCCTTACACCACTTAAAATTCAATGAGTTTTTCAAGGCTTTCTTCTATTTACCCGTTAGATGAAAATATGGCATCATCTAGGCCTCCTATATACAGATACAACAAATTTGAATAATATTCATATCGCCGAGATCACTGACAATAAGCTCGCCGCGTGGTAAATTTTTATTATTTCCTTAATTACAATTCGAGCAAGTAATTACTTGTTATATTAAATTGCTCATAATCATTATATATATAAAAATTAATATTAATGTATGTATGTGAGACTGATAAACACCTAACAACGTGTGACCAGTTATTATGAAATTTACTTTGCTGTCGTACTTAAGACATAAACAGACATTTCTAAAAATGATTGAAATGTATTTTATTATTTATTCCAAGACACCGGCAAAAAGTACAGACACGTTACATTCTTAGTATATGTATAGACTAGCAGGCACGGCGGACGTTGTCTCGCCCTAATAATAAAAAAAAAAACCTTAAAGTTAGACATATGCTGTCGTTGACTTTTTTGTAGGCGTTATCAAGCTCTACAACTTTTCTCTAGAACGCAATCATATATCTCTCATCGTTAACGCAGCGTTCGTAAGAAACGTTTTCGTTCGATCGTTTTTTCTCCGACTTACTTTGCAAATCCGACTACCACAAAAAAGTCTTTTCATTTTTCGAGTTAATAAGTAATAAGAGTTAATAAGTAAGTTAATATATAGCCTACACTCACAAAAAACGTGGCTTCGTATTGGCAAATGAATTTTCGAAATCGGTTTAGCAGATCTACATATTACCCTCTACAACTTCACAGACTCACAAACTTTCCTCTTTATAATATTACTATAGATATGATGAGTATAGATGAATATTATATAATAGATTCATGGCGAAAAAGCCCGTCATAGTGATTCGCTTTTGCGGGTCGCGTTTCTGGATCAGCCTGTGCATATCCAGCTTTTCGCAGGCCGGCATGACAGCGGTGACCGGCGATGGATAGTATGTACTCGTTGGTCGCCATTGTTTTTGGATTGTACTATGCTTACCATCAGGCATAGTGCAGTCACTTTGCCGTGCTACTATAAAAAAAAAAAATATTTTTTCAATCTTTACCCGAAGGTCTTTTATATTCGTCAAATGCAAAATCACACGCAATTCATATAAATTGACGTCAGATTCGGGAATATTCTTCTTCGATTCATAAAATTAATTTACAAAAGAGTGTGATCTCTAAGCCTGCGAGGTAAATATTCATGACAATGGGTGCATAAATTAAGTTACACGAATTTCACGACTTTCGGAATTCTCCGTACGTGCCCCACATTTGAACGACAACCTTCTCCAAAGTGGCATCACAATTTTAATTTATAAATTTTTCTAACATAATTTATCTCCATATATAACCTAACTGTTCCAAATTGAGAAAACAACAACCAACAAAAAACAACAAAGAAACAACAAAAGTGATGGCGACATTATATGCTAATGCCGTACAATCACTATTATAAAATAGTTTATTAAGCTTAAAATATGTATGTAATAAAGTATCAAAAATAGTCGGTAAAAAAAAATAAGTTTTTCCGCTTTTTAGTGCCTTATGGGTTTACTAGCAGTGCCCGCGAACTCCGTTCCGCCTTAAGTATATTAAAATATGCGCATTTTTGCGGTATGGTATCTATCGGTATGGTATGCGATATGGTTTCAATTCGTTGTACAATAAGTAACGTTTGGTACGAACACGACCTTATCAATAATCCGCGATAGTTTCTACCACCAACTCGGCTACCATCGCTTCACATATAATACACCTTAAGTAATGTAATTACAATGCTTGCGTCATGTTGCAACACAGCAACGAACATAAGCATAATAGGCTCCTAAGAATTGAAGAATTTTTTTAATAATTTTGGTGGCAAACGAACATACGGGTCACCTGATGGTAAGTGATCACGGCTACCCATGGACAATTGCGACACGAGAGGAAACACAGATGCGTTGCCGGCCCTTAAGAAAGGAGTAGGCTCGTTTCTTGAGAGTTTTCTTACTTTGTCACGGATCCCATAATCAGAACCTAACCAAACTCTCATCAAACTACCCTTGAAGTACATCCTTTTCAATAAAAAATGAATCATCGAAATCGGTTAGCGTAATATTGAGTTATTCGTCTATTTGTCGTGTACATACTTAATGCAAATTTAAAACTTATACGGTTTTGCACTGGATGCCGTTGTCGGAACTGTACCAAATTGAAATGGGACCACACTGGAAGTACCAGCTTTCAAATAAAAAAAGAATAATCAAAATCGGTTCACCCAGTCCAAAGTTATGAGGTAACAAACATAAAAAAAAATAAAAAAAATACAGTCGAATTGATAACCTCCTCCATTTATTGAAGTCGGTTAAAAAGAAATATTAATACTAATATTAAATGAAAAAATATAATATGGAGAAAAAAAAATGTATATATATATATTAAAAAACATGTATGTATAATGTATATACTTAGTGATGTCATGATCACTAACACTAACCGACACATACTACGATTTTTGTTACGTCATATTCAATGTACACGCTATATAGGAAGCAACTACAATACGTACAGCCCAACCAAATAAGAACAAAGAAGCCCATGCCGCCACTCCTACTCTACTCTACTCTTACTCCTACAGAATGTCTCTGACCTATGCCAGAGGGAAGAAAGCAGGAAACATAAAAAGAAAAAAATAATTGAGAAAACAACAAATCAAATGAACGATACAATATTTAATCATTTTATGTCGATGAATGTTAAACCAAATCAAAGTCTCAAAGTCGTTATTAGTCTTTCGGCGTATATCTAAGACGGGCGATGCGGGACATCTTATGTAAAGCGATCGTGAAATCGTGCGGTCGACTGCCACGACCAACCAAAATGTGATACAATCAAATTTAAATCTTATAACAACGAAGATAAAGTTTATATTATTGTAAAAATTTTCGAGAAGGTTGAATTTTAGAGTTTTGTACATGTGATGTCACGAAGATTATGACTCGTCTCCTTTAAGGAGACTCCCTTATGTCATATTTTGTTGAACCCTACGCCGCTTACCGTGTGACGTAATTTATGGATGGTCTCATATACGGAATAATAACTTCTTTTAATCTATACATATCATATATATTAAATACATGAAGCCTAAACTTTGTATCCCTTTTTAACGGATTTGGGCGAACGGATGAACGTGAAATTTGGCATAGTTAAAGTTTATATGGAGGAGAAGTGCAGAAAGCTATTTATGTTATATAAAATGCATTACAAGTACATTAAATAAATAAAAATATGCATTACTCACACTAATGCTTCAATTTTATACAACATATACACATATGTAAATAGAAAAGACATTTTGACATCTGTCAATAAAGGACTTCAAAAAAGGTTGTGAAGGAGGTTGCTATGCTCGACTGTATGTATTATTTTACTCTTACGTTCCAATTACCCTTTTTCATTATACATTCAACATTGAAATTAATCCTGATAAAATTCAAACTTTAAAAAATCAATGAACTATGGTCGAATGTCGACCTCTGGGCGCCCACTAGTAATATGAATAAATCTAACGTGCCAGTACTTTTAAATTTTTTGTCAAAAAAAATGTCGCAGGTGTCCAGGAATAAGTAATAAATTACATTTAAATCATTTTTAGAAATGTCCGGGTCTGTCGGTCTGTTTGTTTCGACACGCATCACTGCTAAATTACTACGTTCACCGTAAAACCGCACAAGAAAGCATATCCTCGAGTAACATTTAATCTTTGTTTCTTCAAAATCGGTTCAATCTATCAAAAGCTATTGTAATTTTAATGACGACGCGACTTAAGTACGAGAGGAAAGTAAATAAGTAATAGGACTTAATACATTCAAATGATTCTATTAATAACTGTTTTGAAGTCGCAGGAACAGTTGTAGAGTGGTAGAGCCACGCTGAAACTATTACCGGTTTCAGCATGTATGGGTCGGCTCGTCCGGGGTAGTACCACCCTCTCATAGAAAACCGACGTGAAGTAACAGTGCTTGCATTGTTGCGTTTTGTTCGGTCAGTGAGAGCGCCGGAGGCCCACCTGCCCTCTTCTCTCCTCTCCCTCTCCCTCCCCTAACCCTTCCCCCAAAGGGTGGCAACGCACTTGTGACTCCTCTGGTGTTATCAGTGTCCATGGACGGTGGTGATCACATAACATCAGGTAACCCACCTGTTCGTTTGCCAACTATGACATAAAAAAAAATGTATATAGATTAGGTGTAAGCTTATACGGTTAATAAATTTCTTGTATAAGGAAACCCCAACAAAAATAACAACGTCAAACATGAAAGAAACTTTGATCTTATAAAATCTCAAATAACTTCAAACAATTTTCATATCAAATTACGCAGAACGGGCTTTCGATTTACTTCTCAGGTACAATACAAGGTAATCGGTGTTACCCTTTCTTAAACATCGTATATACGGTTATATTTAAATATAAGAGTGGGTATATTACTGAAAAAAAATTGAAGTAATGCTGATTGACAAGGCAACAACATTAAGCTGAAAATAATGAAGCTACGAACTCCTTTTTCGTGTTATAAATATGTATTTGATGGCTTAAGTACGCATCTTCAGTTACCTTTGAGACTTTGTGACGTGTTTTTTAGTGTGACGTCGAGTGGGAGTAAGGAGTACAAATGCTTTCTTTGACGAGGTGAAATTTATGAGTTTTTAACTTACAAATATGAATTATACTTAATATTATAATGAGGTAAAATTTGTGAGTTTGTGACGTTGTAGGGGGTAATTAGTTCTACTGATGAGTGGGAGTGGGAGTGGGAGCACGGTGAGGGGGGAATGATATAACGTTAATATAGTCAACGCAACCAAGAGCTTAATTTGACTCGAAAATCTTTCTCAAAAAAAGTTGTTATCAAGATTGCAATCTTCTTATTATCGTCTCTACCAATATCTTCTATATATATATATATATATAT
>MU159000.1:365004-410788 GCA_015888305.1 Antheraea pernyi
AATGCGCGTTCACATACAGCTCGGTGAACCAGAGAATACTTTACAACGGAGAACATCTGGGTATTGCCCTGGCCTGCACAATCGTCAGATCTCAACCCCATCGAGCACGCATGGGATATGCTCCAGAGACGTGTTTTGAAGGACTTGGACGGAGCGACAACAACCCAACAGCTGAAGGATTTGCTATAATTCCATTGGGAGCGAATACCGCAAGATGACATAAACAGTCTCATTAATTCAATGAATAATCGTTGCCGACAAGTTCTGAATAGCAGAGGAGACCATACTTTGTATTAAATTGTTCTATTCTTTCACAATAAATACATTTTCTTTCGAAATTTCATTTTGTAAGAAAAACGTTTAGTT
Organism: Antheraea pernyi; assembly: GCA_015888305.1. Taxonomy (NCBI): domain Eukaryota; kingdom Metazoa; phylum Arthropoda; class Insecta; order Lepidoptera; family Saturniidae; genus Antheraea; species Antheraea pernyi. The sequence goes on from MU159000.1 coordinate 365,371, forward strand.
TCTTATGTATCTTATTAGTATATTCTAATATTGTTCATTTCTGTTATTAAAAGAACATATAAAGACAACAGCTGTTATTTTTACATCATACTACCCTAAAGATATTATTTTAAAAATAAAATACAACGTTATAATTGGAAAAACCATCCTAAAATTTAAATTACTACATGTTAGACTTTTTTGATGAGTGTATAAATAATATATATATATATATATATATATATGCATAAAATAAGAATGTAAATCTAACGTATCTTTACTTTTTAGATTTTTATAAAAAAAAAATTGCAGATATATACGAATAAGTAATAAAATACATTTCAAGCAATTTTGGAGATGTCTGTCTCTCTATTTGTATGAACACGCATCATTGCTATAATACTGCATTCATAAAACCCCCTAAAGCATATCTTCGAGTAACATTTGGTCTTTGTTTCATTAAAATTGGTTCACTCTATCAAAAGTTATTGTACTTTTAATGACGACGCGACTGAAGCACGAGAAAGGGGAAAGGGAAAGGGAGAAGGGAGGTGGTCCTCCGGCGCTCTCACTAACCGAACGAAACGCAACAATGCAAGCACTGTTACTTCACGTCGGTGTTCTATGAGAGGGTGGTACTACCCCGGGCGAGCCGACCCATTCATGCTGAAACTACTAATGGCTACAGCGTGACTCTACCACCTACTAAATTATAAACAGTTAGTTACATATCCAGTTGATAAAATTTACATACTTATAATATATTGCATAATATTTTCCCGAGGCGCGTGGAACCTAATGTAAAAGAACAGTGAGTAATAAAATCATTTGAATGTTTTAAGTCCATTTATTTACATATAAATTTTCCTCTCGTACTTAAGTTGGGGTAAGGTTTTAAAATTATTGTTTTGCATATTTCTGAATGATCAATATGTCGAGAATATTGTGTACAAATTTGAAGTTAATCCGAGTAAAACTAACGGAGTTACAAGGTTTCAAACGACAAAGATGTAAAATTCAACGTAGACAAGAACAAAAAGATGCATTGGATATACTGAATGACAGTGTTTCACTGTATGGAGCTGGCATTGATGACATAGAGTCATCAATCATCAAGTATAAAAATTCATGTTCTGAACCGATTTCGAAAATTCTTTTACCAATCGAAAGCCACGTTATTTGTGAGTGTCATAAGCTATATATTAATCAGAAAAATGAAAATACTTTTTTGTGGAATTCGGATTTGCAAAGTAAGTCGGAAAGAAAACGTTTCATACGAACGCTGCCTTAACGATGAGAGATATAAGATTGAGTTGCAAACAAAAGTTGTAGATCTTGATAATGCTTACAAAAAAGTCAAGGACAGCATACATCTAACTTTTATATTGAAGTCACAAAAAGTAGTTTTTTATAACTGTTTACCGTCCAACGAAGTGGGCACGGGTCAGCTAGTCTCTATTAAATTGGATATTTAAGAGGGATATACTCATATGAGATTTGACCGCGGGAATACTATATCAACACCTTGTGTTCCAGTCCAAATATTGAGGCTAACAATACATACTGATACACAAAGTATTCCTTCAATCAGATCTCAAAAGTAGAAAAGTATCAAGGGTAAAGATGAGAAATATTGCGATTTTTACTTAGCACGCGAAAATGCTAATTTTATTTCGCGCGCGATAAATGTTGGTATAATTATAACGAATTAGAAGACAGACTGTAATCAGTAAAAGGGATTGATTATATCTGCCGTTAAAAAAAACAAACGATTATTGCCTTATTAAAAATACCACTTTACAATAATCGCTAAAATCTACAGAGCGAGTTATAAAAACAATGTTTTTATTAACCAATTAGAAACATTTAATGTAGTTTGTTTTCGTTTACGCAACTGACACTTGATTATATTCGTTCGGTCACAGTTGCAGTACTTCATTTTGGTCTAAAATCAAAATTCTTAGTATTTGGTTTTTAATACGTTGCAATTATAAAAGATTTATAATTTTTATAATTATAACGAAGTAGCTGTGACCGCGACTCCGTCCGCGTGGAACCTAATGTAAAAAAACAGTGGCTAGTAAAATCATCTATACAAAATACATTAATATTAAGTCTTACTTATTATCTACTTTTCTCTCGTACTTAAGTCGCGTCGTCATTAAAATGACAATAACTTTGACCAAAGGTGACGAAGGAATAATTATCACGCGAGCTATCTGTATTAACAGCTGCCTTTACACGATACGCTCTTTCCCGCGTCAAAACGCTTTCGCGCGGGAACGATTGCGAGTATAAACATTCAAAATAACTATCACTTGTGAATACGCTTTCCGTGTTCAATTCTATACGCTTCAATCGCGCGTGAAAGGATTTGCCGTATAAAAGCAGCTACTGACTATAGCTGTATAGGTATTGGGCATTTGTGGTATCATGAGGGTCAAAAAACTTTTATTTGGATAATTTCATGGATCTTATGAAGCTATACAGCTGTAAATTTTTTCTTGAAAGGTAGTGCAATCTCCCAATACTTATTAAATTATTACAAAAAATGGTTTACTAAATACTGAGATAATAATTGTTTTCTATTTTTCACATATTTTTTTTTTCGACAACTTGTATTATTTTGTATATGAGACTCAGGATTTTAGTATTTTATTAGTACCTACAAACCCTCCAAGTATCGTTTAGATAATTCTCCGGAGCCAATTTATTATCGTTATAGCTCTTGGGTCTATAGTTTGGTTTAATATATGTTCTTTGTATTTATTTATAACGTTATTCAGCTTTGTTTATATACGATTCATAACGTATGTTATGATTGACCTTGAGGATTAATTTGAGAACTTTGAATACTAAATCTTACCCTCTTAGTATAGTGCCATAGACAAGAATTTGGGTTCTATCAAGATTACCTAAGTAAAAATGGTACGAATTTCCTGAATTTTTTATTTTCGTCTATAAGATATTTAAAAAATTCCATTCTCAAAAGCTTCTATTGTAGGTGCTAGAGCCACGCAGAAGCTATTACTGGTTTCAACATGAATGGCTCGGTTCGTCCGGGGTAGTACCACCCTCTCACAGAAACACCGACGTGAAGTAACAGTGCTTGCATTGTTGCGTTTCGTTCGGTCAGTGAGAGCGCCGGATACCCACCACCCCTCCCCTTCCTCCATTCCTCACTCCCCTCTCCCCAAACACAGGCTGACAATGCACTTGCGACTCCCCTGGTGTTGTAAGTGTCTATGAATGGTGGTGATCACTTAACTTCAGGTTACTCAACTGTTCGTTTGCCTACAATGATATAAAACTGCCTACTAATATCGGGCATATCGATAATTTAAGAATAGACCAATACAAAACCAAATGGAAAAAGTGGCACAGCCTTAGCGTCGCGCGAAGTCAAGAATTTAATTTGAGTTTTATCAACACCACTTAAGTATGTAAGAACGCTACATATTTCCTAAATATTTTATACTCATCTATAAGATATTAAAAGTTCACACATTAAAAGATCACATTCTCAAATTCTCCCTGTTAACTATCATGCACCGACGTGAAGTAACAGTGCTTGCATTGTTGCGTTTCGTTCGGTCAGTGAGAGCGCCGGAGACCCATCTCCCCTCCCCTCTCCTCTCTCCTCTCCTTTTCCCTCCCCTAACCCTTCCCTCCGAAAGATGGCAACGCACTTACGACTCCTCTGGAGTTGTTAGTGTGCATGGATGGTGGTGATCACTTAACAGCAGGTGACCCACCTGTTCGTTTGCCACCTATGACATAAAAAAAAAAAAAAGCACACCGCGGATTTAGGAATAGACCAATACTATTATATTATATTATAACTAGCGGGTATGGCAGACGTTGTCCCGCCCTGATTATAAAAAATCCTTAATAAATTATATACCAACGTTCCTCGTGAAGCACTTTATCCACTTGTGAAAACCGCATGACAATCCGTTCAGTAGTTTTTGAGTTTATCGCGAACAGACAGACATACAAACGAGGTAGGGGACTTTGTTTTATACTATGTAATGATAATATTATATACAATAATATTTGATTCTAGATATAAAATAAGCGTTCTATATGGAAAAGAAAAGGAAAAAAAATATACATTTAATCAATCGAAGTATATATACCATTATTATCTACGGACTTTTGGCATTCTATAAGTTTTTATTTTATTGATTCCAACGCTGAAAATATGTTTGGAGCGAGAATCTATAAAATCTCTGAAGATCCAAACCGGACTACTTTCTCAGAATTCAATTTTTAACAAGAAATTGATCAAATTCCTAAAAAAATTGGTAATATGCTGGAACAATCGTCGCAGGCCGGCATGACAGTGGCGACCGGCAATGGATAGATTCCCTATCGGTGGTCACAATTGTTTTTGGATTGTACTGTGCTTACCATCAGGCATAGTGCAGTCATTATGATGCGCCACAATAAAAAAAAAAGTCAGTTCCGGGGAATACGGTGGGTATCGGAGAAATTGCACCCACAGTTACTCTACTTTAGTGACCATCTGTTGTAAAGTATAGGATCTAGGGTTGTCCTGAAGCAGCAGTGGACTAGAGAGTAGAGAGACCAGTCTCAATTTTTTCACAGCTAGTTTTTCCATCATGGTTTGTAATTGTTAACAATTCAGATACGCCGTAATCGCCTGGCCAGATCTTAAGAAACTGTAGCGTATGACACCAGCACTGGTCCACCAAACACTCACCAGTACCTTTTTCCGAGTCCACTTAAAATTAAGACAGGATTTGCCAGTTCTCCTGGGTTCAACCACTGTGATGAGTTTTTCCGATTATCGTAAAGGATCCATCCATCCATCTTTCATCACAAGTAACAGTATGGTACAAAATTCCTTCATTATTGTGACGATTGAGTAATGTAACACAGCAGCATTTCATGCGGTACCCATCTCTAGAGTTTGTTCACTTTTCCAATTTCATTATCATCATCATCAGCCTGTAAGAAACCCATTGCAAGGCTATAGGCCTTTCTCAAAAAAAGGTATGGTCATAATCCCTATGTCAGCCCCCGACGTAATGGTGATTTCAAACGCTGAGAAACCCACAGTTCTATGTTTTCCCACATACAGTGCTACTACAAGAACATTTCTCAGGTTCAGGTTTCCTTACGATGTTTTCCTTCATCGTTAACCGATAGTGTTACCAATTGAAATTAGTAAATGTACGCGAAAACGATAACCGGGGCTCGGATTATCTGGGTCGCCGGCCCTCAACGTGCGGAGGATGCTGTCCTCATGGCTCAGAGGCTTCGGGAGGTGCTGCTGGACACCGTGAGTGTGAATACGCCGCTTAAAAGGGCGGACGTCCGCGTTGTCGGCCTGGATGACATCGCCTCGGTCAAGGAGGTTGTCGCGACGGTGGCGCAGAAGTCGGGATGCGAACCGGCCTTAATAAAGGCTGGCGAGATACGCACGTTCGGCTCCGGCATGGGTAGTGTGCACATCTCGCTCCCTGTCGCCTCAGCAAGACTGCTGGTGGAGGATGGTCGCCTCCAAGTAGGCGAGTGTGTGGCCCGTGTGCGGCTACTGGAGTAGAAGCCTTTGCGCTGCATCAGGTGCTTTGGCGTGGACCGGAGCGACCTCTGCCTTCGGTGTGGGCAGGCCGGCCATAAGGCAGCGGCTTGTAAAGCTACCAAGCTGCAATGTGCTTTGTGTACTGCCGCTGGAAGGAGTGCCGAGCACTTCATGAGGGGCGCGAGCTGTAAGCCACCTCCCGTGAAAGGTCGCTTGCACCCACCAGTGACACGACCTCCTTAGAGGTCAATGTAGACGTTGGGTGGACGTGGGGAGGTTCGCCTCCTACGTTCGTCCTTAAGCACTGCACCGGATAGCACGCAGGGAGCCGACCGCCGTATGCCATCAGTGCGGCGTTGACCCAGACACCGCGCAGCACACTCTCTGGCTGCGGCGGTAGAACAGGATCTCTCGCTGCCGAGCGTGGTTGCGGCCTTGCGAGGCGACTTCCTCGCAGAAGGAGGCGGCGGAGAGGGCCCGGTAAGGAGGACCTTCAAAGTGACCGTCTCCGCCAACAGAGGACAGGCAGGAGGAGGCGGCAGTTCGCCCGCCTCCTCCCACCGTAATCGGACTAGGGAAGATGGGTCGGGGGGCCCGTCTACCCATTGCACAGGTCGGGTGGACGGGGGAGATGGCAGTTGTGTACACGGCTGTCTCCTAACAAGACGGGGCCCGGCAGCGGCGCTTTTGATGCTGAGCCAACCGCTGGGTCGGCACGATGAAGTCTATAGATCTCGTGCGCCCCAGCTATAGCGGCAGACGTACACCGTGGGGTTTTAGTCCGTGCGAGTCGGACATAACCAACTCTCTCCCCCGAGAGGGTGGCGTATGCATAAGGGATTTCCCCACGTAAAAAAATAAAATGTCGCGAATTGAGCCTCAGGGTAGCCCTCGAGAAGACCGAAGCCCCATTATTCCACGGGCCTCGGCGAGGGCCACCACCTGGGGCCCACATAATGGTTGAGGGCGCCCGGATCAGGGTGGGGGCCCAGATGAAGTATCTGGGCCACACCCTGGACGGGCGCTGGCGGTTTGAGCCCCATTTCGCGGGGCTCGGACCGCGAATTACTGGGGCGGCGGCGACAATTGGCCGGTTGCTTCCCAATATAGGGGGGCCGGGTGCCGCCGACTTTACATGGAAGTCGTGCGGGCGATGGCCGCCCATGGGTACCGGTGTGGGCCGACGCCTTCGATGCCGCCAACGTGCGCGCGCTCCGCAAAGCGCAGCGCACGGTGGCACTGAGGGCGATTCGAGCGTACCGCACGGTGTCCTCAGTGGCGACCTTCACACTCGCCGGCTCCCTGCCCTGGGAACTGGAGGCAGGAGTTCTCGTCGCCGTGAATTCGATCACTTTCCGCCGGGCGAACCGATGGGGCAGCTCTACAAGGTAGATTAGCTAAGTTCGATCCCTTGCCGCCCCAACAATTACGATCTGATGGTACACCGTGGGGTTTTAGTCGCAAATTGCATGTATCAAGCAACATCCCAAGCCGAGGTGTGCCGTGCACCCTTGAGCGAGTAGTCAAATAAAATCGGGTGAGTGCCTTAAGCGCTCGCCTTAGTAGTCCGTTGAAGCTGTTAAGACCTTGATAGGACAATAGCGTAGACAGTTCGAAAAAAAAATCCGATTTGATTCAAGTTAATTAAATTTGTTTTATTTATCACATCTAAGGTTGTCGCTAACTCTAAGCTGGTTTGCAAAGGATCCGCTTCCAGGATTACCAAAATTAAATCTTCATTGTCAACTAGAGTCTCCGGCCGTCCACGGGGTTTGTTCCGTAGGTTAAAACTTCCATAACGAAAACATTGGAACCAAATACGTATCGAGCTTTATTTTACAGTAGCTACCTTTTATACATCGTTAATCTTTCGAATTGTGCTCGAGTGCTGATGCCACGGTGGAACTCGTATTCTTAAATAACTTTTTTTTAAGGTCTCCATTTTGTGAAAAGAACGATGTCGGAGTTTTTGGCGGGATCTTAGTCTGTCATGTAATGGATTTTATATTTTGTTCATAATCTTGTGTTATTTGACTATATATTTTGTAGCATAGGTGGTGATTTCCGTAATATAGTTCGGTTATTGTACACAATTGGATAGGAAATAATACCATGAATTATGAATTCTGAGATGCCACAACAACTACATGGAAAGTTCTAACAAGGAGCCACCATCTTGTTAGAATATTGAAATTATCACAAGAAACGTGTAAAATTATTACCTACTCAAAAATGGCAATAATAATATTGAAGATTGGTTGCAAAAATAAAACTAAAAAAAAGAACGATGTCAAAGAAGAATCTAATGAAGCGAAAACAAATGAATCACTAAATTCGAAACACAAATACACAAACCTAAATTTGAATTTGGAACTACTAACCAAATACCAGATATTTGGGGTCAAAGTGGCCAGTTAGGCAAAGCACCATATGTAAGGACCAGATTGCTTCTCCTACAGCAGCGTGTATTGCCATGAACTTTTGTTACAAATAAATACAGGTGTTAGAAGAAATTATTGTCATACGTTACCAATTATCGGGCTGCGTGACGATAGAGGCAACAGGATCACATGGTCAGCGGTTTTTACACTGACCAAAGGAGTTTAGCGAACAATAAATTCAAGTTACTGGATTAACACAAGTGTGAGAACATTCAATCTGCACCTTAATCGAAATAACTTTAACGTTAATTTAATACGATAAGTAGTCGAAGGTATGTCACGCAGGTTTGGAAGTAGCTGTACTAGCTTATTACTGAATCTTTTATATACTAGAAATATTAGTATTGGTTGATCTTGATGCTTAGAGTAGAAAGAGACAGGCTTTCTACTTAAAGGAAGATAATGCCACAATTCTTTGATACTAGCCCTGAGGTAATTGATCGTCCTTGCACTATTGTGCCAAGCGTAGCGGGTGCAACAAACAAATGATATTGTATACAATTTCAGCTGTTAGGATTAATACGATTCTATAAATCGAATTAACATTATTGTTAAGTAAAATGGCGTTTAAAACCAATATGAAAGTATTGCGAATGCATAGAACAAACAAAATCATGTTAAGAAAGTGTCTATATTTAAATATTACGAAGCAATTTACCCTAAATAATGTTTTGTTTTGAATACGTGAGGACTTTAGTGTACAAACTTTATTTCTTATTACGTGTTGTTCAAAACCTTTACGTAATACTGAAGAGTAATAGGCGCCACTTCTAATATCATACTATTTGTGATAATGTAAGTAAATTCTTATAATCAGTATTATGAGAATTATTTACTGTTTCAGAACAAATAATAAGCAAAAAGAAATTATTGTAAATTATCATTAAAATTACAGTACAATCTCGGTAAATCAAACCTTGATAAGTCGAAAACATGCAAAATTTAAATCCTTGATAAGTGGAAGTAATTAGTGTACATACATATGTGTAGATGATACAAGTAATTTCAGGACATATTTTCCGTTAATAATTCGAAAAAAAAACTGACCTGTTTATTTGAAACATATAAATGTTTGACTCATTATTTCCACAACTATTTTGATTTAATAGTCTCGAAAAAAGTCTAGAAAAAAAAATAACATGTACCGATATTGCAGACAATATCTTAAATACTTTCTCATAAGTAATTTTTAAGACTAACCCTATATTAACTCCATATTAGGCTAAAATTTAAGCTCTGGCAAGTCGAACATTTGCTAACACAACTATTGTTAAGTCTAAACCCTTTATAGCACAAGTTTTTGGCATCATCCTGTCGATGTTATATTTTGTTATCTTTTTGATTCATTTCTGTCAATTCTAACTCATTTCCTCTCTATCAGATAGCTTATAAAGTAAATTTTCAAAAAAAAGTATTAACCGACTTCAATATCAGTCAAAAACCCATAAGGCACTAAAAAGCGGAAAATAAATAGTTTATCAAATTAACCAAATTAAATAAAACATATGAATATGTGTGCTACCTAGAGATGTATTGGAAGTCGGTGCCAACCAAACCGAAAATCATATCATCTACAGGTACAAAGTTTAAGTCCACTGTCGCGTCTCTGTAATACAAAAATTTTGGTTGGTACCGACTTCCAGTACATCTCTAGGTAGCACACATATTCATATGTTTTATTTAATTTGGTTAATTTGATAAACTATTTATTTTCCGCTTTTTAGTGCCTTATGGGTTTTTGACTGATATTGAAGTCGGTTAATACTTTTTTTTGAAAATTTACTTTATTTTTCCATTTTTAGTGTATATAAATATATTTTACTAGCAGTGCCCGCGAACTCCGTTCCGCCTTAAAATATGCGCATTTTTGCGGTATGGTATCTATCGGTATGGTATGCGATATGGTTTCAATTGGTTTGGTACGAACGCAACCTTTTCAGTAATTCGCGATAGTTTCTACCACCAACTCGGCTACCATCGCTTCACACATTATACACCTTAAGTAATGTAATTACAATGCTTGCGTCATGTTGCAGCACAGCAACGAACATAAGCACAATAGGCTCCTAAGAATTGAAGACTTTTTTTATAATATTGGTGGCAAACGAACATACGGGTCACCTGATGGTAAGTGATCACGGCCGTCCATGGACAATTGCGACACGAGAGGAAACATAGATGCGTTGCCGGCCCTTAAGAAAGGAGTAGGCTCGTTTCTTGAAAGTTTTCTTACTTTGTCACGGATCCCATAATCAGAACCTAACCAAACTCTCATCAAACTACCCTTGAAGTACATCCTTTTCAATAAAAAATGAATCATCGAAATCAGTTAGCGTAATATTGAGTTATTCGTCTATTTGTCGCTACACACTTAATGCAAATTTAAAACTTATACGGTTTTGCACTGAATGCCGTTGTCGGAACTTTACCAAATTGAAATGGGACCACACTGGAAGCACCAGGTTTCAAATAAAAAAAGAATAATCAAAATCGGTTCACCCAGTCCAAAGTTATGAGGTAACAAACATAAAAAAAAAAAAAATACAGACGAATTGATAACCTCCTCCTTTTTTGAAGTCGGTTAAAAATGGAAAGTAATAGGTAATGTTTGAAATTAATAATAATACTTACCTGTTATCCATATTAAATATCCATTACCCAACAATATTTCACACATAAATACATGCCGCAATTCTAAATATTTAATAAGGGTTAGTGTATTTTCCTCTACACGTAATTTCTGATTCAACAAGTTGCCTTTTCAACCGCAAAACGATTATACTAACACTTACAACATATATTTAATATTTTGATAGTAAAGTTTTAAGCACAAATTAACACACGCATTGTGATTTACAGTGAATTAATTCAAAACAATCGAGGTACGGGTTCAGTGCAGTCGGCGTATTTTTGCGACACGAACGCCTGACACGAATGCCTGAGCAACACTGAATTATAAAATGGTTCAGCTTAGTCGGATCATTGACAGGCGCCTGTAGTGAATGTGGCTGCCATATATTAAATTTAACGGTTACGCTCAGTGTTTAGTAATTTATTATATATCTTTGCTTTACATTATATTATATTAAAAAATTAGCTCACTTGACAAACGTTTTTCTGTCTAAATCTCAATAATTTTGTTTGTTATCGCTTTGTGGATGTGAAAAAGAGTTACACAAACAATCACTACATATTATAAAACCAAGTTCTCTGCCACATATGTCTGTCTGTTCGTGATAAACTCAAAAACTACTGAACGGATTTTCATGCGGTTTTCACCATAGATAAAGTGATTCATGTCGAAGATTTAGGTATATAATTTGTCAAGGTTTTTTTTATCACCACGGCGTCTGCCGACCCTGCTAGTGTAATACAAAATAACAAACAAATAATGTAAACAATATAAAAATGAAAGCAAAATCGTTTATCCAAAATTATATCTGTTAAAAACGAGTATAAATAAGACCGTGGATAGTAGGAAATTTTTCGAGAACAATTTAACACACCGCACTGTCGTATACTGCATTCAGTACACCGTTGAAATACTGGAAATTGAGGATTTGGCTAACGATTTGCAATCATGCGGCATTATACTAAGACTTAAACCAGAATTTCACGTAAACATTACATAGAAATGCTTATTAAAACTTAATGCCACAAACATTCAACGAATGCCCTAGAGATATATTTACAGTTATTGTGAATGTAAGCTGCAAGAAAACTTCAAGCGTTTATAATCAAATAAATGCAAGAGTAAATACAGAACTAATTAAAGTTTGACTTCGGTTGTAATCCATATGTATGTGGAGATCTTAGCTAACTAGCTAGCTTTTATACTATTAGGAATTCTTGCATCATCCAATCCATTTTGTGTCTAGACATTCTACTCGTTTCCCAAAACATTCAAATTGACAGCTAATGAGGCCATTCGTATACTTTAACTATAACCCCATATATAAACTCATTCCAGTCTAAATTATAATAAAATTATATTTATTTTTATTCTATCCAGATCGATCATATTCTACAACTTTCAATTATTTTGATAATAGACTTAACAGTAAAATATCAACATATTCGTATAACATATTCTTATCGCCATTTATGATTGAAATTGCTTACAAGAATTAAGATGTTTTTCTGCCTTGTCTTTACAATTGTTCCGGTTTTTTCCAGCATACTTCTCTAAAGTCACAGGCAATAAAACGAAAAAAATTGTACGCATATCTCTGGTTCAAGTCGGTAAATTCAATTTAAAAAGAACTTGCAGTTTTACCCCAATTTGCTAATTGTCCAGTAACTTTTCCAATTTCGTTTCCCATGAAAACCTCAGTCGGACTATTACGAACAAAAAAATAACCAAACAAAACGGCTGTTCTCAATTAGCGAAGGGTTAATTACTTTTTCTTGGTATTTCGTCTTGCTCATCATATCGCGTGAGAGTTGGATGAATAATTATCATGAAATTATTTATACTTCGATGTATATCCAACAAAATATATCTACTATATAACTCCATTCGAGTTTTTTGCAGTATTAGTCTGTCATGTAATGGATTTAATATTTAATAACAACGTTATTTGATTCAATATTTTGTGATATTGGTGGTATTGTACGTAATATAGTTCGGTTATAGTGCAAAAGTGAAGTGGATGGGAAATAACATCACGGAGCATGAATTCTGAGATGCCACATAAATTCGTTTTTTTCGGTCTGACTACGCTATTGGCCTGACGGGCCTTCACACCTTCACCGGACTAAGGCGAGCGCTTAAGGCACTTCGCCGCTTGACACAAATAAACTCTCTGAATAGTTCTAACAAGGGGGCCACCATCTTCGAAGTTATCACAAGACACTTGTAATGTTACTACCTACTCAACAATGCCAGTAATAATCTAGAAGATCTTAGGTAATAGTGTTAGGTTTTACAATAAAGTCCCTAAACATATTACCGATTTGCCGGACTGTAAATTTAAGCACCATGTCTAGCGGGTTTTAGTGTCGAAAGGCTACTATAGAGTGGATCATTACGTGAATGATGGTGATATCTGGAATTGACTCCTCTCTGTGCATCCACTAAAAACGGTATTGTAACGTATAATGTATTTGAAATATATGTATATATATATGTTAAAAAGATGTACCCGATCGAGTTTCTTGCCGGTTCTTCTCGGTAACTGGGTTGTTCTCCGAACCGGTGGAAGTTTTGACGTTCATAAGCGCCTTATTAGGGCTTAAACTGAATAAAGTATTTTTGATTTGATTGATTTGATTTGATGAGTGCTAAAAGAATGTATCCACTCATTCATTCTTTCAATAGTACTTACTATCTAATATGTGGTTTTTTGTTTTCATGAAAATTATATGTTATGCCTTAGACTGTACCTTTTTTTATTATAATTTCATAATTACTTTATAATCGTTAGCACCGATATTATATTACTTCTGTTAAGTTTTATCAATACCCCTTAACTTTTATTGAAATGCGTAAATATTTGTGGCTTACATTTACTTTGATAAGTCTGGTTTAAATTGGTTTTACCGGAGATTAGTATAGTATAGGATTTCGATACAACACTGGTATAAACGGGACTGATATTTATCTATTTTTATATTAAGCAGGTGTAGATAAAACCGTTCAGTACCTTTTTTCCTTTGTTGTAAATCGGCTTTTTGTTGTTATGTAGCTATTGAAAATCTATAGTGTTATACATAAAAAATGGAAACGGTTTTGACCCGTTACTGTCGACTCGAATCCTTTATTTATAAGTCTCACTATTCATCAGTCTTCACGACTCTTACGTTTATTAAACTACAATATTGTTTTTTATTGTAGCGCGCAAACTGGCTGCACTATGCTTGATGGTAAGCACAATACAATCCAAAAACAACAGCGACCATCGAGAGACAAGTATTTTCCATCGCCAGTTACCGCTGTCATGCCGACCTTTTTTTTTTCTCTATGGGGGAATCCCTAACGGATATCCATCTCGCCGGGCAGCAGAGGATGGATATGCCCGAGTCGCACGGACTAAAACCCCATGGTACCTTCTTACACCTTTTGGCCGGAGGAGCAGGGACTGTCTAATCGACACTACATCTGCTCCTCCAACAGGTGTTGTCCCCTCCTAAGGGACCCAAACTGCGGCCTGAGGGGTCAAGATGGTGGACCCCTCAAGGGGAAATGGGTGTTACTCCCCCTAACGAACTGTGGGAGCATCAGCATAATGCACCTCCACCACATGGACCTGTGCAGTTTAACTGCCCGGAGCGACGGACATGTATGTGTCTGTCGCACCAGGCCACAACTATGGCGGCCGGAGGTCATCGTCGGCCGGAGGTCATGCCGACCTGCGTAAATATCTTCACGTTACGATTGAAGGACCCCATGTCATTAAATATATATAACCATTGTTGAGGTACATATGCTTGGTACACATATATCTTTCAACAACTCATATATGTATGAATAATTACCTTAGTTTTAGGTATCTGCATCAGATTGTGAGGAAAGAGTCGACGTCATGCTGCCACCACTGTGATAGCGATCTTGACACAGCTGAGCATACCCTAAAGGAGCGCCCTGCATGGGGTGAAAAAAGAAGTGCGCTGGTATCCGTCATAGATGACCTCTTGCTGCTGGCCGTGGTTCGCGCTATGGTCGGTGAAGAGAGGCTTGGGAAGCGGTCCTGACATGTTGTGAAAGCATTATGTCCTACAAAGAGGAAGCAGAGCGAGAAAGGGAAAGGGCTGCTGATGCATCTACAGCACGCCGTAGTAGACCCAGCCGACTAAGGAGACGTGGTGGTGGCAGGTACCACCATTTGCCTCCCTGAAGAACAACCTCCTGGTAATGGACGCGGGGGCACACAATACAAAAGAACATACAAAAGAACCCTAATAAAGTTCAAACTTTAAAAAATCAATTAACTATGGTCGAATGTCGACCACTGGGCGCCCACTAGTTATTCTAAATTGCTTTTGGCTTGTTATATTTAGTTTTCAATCAAATCAGTTCAATTACAAACGTAGTATCAACACTTTATTATAAGCCAGACACAGTTACTCTAGTCTCTAGTAAATTAAACATCGTTATAGACAGTGCTGCCCAAAAATAATCTTGGTCTTGTTCTTGCATTTTTACAAGAGCAAGACTGACTCTTGCAAGATTTGAACTAGCAAGACTGAACCTGCGAGACTCTTGCGGTCTTGCAGTTAAGTCAGACTGATATTTGGACATTAGGTATGTGTAATGTGTATTTAGTTTCTGTACTGATATTTATAGACGTTCTCTTCTATCGGTATCGGAATTATACGATTCTTTGCATTTCACAATAAACAATTTTAACTGATATAATTTATACAAACAAATTTATTTATATTTCAAAAAGTACAAAAAGTATTTACACATGTTTAATAAATAGCAATAGGCGAATAGGTAATAGCAATAGTTGCAAGACTTCTGCTGCAAGACCGAGACCAAGACAGCCAAATTCCGTCTTGGTCTTGCATGTAGGCAACACTAGTTGTAGATAATTCATTGATATATGAAATGTTGTATAAACAAAATGTTGCTTGTTTTTCATGTTCGCTTACCAACAAATTGTTTGTTAACAATAAGTTCCTCTAAATAAAATAGATGTCTAATATTTTCCTACATTAAATCTATTTACGTAGAATTTTATAACAATGTTTATATAAGATATATAAATAAAACAACCTTCGTGAGGTAGAATTGTTTATTATACTGAGAATATTTTGAGTTTATTGATCGGTGAGCTTATTTTCTCCCTTACGTATTGTTTGTGATGTTCTGTGAGTTATTCGCTCTGTCTGTAAACATATTACTATAACCTACATATATACGGGTATGTCATGAATGTACAATATACAGCCATTCATAAATTTATTGATACATGCAAAACTTTTTTTTTTAATTCGAGGCTGTCATGAGATATTTGTAAGGAGTGTGTTCTCTTTTGAATTTTCATGTTATTTATATTGTGAATGACAATCATTAAATTTCAGAATTTATGTAGTTTTCATATCTATTGGCACAGATCTGTGTAAGGAGTGTGTTCTCTTTTGAATTTTCATGTTATTTATATTGTGAATGACAATCTTTAAATTTCAGAATTTATGTGGTTTTCATATCTATTCGCACTCGGAGCAATAATTGTATACATTTTGATAAATTCTATTAATCAATGAAACGTATGATTAGCTGCGAAATGTCAATACTACATGTACATAGGCCCTACGCGTCCCTAATTTGACGCAAGTAGCACAAGCACAATACGGCCGGTCATGGTTACGTAGGTTGTCATGACGCGTAATTATAAATTTATCTCCTGCCAAAAATACCGTTCAAAGCGGTAGTCCGGTGAAGCTGTGAAGACCCTACAGAGTCAATAGCGTAGTCAGTTCGAAAAAAAAAAACAAAAAAAAACAGTTCAAAGCGTCTAAAGAAGTTTTTATTTTAAATAATCTTACGTAACAATAAAACGCGCCACGACCGGCCATCTTGTTTGTGACGTAACACGTGCTCAAGTCTTCTTATGACAACTCAGTTTGTACGAGTAAATTACAGATGTTGTTAATAAAAGTCTTTATATACAATATTTTTTTCTAATACCGTTATTGTTAGTAACGTTATTTTTCAATGTACTTTAGAGGCTTATCGTTTAACCACATCCTCACCCGATGTTAAATGGTGATGCAGTCTGAGATAATGTGATAATCTGACAGATATGATTCTATGAGCAGTATTGTAAATTGCACAATTTACTACCCCTGGATAAACGAGGTATGATTGCTGATATTTATTTCCTTTTCAAATTGCCCAAAACAAGGTCGATTGTCCAGATCTCCTCTCAAAAAATTCTTTAAGGGCTTCGCCTACTGTTCTTCGTTATAGCTCGATGATATATGTGCCTCATTCATGTACCAATTATAGAATGAAAAGTAATTTTTTGCGAAGTAGTAGTAATTATAATTTTTTTTTCGATCTGACTACGCTGTTTATCTTGTAAGGTCTTAACAGCTTCACCGGACTACTAAGGCGAGCGCTTAAGGCACTCAGCCGATTTTATTTGAGGGCTCAAGGGTGCACGGCACACCTCGGCTTGGGCTGTTGTCTGAGAGCCCGGCAGTTACTTTCCGCCGGGCGGACCGTTGGAGCGGCTCTACAAGATTGAGTAGCATTGTACGATCCCTTGCTGCCCCAACAATTACGGTCTGTCGAGACACCGTGGGGTTTTAGCCCGTTCGAGTCGGACATAACCCACCCTCTCCCCCGTAAGGGTGGCGTATACATAAGGGATTTTACCACGTTAAAAAAAAGGCTGTTGCCCGATACATGCAATTTGCGACCTACCTGAACTAAGCTAAGCTAACTATTCATACATATATGAGTTGTTGAAACATATATGTGTACCAAGCATACATACCTCAATAACGCTTATATATATTTCGTATCGGATAATTTCCTAAACTATTTCAGTTTGATAAGGTAAAAACAAATTAAACTCTTCCACTTGCATGTGTAAGCAGGTGTGTGGAAGTGACATGTGTAATGTTGTCGCAATGATGTAACATTTTGTGTCACTGTATCGCGCGAGCAGCGCACTCAAGGGCTCCACGCCGAGGGAACGGACCTAGGCTTGAGCCGCTGCCGAGGGGGGCCTAAACTGGTAAAAGTAATTATAATAAACTTAGTGAATAATCTAATTTCGATTTTTTTAATACTCCAATTAATGCAGCAAAACAGGCGATCATCAAAACATTCTTTGATAAGGTTGCCTAATATGTAACTTTTCACTGTGCATAATTTTTTTTTACTTAGCACTCAATATCTTCTTGTAATTATTTCATTATCTATTAGTGAATATCTTTAGTTAGCTTTAAGTTGATTATTATATTTTGAATGATGTATGAAAAGCTGTTGATATTCCTGCGAGTAAATAAATAAAAAAATAATAAAAACGTTAAAACTGACGGGGCCTTGTTTTTTCGAATTGTGTCGTTTTCACATAAACATATTTAGAGTTAACAATGTATTGTGTGTCACAGGTGGCTGCAATTTAATATAGTCATATTATATTTCGTTGACGTGTTGCATGAACATTTTTTTAAATACTTTACCGATGTTTTCGCCTTTAACCACAACCTCATGTCATGTTAAATGACGGCGGGGTCTAAGATGGCAAACACGCTAAATCAAATCAAATCAAATCAAAAATACTTTATTCAGTTTTGGCCCTAATAAGGCGCTTCTGAACGTCAAAACTACCTCCGCGCCGGTTCGGAATACAACCCAGTCACCTAGAAGAAACGGCAAGAAACTCGATCGGGTTTATCTTTTTAACGTATATATATTTCGAATACATTATACGTTACAGTACCGTTTTTAGTGGATGCACAGAGAGGAGCCAATTCCAGACATCACCATCGTTCACTTATTGATTCACTCTATAATAGCCTTTCGACACTAAAACCTGCTTAAACTGAAGAACTCGAGTACAACTGCCGGAACACACCAGGTGCTTGGCAATAGATTTGTATTTTTAAATCTATTATGGGCGTCAAACAATTGTAGATTTCCAACTTAAGGCTGGTAGCTAACCAGGCGGACTTAGACGAAACTCTACCAGCATGCTATGGTTTCATCAAATTGTCTTCCGTCACTATCAGCTTCTTTTCGTTTTTTTTATATTATCGAAGGCAAACGAACAGGTGGGTCACCTGATTTTAAGTGATCACCACCGTCCATAGACACTTGCAACACCAAGAGAGTCGCAAGTGCGCTGCCAGCCTGTTTGGGGGAGTGGGAGTGGGTTAGGGGGAGGGGATGTAGAGAGGAGGGGAGGGGGAGAGTACGTGTGCAACCGGCGCTCTCACTGACCGAACGAAACGCAACAATATAAACACTGTTACATCACGTCGGTTTTCTGTAGGCCGGGTGGTACTACTCCGGGCAAGCCGACCCATTCATGCTGAAAGCAATAATGGCTTCAGCGTTGCTCTTCCACCTACACTCTTCGACTCAGTTGCAAAGATTCGAACCTATCTTGATGAAGGCGATGTCCGAACACGCTAACTACTGAGCCACTAGCTTAACATGTACATTAGGGCGTTTAAAAAAAAAAAATTTCTCGGAACCACGCTCAAAAGTTTCGTTTTAATGCCAAAATAGGCCTCTGAAAATATGAGCCCTTAATATTAATTATAGGCCGCAAACGAAAATGGTAACCTAATGGTAAGTGATCACCTCCGTCCGTAGACACTAACAACACCAGAGGAGTCGCGAGTGCGTTGTCAGTCTGTGTTTGAGGGAAGGGAGGAGTGAGGAAAAGGGGAAGGGGAAGAGGAGATGGGTCTCCGGCGCTCTCACTGACCGAACGAAACGCAACAATGCAAGCACGTGCTTCACGTCGGTTTTCTGTGAGAGGGTGATACTACCCCGGGCGAGCCGACCCAATCATGCTGAAACCAGTAGTAGCTTCAGCGTGGCTCTACCACCTACATACATTTTGTGGAATTATGAATGTCGGTGTTTGCATTGGATTTTTTTATTTCGATTGAGGAGTTAAATTGTGTGACGGAAATTCTGTGGAATTATGAATGTCGGTGTTTCCATTGGATTTTTTTATTTCAATTGAGGAGAACCTATTAACCCTATCCAAAGCGTTGTACTTTCACACGACAACTCTGAGAGGAATGGACTCGTCGCGTAGACGAGTTTATAAGCAGCCTCGCCATGAACATGTTTCGTAGAGCGGACTCTTCGGCGCATGTGCACTTCCACGGCATAGCGCCACTCCACGCCAGACCACCAGACGATAGCACTACCGAAATCCAGATTGTCAACACAAGAAAGGGAACAAAAACGCAAGCGCGAACGAACGAGAAGATTGCGACGACGACGAGACCGCCTCTTCTTGCACGATACACAATAACACACACTTGTTCAGGAGACACCTGGATTAATAATAGTTTGGGCACACAACACAATTTATATACTCGAAGTCATTGATATATAGAAACCCAAGATGCACAGTCTCGAATAAAAATTACGTTCAAAACCGTCCCCAAAAACTCACCGATATACCTAAGTAGTTATAGTTATACTATAAACTTATGGTTTTGCAAATTCAATATTACGCGAATTATTTAAAGTCGTTTTCATAAATGAGTATACAAAAAGTCCAAAGACGCGAGTGACGAGAGACTATTTGAAATGAGCTCAGAATTCTCAATTATGCACTCATTTTATGCAGACGGGCTTGAGACGATGACTGTGCATCTTGGATTTTTATATATCGATACTCGTAGAAGTAACGTCCAGCCGATTGTCAATTCATTGAAGCGTCAATGTCAAAGCACCGGGTGGTTAGGAACGAGGAAAAGAGTACGACTACATATGTGAGACAAGGATGGGTTGTCGCCGTGCAAAATCTGACCTAAACTGTTGGTGTAATGTCTTTATGACGTGCATCCTCATTAAAGTTGGCTATGACAAGGGCGACGCCACATAAATGGTGGTAGAGCCACGCTGAAACTATTATTGGTTTCAGCATGAATGGGTCGGCTCACCCGGGGTAGTACCACCCTCTCATAGAAAACCGACGTGAAGTAACAGTGCTTGCATTGTTGCGTTTCGTTCGGTCAGTGAGAGCGCCGGAGACCCACCTCCCCTCCCCTCTCCTCTCTCCTCTCCCTTTCCCTCCCCTAACCCTTCCCTCCAAAAGATGGCAATGCACTTGCGACTCCTCTGGTGTTGTTAGTGTCCATGGACGGTGGTGATCACTTAACAGCAGGTGACCCACCTGTTCGTTTGCCACCTATGACATAAAAACAAAAAAAATTCTCTTTAACTTTGTACATCATACGATAGCTCCATATAGCCTTCTAAGGCTCAAACGATAACGATCGAGACGATCTCTTGTTCATTTAAATCAGAGGTTCCCAGACTTGTTTTCTCATAGAACCCTTTCAAAATTTAGCTAGTTCTAGTGGACCCCCTGCAGCTACATTTCTGCCATATTCCCAAAACTCGACAAAATATGAGAAGTTTATTAGAATTATGGAAATTTGCAAGTCTCGACACGTTGTACTGAATATGGAATATGCAAGTATTTATAAGTAACAGTCGCTATGTTTCCTAAAATATTATCTGCCTACAGTGATAGGTGAGGTCAAGCCAACATTTTAGTTCTCCACTATCGAAAGCAGATAAATTTTCCCTATCACCTATACCCCCGTCGAGTCTCCCGTGGACCCCTGGACCACTTTGGGAACTAAGGGACTAAATTTTACATAATAGAGAGCTTCATAACATTATACCAAAACTAAGATATACCTAATTTAAAAATATAAAAAAGACATCGTGTTTAAAATGTTGTCCATGTATGACACGATAATAAGGCGAAAATAAGACACGAAACTTTATTAATTTTGGCACCGTGCACACATATGCAGTTGACTGAAGTAGTCCGGCGTAAGCGCACCTATCAGAGTCTCCTATAACGATACTGTCAGCTACATCAAAAATATTCTTAGAATTTGATAACATAATGTTTCTCAAACTTTTTATATTCGTTGCCACGGTCGGTTTAGCATCGACCGAAGATTCCGACCCTGTTGTCACGGTTACTGAAGGAACACTGCAAGGCGCATGGAAGACCTCCTATAAAGGCAGGCAGTATGCCAGTTTCAAAGGCGTTCCATATGCAGAACCTCCTGTAGGACAGTACAGGTTTAAGGTAAAAATATGTTTCTATCTCTTTTTCTACTAAAATGGACAATTAAGTCTTTCTGCTTTATAATTTTTTAAATTATTTGTGAATATTTAATTAGAAGGTTTATAGCTCTAGAATCGCTCAACCGACATAAGAGCCTCTTTTTTTAAATAATAGACATATTCTTTGATCAGATCATTTATTTTTATCGGAAATAAATTTGGCACAATGTTTGATTTTAATTTTAAAAACACACCAACGCAACTTTTCTGATTCACGCGCTTAGATTCAAATACCATAGTTTTAAAACGAACTCAAAAAGAATATAACCGAATTCGATTATTTTACATACCTTTAAAGTTATTTTTAAGTACTTAATAACTTAAACTTAGTTTTTGCCGCGATTTTGGCCTGTCATGTAGTGGATTTTATATTTTATTCATAATCTTGTGTTACTTGACACTATATTGTGTAAAATTGATGGTGTTTTATGTAATATAGTTTGTTTATTGTGTATAAGTGAAGTGAATGGAAAATAATACCACGGGCCATGAATTCTGAGATGCCACAAAAACTCCCTGGAAAGTTTTAACAAGATGGCCACCATCTTGTTAGTTCATTGTAATTATATCCAGAAACTTGTAATATCGATACTCACTTGACAATGGCAGTAATAGTCAACTAGAAGACTGGTTGCTAGAAATAAAATAGAAGAATAACTTTTAATACTATTAACTACTCGACAATGGCAGTAATAATCTAAAAGATTGATTGATTAAATAAAGAATTAAAAAAGAAAAATGTTTGCTTACTGTCTCTATAGCATGATATGATATATAGCATATGGCATGTAATTATTTTTTCCCCTATTAATATATATTCAAACACTTTATAAGATTTAAGTTATAAGATGGTTATCATAATAAGTTTATAAAATGTAGATAAATATATCATAAATACATGTGATCTTGAATGATTGTTTTGTAATTTTATATTATTTATTTATCAAAGTACAAAATTCCGCAAAAACAAATTATATACTTACTAATACATTACCGGGTAGTATTATAAAAAATCGTATATTAAATAACATTAATTAATAATGTTCTTTGCAATGGAAAAAGTAAAATGGTTTGAAGTGAATAATTTTTATTTATAAATATGTAATATGATCGGGCACATTATTGTCAATAACAAAATTGTTTGGCAGTGATAAATTCATGTTTTCAATAATGTTTAAAAAGAAAGTTTTACTGAAAAAAAAGTTTCCTAAAATTATTTAAAAATAAATTTTTTTACCTGTAAAAGTGTGATGCGCATTAATAAACACAACGTTTACCATCAACCAGGTATCTTGAACCTTCTTTGGAAGATAATAAAGAAAGATATATTAAATAACCAGCTTTTCTAATATTTTTGTTCTTCCAACGTTGCTCGCTCTTGTACTATAGTGTCGTAAAAAAGTCTTGTTAGACTTTTTTCGGTATAGCTCCCATGCACTCAAAGATTGTAACGCGCAATAAGGATCTTCGTTACAATATAGCTTAATTTTTTAACTAATCTGACATAGATACAGACGGTTTTATTACAAAAAAATGAAATACGTATTGAATATTTGCTTTAAAAAGGTTTTGTATTATGTACACTGCGGTGGCTGAATGTTCGCCATCTTACTCTTTTGTCTCGGTATGGTTACGTTAGGTTAGACTTGCGAAAAAGGATAACGCTAACTTGCGCCCGAAGAGCGTGGTGCATTTATTACGAAGCCTGTTTAAAGTAAGTATTTAATACGTATTTAATTTTTTTTGTAATAACACGGAGAATTTTTTTTTTATTTTCTTAACAAAGGCGTAGCGTATTAAGAATTATATAATTTTCGATATTATCATATATATTAATACGTGAAGCCCAAACTTCGTATCCCTTTTTGAGAGAAATGCGCGTACGGATAAACGTGAAACTTGACATAGTTAAATTTTAGAGACTTGCACAGTTTTTATTTTATATAAAGTGCATTAGAAGTACATTAAATTAATTAAAATATGCATTACTCACACTACTGCTTCAATTTTACACAACATATACACACATGTAAATAATAAAAGACATTTTGACATCTGTCAATAAAGGACTTCAAAAAAGGTTACGAAGGAGGTTGCTATGCTCGACTGTATGTATTATTTTACTCTTACGTTCCAATTACCCCTTTTCATTCTACATTCATCCTACTAGTTTTTATAATTAACCAAGGTAAGTCTTTGAATTAGTTTTTGTTGGCATCTTTGTATTAGGTAGGTATATGATTAATTTTAAATGATGACAAGCAACTATCGCGTATTTATTATCGTCAATAAGGTATTATTTGTTTATACATACATAATATACTAGCTGTGCCCGCGACTACGTCCACGTGAAATTTGAATTACAGAACAGTGATTAATAAAATCATAGGATTGTGTATTAAAATGAGATTTTAGATCAGTATCAGATGTCTTCAAAATGCGCCGAATAGTTCTTGCGTAAATGTCTTCTCTTTTATGTTTTCTTATAAGTAAGATATACATATATACGAACGTGTTATATATGTAAAACATATCCTATACGTTATACTGGTGTGTAAACTATTACCATACCAAATTTCGTCAAAATGCGTTCAGTAGTTATTGCGTGAATTCCGTACAAACGACAGACAGACAAAAAATTTAAAAACCATGAATATGTGTTCTGTCAATTATTCTAAACCCCACCAAAGAATTTTTTCTTCAAATATCTAATGTACAAATTTCGTCCTGTTACTCTTTTACTATATATATAGAAAATATGTACTTCAGGTATTAGCAAAAGGGCGTGTAATTCTTATATAGTTAATATTGATGAATTAACTCAGCTCCAAATTGATTTTTGGTTATTCATTAGATGTTAAAGGGACTCGTGTGTTTCGTACAAGCTCAAACATTGTTGTTCTAAGGTAGAAATATAATTACAGTTGTGCTTAGCAGATGAACAAAGCAAGGAGGACTTTCGAGTGTTGTAGCATTTATGCCGAATTACCGACGATTCTTCAGTGAGTTCTGTGTTCGTTCACCGCATCGATGGACGTAGGTTCGAATCCTTGCTAAAGAGCTGCAACATTCGGTGAAGGAGCACACTGTGATAAAACCATAGCAAGTTTGTAGGGATTATGCTCCTTTTTTTTCCGTAATGGGGATGTCTATATAGTATGTATGTTCTTATTTTTTGTTACACTTTTTCCTTGCGCGACGATTGTCCCCAGTCAACTACTTTGCAAGCCGTTTTAAAGCACCTCGTTCTAAAAAACAATCGTCACTTTCGGCGACATGTTTACCTAGCAAATTAAATAGATACTGAGAGATTCAAAATCACGTGTCTGCCAGAAGTTGAAGTATTACATTGAATTGCTTGTTCCAGGCACCGCAAGAATTAACATCGTGGAACGGTACGTGGAACGCAACGGAATCACTCTCCGCCTGCCTCCAGTATGACCCGTTCTCGAGCAGTATTACTGGTAACAAAAATATATATATTATTTTCATTCGATAAGTTTCAAACACGATTAACAAAGGCATCCTTGAGCATTATCATTCAAATAAATTCTTTGTCATCTAAATAACTGGTCATTTTCAGGGAAAGTAAAACCCAAACACGATTTTCTGACAAGGATGAGAGAGTTTAAAAGGTTTTTTATTAGCAATCATTTTCGGACCAATATTATTTGCAAACTTTCAAGAAACGTGCCTATTCCTTTCTCTAGAGCCAGCAACTCGAACTGACTACGCCATTGACCCGACAGGGTCTTCACAGCTTCACCCGACTAATAGATGCCCCTCGTTTCGTAGGTGTACACGGGCGACGGTAATCACTCTTTTCGGTCTTCACGGTTCGCTTGCCACCAATAGTACAAAGAAACAAGTGATTAAAAACACATTTTTGTCGTTTCTACGAAATAGCAGGTTATTTAAAAAAAGACAATGAGAAAGAGAATAATAGATTATTTAAACACCTTCGTAGACAACTTAACAATAAAACTGTTTAAACAATTAATTGAATTCGAAAACTCTTTATATAATGCCACATAATAAGAGAGCATCTGCGTATCAAATTGGCATATGTTCTGATACATATTGTATTGTGAAAGACAATAGAACACGAAGACCGTTCGATAATAATAATTTTTGTTATGTCTATTTTTAGATTTCGGCGCCGACGCCGTAAAGTAAATTCAAATTCGATCTTATTAAATGCGTGTTGCGCCCGCGCTTTTGTAATCGATCCTTTTTAGCTCCCGCACACATCGCGGGTCTCAGTAATATCTCGAGCCTAGGTCGTCCCCGCGCGGAGCCCTTGTGATATTATTTTCGCGATACAGTGACTCATCTACATCACTTGAACACACATATGAGATCATCTCTCTCACACACGTGCACATACATACACATGGTGGGAGGGTTTTGTTTTTTTCCCTCAACGAACTGAATCGAATAGTTTTAGTTCGTTTCATTCCGATATACACATATTCATTTGTGAATCATGCAATTTCGACTGTATGGTTCACAAATGTATATATGTATGAATAGCTTAGAATAGTTAGCTAGGTCAGACGCGACTTTTTCCAAGTAACATCCCAAGCCGAGGTGCGCATGCGCCCTTGTGTATGTTACCTAAAAACCAAATCGGTTGAGTGCCTTAAGCGCTCGCCTTAGTAGTCCGGTGAAGCTGTAAAGACCCTGCAGGGTCAATAGCGTAGTCAGTTCGAGAAAAAAAAAAAAATAGAACACGAATGATCTGACATTTTCGACATGGCACGTCTGGTAGATATTTCTCTTCTTATTTAGA
The DNA here is from genome assembly GCA_015888305.1 of Antheraea pernyi. Taxonomy (NCBI): domain Eukaryota; kingdom Metazoa; phylum Arthropoda; class Insecta; order Lepidoptera; family Saturniidae; genus Antheraea; species Antheraea pernyi. Next base: position 391,935 of record MU159000.1, read on the forward strand.
GATCATCTGATTCATCGTATTCCCATAAATTATCTGCAATGTTTAATTAGAATTATAGTCTGTTCATTCATTTGTTTAATTAATTCGTGTTGTTCAGAAATTGGTAGCTCTGGCTATCTGGACTACCATATTTTTCTTATGGGACCTTATAGCTATTAGGGTACATGAAGAAGGTTGGATAAATAAGAGTCAAGATTAATTGTATGTGACTAAACATGAACGCTTTACGTGAATTGCAGAATATAGGGTTATTTAAAAAAAAGTTGAGGGTTGAATTTTTAAGCATTACTGAGACATAAATACAATGAATACAGTTCCTTTGAGGTTCAATGTCGAAACTGTTGAACATATCGACATAGAACCATGAACCATTCGATGCGAATCTTTTTGTAGATGGTTCTAGACAACTAATTTTTTGGATTTCATTGACCTTTACCATTTACAAGTACAGTAAGCGATAAACAAACTGAAAAGAAATGTTTTTACCGCTATTTTTATTTACTGTTGTGACATCTGGACAGGTCACTCGATGATAAATCTGACCCTGAGTATATTCAAGGCTGATCTAATAAATGAAGTATAAAAAAATTCTTTCTCCTTTCTCTCTTATTCAAGAAGAAAACTACTAGCGAAATTGTATATTTCGGAGTAACTCATTACCGTTACGTTGATATCCTTAACTACTTATAAAAGTCAAGTATTTCTTCTAATACTTAAAATTTATTTATAGGTAGCGAAGATTGTCTCTACTTGAATATTCATACTCCGAATTTGAGTTCCAATGCGTCCCTACCGGTGGTGGTGTTTATTCACCCTGGCGCCTTTATGTACGGCGAAGGCGGAGCCTATGACGCATTATATTTTATGGATTCGAGTATGGTACTTATCACGCTTAACTACAGACTGGGACCTTTAGGTAAGTGTATTCGAATCCAAAATTATTACCCAACGTGGGAGGTCCTCCACTGAAATGTTATGGTGTTCTTTCGTAAACCCCTTGACTAGGCAATAGGAGCTGCTTTTGTATGTCATGCTTACGGTCCGTCCTGTGCTTGTATATTTATCGCAAAGGTTGATAAAAGTGCCCTTATCAATGTGAAAGATATTCCAGAATTTAAAATAAAGTAGCCCATTAAAAAAAACTAAACGTAGGTTATTTTTGTTTATAGAGATTATAGTTTTACGGGTTCCTTGTGTACTTTAATTATTCTTCTATACAACATAAGTAACATACTCGTATAACTCTGAATTGACATAGCAGGCCCGAAAGGCAGCACAAAGCGATTATTATTGTACGCTTTAAAACTCTACTTACCACTCATACAACATCTGTTTTTTTGAATAGCTCTTTATGGAATACACCATATTTTATTAAAAGTTAAAGGAAAGCCTTTGCCGAATAAACGAATATTCACAATACAGTTTTATACAGTTAAACAGAGTTTCCAGTTTCTCACTTTTTCTATATTTCCAGGCTTCCTAAGTACTGGAGACGAAGTTATACCTGGAAACTACGGTCTTAAGGATCAATCGTTCGCTCTCAACTGGATCAAAAACAATATCAAGTTGTTCGGTGGCAACCCAAATAGTATTACGTTAATGGGTGCTTCCGCCGGGGGCGCCAGTGTTTATTACCATTTCTTATCACAGTTATCGACAGGTAATGTTTCTTTTTGTATTCATTCATTTTTAGCCAGTCTTCCATCTCACTATTATATTGATATAATAATTCTCTTCAATACTTCGCTTAATATGTTTATTTTAAATTCTGGTTTACAAAAACAATAAGGAACGCTTTGTTGTATCGCAACCAGAAGATATTGCAATTAATTCCCATAACTTACTCACTTTCAACAATTATGTCGTTTATAATATATGTATAGATTTATATTCCTTGATCAAAACTTCTCATCGTATTTATAATCTATCACTATATAGTATAAAAAAAAGTCGCTATCTTTGTCCCTATATCCCTATGTATGCTTAAATCTTTAAAACTAAGCAACGGATTTTGATGCGGTTTTTTTTAATAGATAAAGTGATTGAAGAGAAAGGTTTATATGTATGATAACATCCATAAATAGTGGAGAAAGACTGTTATTTTTGAGGTTTCTAATGTGATGTCGTAAATAATTACATAACCGATTCGATGCAGACGAAGCTGCACGGGTCAGCTAGTAATATATAAAATAATAACTGACTGATTAACATATCAACTACTGGAGTTAGAGATCCATGAAAATTTACACGTTGATTCCTTTTATACTCTAGATGAGCGGTAAGGAAGAATTTTTGGAAATACATCCCTAAGATAATGGAAGTAGTGATGAAAGTTTATCTGAAAATCCGTTATTTTTTAACTTAGATCTATGAACATTTAGTAATTCAATTACAAAGTAAAATATATGTGTATCATACTCACATAGTTTCTTTGAAATTAAATAAATATCTTATATATAGTCCTTTATAAAGATACAAATGCAGAGAAAGTCGCAGGCGGCTATCAGTGTTATATATACATTATTACAAATAACGTTCCTTACATTATTGTTACATAATATTCATCTAGAAAGGATAAATAATTTTACACAGTAACCCCAAATTTCTACAATGAAAAACTAGGCATTCTTAGGATTGGGAATTGGGATTACCAACTTCTGTTATCTTAGGATTTGTCTTCCTTTTTAAAGTGACATTCAGTATCCTAAATCTTATTTAATTACCGTCCTGGGTTTAAAGCGTCGTGATTATATCCTGTATTTTAAATCCCACGCTTTCACTACTGTCCTTCAACCTCACCCTTTATTTTATGACCTTCATATATAAATGTAATTGCTATTAGTTGGTCATTTAACCTATTTTATTGCGTATTCATGACATTAAAATTAATTCATAACTTTGAGATTAATCTTGAATCCTGTTCGTTCAATTATCAAATCCTGTTTTTTGTATTTGTATTCCTGGCATAAAAGAAAACGTAACACATTATAAAACTACCAAATAACGTATCCCCGTAGAAATGAACAAACCAGATGACTTTAATGATGAGTTGGCAGTTTATCTCATTTACGATGTCGCTATAGAACGAACAGTTCATAAATTAATACATCAACCTTGAGATCCATGAGATATTTTTGGTCTTTAATTTACTGTACGTATTATTAAAATACAATTCACATGAATTGTACAATGTCCAATAGAGCATTAATTAACATACGAAAAACAAAATTTTAACAAATAGGCAAATATCTGACGTGAAACAAATGTCTTCTTTATTCATAATAAAACCTATTATATATGTCATGTAAATAGTTATACTGTAAAACTGTATATCTACATACAGCTGTTTTGGTCGTATTGTTCAAAATTTAAGATGAGTAGGTAATTTTTTTGCAGACCGGCAAACTTCTGAAATAGAACAGATGTTTCCATTGTTCACAATGAAACCTATTGATTATGATATGTAAGTAGTTATATAATTACCTATACAAATTTCTTGTTGTTTGGCTGTTTATCTACATACAGCTGTTTTGGTCGAATTGTTCAAAACTTAAGGTGAGTAGGTAAATTTTTACTGACAAGTAACCATCTGAAGTCGAACAAATGTTTCCATTGTTGACAATAAAACTTATTGTTTTTTCTTCTTCCTCTTACCCTTATCCCACATAAATAGGGTCGGTAGAACATGTTTGTCCTGTTGTGGTATATGATTTGGCTTAATTTTTACCTGACCTATTTTGCCTGACATCAACCAGCCTTGGAATTACTTTGTTGTACCACTGTATTTATTATTATTATTATATAGTTACGAAGTCTGATGGGATCTTTTAGCCTTACAATTTTTCTGTAAGCTTTAGCTTTGGTGGGCTATTTATAGTTTCTGCTTGAGTGGCACTACCGTTCTGGTTAGAAACGAAATTCTTCAAGGTTATGGTTTGCTTGCTATATTGTCATTTTTATGTAACAGAAAACTAGCCAATTTTAGACTATTCCCGAGGACTTCATTTTTGGGTTTTCTTCTCAGAATTCGTGGTTTCAGAGTTTTCTCAGTACTTCCAACTACGCATTATATTATGCCATTGTTTTCGTTCAAACTTTTCAGGTTAATTACTCAATAATTTTTGTTCAACGTTGGTGAATGTCATAACAAAATTCGCCTGCGCGGCTTCAGGATTTTGTATCACGTAAATCGATGTATATTGACTTAAATTAATGAAGTTGGTATCTTTCGTGGTATTAATATAAAATTAGATACAATAAACCATTATAATAATATAACTATAATAGAAAACTAATTAAGGGAAAAAAAACTATTGTTTATGACATGTTAATAGTTATATAATTACCTATACATCTGTATTCCTGTTCGACTCTTTATCTATATACAGCTGTTTTGGTTATATCGTTCAAAACTTAAGATTAGTAGGTATATTGATCCGTGTCTCAATGAGCTACTACTCATCGGAATTCGTGTATATTTTCTGTTTAGATTTTTATTAGTTTGCTATTAGTTGATGGTAATTCATACATAATATGTACCTGGTGTTTATTTAAACTAATCTTAGAAAGGGTTATACTCATTTTTTTTTATTTTTTTTTTATGTCATAGGTGGCAAACGAACAGGTGGGGCACCTGCTGTTAAGTGATCACCACCATCCATGCACACTAACAACCCCAGAGGAGTCGTAAGTGCGTTGCCATCTTTCGGAGGGAAGGGTTAGGGGAGGGAAAAGGAGAGGAGAGAGGAGAGGGGAGGGGAGATGGGTCTCCGGCGCTCTCACTGACCGAACGAAACGCAACAATGCAAGCACTGTTACTTCACGTCGGTTTTCTATGAGAGGGTATGTTATGTTTTAATTATAGGCAGTAAGTGAACTTTTTAACCGACCTGAAAAAGGGAAAATATTCTCAATTGGGTATTTTTCAAGTTTCTTATCTTAGAACTTCATCATTTATGGACCTTTTTGGAAGATCCTTTTTCCATAAGTAAGGAAATATTTTCAAGGCGGTTACCCTTCTATTGGAACTTACAATTCAAAGGTACACAATAGAACTCCTCAAAATTGAATAGGTAATGTAAAGTTACTGATATATTAGTAGTTTTATGATAATTCAAGACCAGGTAAATATCCAACCATGGTGAAAGATGTTCTGATGCATATTTTAGAGTAAAATTTTTGAGGTCAGTTTGTTAATTATTTTTATCATATCATATATATAATTAAGCCCTTACTTTGATAGTAATAATATCATTTAGCACCAGTGATTGACATGGTACGCTTAATAAAAGGTTATATGTACCTATCGAAAGTATGGAGTGTAAGGAGACCCATCTCTCTATATGAAAATGTGTGTGTCAAAATGAGCTAAATGAGCGTGCTACATTAGCAACAGGGTTCATTATTATTATATTATTTATAAAAAATATAACAGTATACACTGCAAAATCACTAAATTGATTTAAAAATATATGGATCTGTAGATATCTCAGAGTTTGAAATCGCCAATACGTAGTGAGCGGTCGTCGTTTTTACCGATGCTGCTGATATTTACAAAAGGCATTCAAAAACCGTTCTTAGAACTGTATTGAAACTTTTTTCCATCGCCTTTCTTCCTTTCTTCTTCTGATCTCACCTTGTTATCACCGTCCACAGACACTTGCATCACCAGGGGAGTCACAAGTGGAAGGGGAGATGAGAGGAGAGGTGGGCCTCCGGCGATCTCACTGACCAAACGAAACGCAACAATGCAAGCACTGTTACTTCACGTCGGTTTTCTGAGAGAGGGTGGTACTACCTCGGGCGAGCCGACCCATTCGTGCTGAAACCAGTAATAGCCTCAGCGTGGCTCTACCACCTACCTAATTGTATTACAACCGGCCGCGGAGTAGGGGTAAAGTGAAGGGCGCTCGACAGAGCAGCCAAGGCTAATATGGCGCCCATGTCTCACATCAGCTAGCCGTGCAGCATTTATATCCTGAGTGTACGTCCAGAATGGACGCTATAGTCGAGCGTCGAGCGTAGCGTCGCGTCCGGCGTTCGTTCCAAACGTATGCATTAATACGTGAGTGTCCTGAGTTGCGCGCGAGCGTCGCTCTTGGACGCTGGACACCCCGCTGGACGCACCGCCGAACGCAGATGCACTCAGGCCGTACACTAATTCATTCGGGCAAGTGCTCCGCGGTATAATGATTCACTGATTTAAATAAATATTGTACTTAGTTTTCGACATGCGTCTATGATCTAAATGATTGTATTTATTGTGTATTCTGTACTCTAATACGCAGTTTGGGGTGTAAGGGGTGTCAAATAACATCTAAGACTTGAGACATCCAAGCCAACCTCACCTGCACGTGGTGCACTCTGCTGAATAACGAACGAGGCAATGGCGAAACCGGGGTGGTAGGGTTTTACAGCCTGACTGGGTCGCAACCACCATGTATATGGCGAAAAAGCCCGTCATAGTGATCCACTTCTGCGGGTCGCATTTCGGGATCAGCCTGTGTATATCCAGCTTTTCGCAGGCCGGCATGACAGTGGCGACCGGCGATGGACAGTGTGTCATTCGGTGGTCGCCATTGTTTTTGAATTGTACTGTGCTTACTATCAGGCACAGTGCAGTCATTTTGCCGTGCTACTATAAAAAAAAAAGATTAAAATTAAAATATATAGTTGGATATTTTGTCTACTATTAATTTTCCCATTATCATTGCCATTCTGCAATTATCAAGTTAAGATTAAAAACGCAACTTTAATACCCTAAATCAATCATGTTCCAAAAAAATCAGCTAAATGCCTACGATCCGAAAGAAAGTATCACTTGCATGGTAATTTCATAAAACATGTTTTTTTTCTTATTAAATTTTGTTTCATGCACAATGAAGCGGGCAGGTATAATCTAGTATAACTATAAAATTGTAGAAACTAAATTCAAAAAAATCTTATACTAAGGGTAAGTATAAACATTATTTAATCCTGCTCGCAAAAAGATTTACAATTTTTTTTAGAAGAATAATTTGTGTTAAGTGAAGTCATTATAATTGCAGGTAAATTTACCAGGGCAATCGCATTCAGTGGATCTCCCATGGCTCCGTGGGCTTACGCTGTTAAACCAGCAGAGAAAGCGAAGACCCTCGCGTCGCTAGTCGGCTGTTCCACTGACACCAGTACTGAAATACTCAACTGTCTTATGGACGCATCTGCGGAAGACATCGTCAACGCGCAGACCGAGATGTTTGTACGTATCAATATCTACCATAACCTTTGTTTATATTTACTTATTTTTAGTTTTACGTTATCACAGCGTTTTACGATGAGCACGGTTCATCTGTTAAAAAATGACCACAAAAATGTGAAGACCTTCCATACATAGACAGAATAATTATTCTAACACTAACGCTGTACTTTTCTGTACCATCAATAACGTGTATGCTAAATATCACGATACTCAGTTGAGTATTTAAGGAATGAAAACGAAACCAAAAAACTCAAAAACACTTTACTCAATTTAGGCCCCGAGAAGGAACCGAAGAAAACCGTTTTCTGTCGCAGTAAGACGTAACAGCGTCTAAACAATTCCAAGCGGAAATGCGAAGTAGCGTCTACTCTAATTAGACCCCGAGAAGGAACCGAAGAAAACCGTTTTCTGTCGCAGTAAGACGTAACAGCGTCTAAACAATTCCAAGCGGAAATGCGAAGTAGCGTCTACTCTAATTAGACCCCGAGAAGGAACCGAAGAAAACCGTTTTCTGTCGCAGTAAGACGTTATAGCGTTTAAACAATTCCAAGCGGAAATGCGAAGTAGCGTCTGCTCTAATTAGGCCCCGAGAAGGAACCATTTTGTTTTATACAATACTAGCTTCTGCCCGTGACTTCGTCCGCGTGGAATAGTTAGTGTACGTCCAGAGTGGACGCTATAATAGAGCGTCGAGCGTAGCGTCGCGTTTAGCGCCCAAGAACGACGCTCGCGCGCCACTCAGGACCCTCACGTATTAATGCAATGTTTGAAACGAACGCCGGACGCGACGCTACGCTCGACGCTCGATTATAGCGTCCACTCTGGACGTAAACTTACTTTGGGTTAACTAACACGCAGCGGAAGCTCTCAAAAGGGGAAAATCCCCGATTTGGTACATTCTTCTTTGGTGCTCCGCTCCTATTGGTCTTAGCGTGATGACATATAGCCTATAGCCTTTCTCGATAAATGAGCTCTCTAACCCTGAAAGAATATTTCAAATCTGACCAGTAATTCCTGAGATTACCCCCTACAACCTCACACACTTAACCTCTTTATAATATTAGTAGATAACAAATAACAATACTAGCGGGCCCGGTAGATATTGTCCAACACAGGTAATAAAAATAAATCCTAAAATTCAACTGCAGCGCCACCTACCGGAACCAACTATGAACCTAAACCATTCTTGAATCAGCCTGACTACTAAAAAAAATCATTAAAATGCGTCCAGTCGTTTAGGAGGATTTCAGTCACATACACACAGGCAGAAGAATTATATAAATGAAAAAGATATATTTCATTACATCGAAAACGAATGCATGCACTTATTTTTACGCGCTCGCTGCTAAGTTAATAGAATAACATTAAATATATACATGCAATCATTATGGTACACTCTGGTAAAAAGGAACAATAATAATGAAACTTAAATAACAATTTATGGCCGAATGTCGACCACTAATATATATTAAACCCACTTATTAAAAAGCCGCAGGTGCACCATTCTGTCTTTGAACGGCAGAATATATTATTGAAGTATGACGTCAGCAAAAAAAGAAGTTGTTTTTCATTTTTTCAGTCGGGCTTTAATCGCACTTTAATTAATACCTTTGTTTATATGCTTAAATGTACAGCAATGCCGTCAGACATACTTTTCCCTCTTCTACACTCTACAACGACGATATGTAATCAATCATTAAGATGAATAACGTCTCATAATTACAGGACTGGAAAGTGAACCTATTCTCGCCGTTTGTCCCAACAGCTGAATCTACAGAAGTCGACGGTGCCTTCCTAACTAAGTATCCGTACCAAGCTGCCATAGACGGAGATATGGCGCAGGTTCCTCTCATTTGTGGAATGAATGCACAAGAAGGCCTGTATCCAGCTGCGGGTAACTATAAACTTCTGTACCCTGTAGGGGGAATAGGACTTTAAAACTATATTTATAGTATTAGTAATTATATTCGTATTTGTATAGGAGTATGTGTAGGTGGTAGAGACACGCTGAAGCTATTACCGGTTTCAGCATGAATGAGTCGGCTCGCCCGGGGTAGAACCACCCGACCCACAGAAAACCGACGTGAAGTAGCAGTGCTTGCATTCTTGCGTTTCGTTCGGTCAGTGAGAGAGTGAGAGCGCCGGATAACCACCCCCTCCCTCCCCCTCCCTCTGCTCCCACTCCTCCCCTCCCCTCCCCCAACCCCAAACACAGGCTGACAACGCACTTGCAACTCCCCTGGTATTGCTAGTGTCTATGGACTGTTTTGGTCATTTAACATCAGGTGAGCCACCAGTTCGTTTGCCTCCTGTGATATAAAACAAACATTGCTATGAGGCTTATGAGATTGTTTTTCTTTTGTTCAATAATCATATACTATATTTTGATTTCTCAAAGATACATGGAAATAAAATAATGTGTGTGTGTACTTATGAAAACGAGTTAGAAGTTATACATCTTTGGCGTAACAAGATAAAATCAAATTCAAAAAATTTACCTTTCGCCTTATTCTACGTTTATAGAAAAAACTACACTAATAATTAAAAAAAATGTATTTAATACATTGAAAGTTTTAATACAAAGAAATACAAACAACAAATACAAAGAAACAAAACGTTGACTATAGCAAACTTCAGGGCGTCGGTTTTTCGTGATGGTGTGCGTGCGCATCGTAAAAATTTACTCTCATCATTTTACCCTAACGCGCCAAAAAAAGTATAACTTCAATAATAGTGCAACCGAAAAAAATATTGTTCTCATGTGAAAATTTTAACTTATAGAACCCCCTATACTTGAGATTTTATAATTCTTTTATTCCACTCTTGCTAGCCCATTTAGCCTACCTGGACGAAGTCGAGTCCCAATGGAGCGAACTTACAAGCAATATCTTTTGGTACAACGACACATTACCCTCGAACCTGCGGTCGGATGTAGCTGATAAGATAAAGGAACAGTATCTCGGCGGCGAAGCGGTCTCTGCAGATACTTTCTCACTATATGTTGAGGTAAACGCTAATCTAATTTTTATTTCAATAATTTCTTATACCTTCGTCTTTATAGATGATTTCCTCCATTAAGGAGATTACTGAAACATGCGCTTTTCTCTACTGAGAGTGGCGGTTAGAAGCAGTGCTTGAAAATTTTACCATCCTAATTTAATATTATTATATTATTATAATTATTCTCTGTGCATAGTAGCGTACATATAATCTCATTATACTTTATTACATATTTCTCGAAAGACATTTGATAGAAGAAATGGCTAAATATCTTTTACCGAGCAGAGCCAAAAATTGATAGACATTGTGTGTACGGATGCACGCGTTCGTAGAATCTTACATCACTGCGACAACATTACACATATCACCTCCACACACGTGCACGCATACACGCTTACACATGCAAGCGGAAGGGTTTTATTTTTTCCCTTATCAAACTGAAATAGTTTAGAATATTATCCGATAGCAAATATATATAAGGGTTGTTGAGGTATGTATGCTTGGTACACATATATGTTTCAACAACTCATATATGTATGAATAGTTATTTTACCTTAGGTTAGATCAGATAGGTCGCGAACTGCATGTATCAGCAACAGCCAAAGCCGAGGTGTGCCGCGCACCCTTGAGCTAGTTGTCAAAGTAAAATCGGCTGAGTGCCTTAAGCGCTCGCCTTAGTAGTCCGGTGAAGCTGTTAAGACCTTGCTTGGTCAATAGCGTAGTCAGTTCGAAAAAAAAAAATCATTTATGCTAGTTTGGCTCTTTAACTAGATTACAAATATTTTTCTAATGCTGTTTGACTATCGTAAATTAGTAAACTTTTGCATGTTATAAAATATATGTTAAATATAATACTTCTTAGACCACATTGCATCCGATTCTAAATGGAATATTTTGTGAGAATAGATAGATGTTTCTTGCTCTTTCACACAAAAACTACTGAACGCGTTTCGATAAAGTACAGTAATATAGCTTAAACATTAAAATAACATATAGGCTATTATTTATAAAGATATTGTTTGAATTGACCAAAATATTACGATTTGGTCAACTGAGTGGGAACAAATTCTGCCATCTGTGAGTTATTACAGCCTGCGTTGTATAAATTGTTAGAGGTACATGAAGATAATGTCGCAACGTTAATTTTTTTTTAAAGTAGCTCATAAATTCACTTTTGTGATAAAACATGTTTAAAATTTGACCATTTACATGTTCGACCTAAATTTTTCTTAAAAATAAATGAAGCGCTTTAAATGAATTCTAAACGGTAGGGTTAAGTAATGTAGTGATTGTAGTATTGCAAGTGTCTATGAACGGTGGTGATCACTTAACATCAGGTGACCCATCTGTTCGTTTGCCTCCTATAATATAAAAAAGCAGTGTTTATAAATAAGATGGGATTTCTTGAGAAACTGAAAGTAATACTACGTGTTTTATGATATTTAATAAGATAGTAACTGTGCAAGGTTAGTTAATTTACAGTATGACCATATAGTGAAATGAAATCTCAATTCTGTTAATATCTTTGAAAACCTCTATATTGTCTTCTATCTCACTCACTTCCCATTTTTTTATATAAAGATTTTTGAATGCAACCTTTTCACTGTTCCATACGAATTTCAAACATTTTCTTGTATACAAACTTTATCCTGATAATTTTTTCTTTAATTTTTGTTAAATTTTACTTTTGCCAACCAATCATCCAGATTATTATTCTCCCAGTCTATTAAAAGTGTGTTGCGATAATTTCAATCTTTTAACAAGATGGTGGCCCCCTTGTTAGAACTTTCCAGGGAGTTTATGTGGCAAGTCAGAATCCACGCTCCGTGATATTATTTCCCATCCACTTCACTTATGTATAATAACCTAAGTATATTAAGTAAAATTCCACCAGTATTACAAAATGTAGACTCGGATAACACAAGACTATTAATAAATCACAAAAGCCGCTTCATGACAGATAAAGACCCCGCTAAAACTCGTCCTGATGATTACAAACACAACAAAAAAAGAATTAACCGAATAGATCCATCCGTTTTGAAGTGATACGTTCATACGTACATTCCCCAATTGATTTTTAATTTATATACTAGACTAGCTTCTGTCGCGACTTCACCCGCGTGGAATGGTTAACGGTAACACGCAGCGAAAGGTCTCAAAAGGAAAAAACCATTTCGTTCGGTTAGTGAGAGCGCCGGAGGCCCACCTCCCCTCCCCTCTCTCTCCCACTCCCTCCCCTAACCCTTCCCCCCAAAGGGTGGCAACGCACTTGCGACTCCTCTGTTGTTGTTAGTGTCCATGGACGGTGGTGATCACTTAACATCAAGTGACCCACATGTTCGTTTGCCACCGATGACATTAAAAAAAAATCATTGGAAACATTCCTCATTAGTGCTCCGCTATTAGTCTTAGCGTGATATATATATGAAGATAATCATTACTACAAATTTTAAGAAAAAAAATCTTATTACGGTTTTATAAGGATTAAAGCAGCATAACTCACCTAGTGATTCTTATTAAGAGACATCGGAATAAACTCGCACAATACAAACTTATAATTGTGAGACATTTCTTGAATCTTACAAGTTTTATTAAGTTTTTAACGAAGCCTTTTAGTTCTAGTATAGTTTTATCTTTTCTTATAGAAATATACCTGTAAATTCTCATGGGAAAAACATAAAAACGCGTATAACAAATAACATGGAATATTTTAAAAGTTATAAAATCAGCTTTTTTTACAGAGTATATAAGATCTCTTCTACAGGGAATCCTACTCGGATATATATATATATATATATATATATCAAGAATGTTTAAATACACTATTCTGTACTGTCTATTTTTATTTTACTTTTTAAAAGCAATTACTTTCAAAACGCAGACGAGTTTCATGCCAAAACCCTAGAATTCTACAATAAAATTGTTAATTCTGAGTTTTTTGTTCAGATAAGTTAAAACTACGCATAGTTTCGAGTTTTTTTTTTCAAACCTTATATATCGCACATTTTTAGAGGCTCTATAATAATAGCAATATTACAAATCAAGGGATTTAAATAGATTATTTTATGGATAATATACAGACGATTTCTATTGCCTATATAACCTATACTTAAAACAAACGTACTTTGAACCTTGGAAATTCGATTTCTTGAACGAGGAGTAGGACGTGCCAGTTTGGTAACAATATTAATTACTTAAACATTAAGAGCAATTTTATTTTTATGTCATGGAAGGCAAACGGACAGGTGGGTCACCTGCTGTTAAGTGATCACCACCGTCCATAGACACTAACAACCCTGGGAGTCACAAGTGCGTTGTCAGCCTGTGCTTGGGGTGAAGGGAAGGAAGCGGAGGAGAGGAGAGCGGTGGGGTAGGCCTCCGGCGCTCTCACTGATCGAACAAAACGCAACAATGCAAGCACTGTTACTTTACGTCGGTTTTCTATGAGAGAGTGGTACTACCCCGAACGAGCCGACCCTTTCATGCCAAAAACAGTAATAGCTTCAGCGTGGCTCTACCACCTGTACAACATTCAAATGTAATTTAAAATCATCTTAAACGATGTCATAATTTTCTCTAGTACCGTACAGTACTGTGCGTTCTGATAAATACAGCGTAATCCAAAAACAAAGGCTACCATATAAATATCGATTACCAATCACTGGTCAGTGCTGTCTGTCGGTTTGCAACTTGTATATAAATTGGCTGTTGCCGAAACATGATATATTAAAAGAATCATTGCGACTAGGTTTTTCTCGACGTGCATGATAATCGCCAATCTGTCGAATACTGATCCTCACAACTCCAGTTGATAATGTGTGATACCGGGTCACAACGATTGCTCTGTCCTACCAACCGGAATAAAACACAAATTCTGAACTTATACCTACAGTACCCGGCGTTTGATTTGACACGTCGGGGAGAAGAGTGACAGGATTGGCTAAGATCAGTTTGTTTCGATTTAGCAAAGTGTTCTCTCTATCACACAGCGTAGTAACTACGATAGACAGAGACAACACTATACGAAACCAACTATCTTGATTTTCTCTCCGACACTGACGTCCCAAATCGTTATAAAAAGCTAGGTGAATGTGGATCATCTAATTACTGTTTAATCCAATTATATTTCTATCAGGCCCTTAGCGACCGCCTCTTCAAGATGAGTATTGCGAAGACAGCTGAAATCCACGCTTTAAAATCTGGTCAACCGACTTATGTCTACGAATATAAGTACCGCGGAAATACGAGCTTATCAAATCTCTTGGCAAATGACGAAAAGGATTATGGTAATTCTGTATTTTTTCTATTTATATAGTTCCTCCCGATCTTGAAAAGTATTGTTGAGAAGGTGGATCTCTTCGAACGCAAAACTAATTACAGACGTATATATCTGCTTTGTTATGTAGTAATTTTTAATTTTAATCTAGCGTTATTCGCGTAATATTAGTGAATCCTTGCCTAATGTGGAATAGATATTGCGCACAAGCTAAGTGGATGAGAAAAAAGGTGTAAGGGTTGTTGGGGTGTAAGGGGTGTCGAATAACATCACAAGACTTGAAACACCCAAGCCAACCTCACATGCACGTGGTGCACTCTGTTGAATAACGAACGAGCCAAAGGTGGTATGGTTTTACAGCCTGACTGGGTCGCAACCACCATGTATACGGCGAGAAAGCCCGTCATAGTGATTCGCTTCTGCGGGTCGCGTTTAGGGATCAGCCTGTGCATATCTTGCTTTTCGCAGGCCGGCATGACAGTGGCGACCGGCGATGGATAGTGTGTCGATCGGTGGTCGCCATTGTTTTTGGATTGCACTTTGCTTACCATCAGGCACAGTGCAGTCATTTTGCCGTGCTACAGTAAAAAAAAACATTACACAGAACATTACTTATGCGACGACATAAAAACTACTGCATATTCTACAGGAACTGAAAAATGCATAATTTAATGTTGATCACTTGAGTAGTTCATTAGTGCGTGCGAAGCCGCGAAATGCTGGTGGGAAATATAAAGAAGTATTATTGTTTTTTATTAGAAGAATCATAATTTTAATAGTTACGCTTATTCTTTAACTTTAATAATCTATCTATTTTACATATTCCAATAACTACGCTTCCTAAACGTACTTTCCTAAAATGAGTATTTTATTAGAGCTATAATAAAATACAACATTCTGGTTACTTTGTTAATTATTCAAGATGTTTGGAAATAACAATTGTTGTCTGTCATAGTGAATAAATTTTAAAATGTAAATTTATTTATCTCTTCAGGAGTATGCCATTGTGATGATATCTTACACCCCTTCAACTATCCCTACATCGATGCCAAAACCTCTGATGACCACCAAATGATTGACAATATTATTACTATGATAGCCAGCTACGCTACTACTGGGTATGATATATTATTTTATTACTATAACTATGCATTCCAGTTAGTGAAGCAAGTGCAAAATTCCATTTGTAATCTTGCAGTCTTCTTTGACAATCCTTTCTACTCCTTATAAAAATAATTAATATTTGCATCTGTTATGATAATAGTCATTTTTTATACGTTATAGGTTTTAACGCTTGGCCACAGTCTCATTTGATGTTAAATGACGATCTCGTCTAAGAAGGTGGACTTCTTAGGTCGTAGAGTCTTCGTCTCTTCGGGTCTTCGTTCGGTCAGTGAGAGCGCCGGAGTTTGTTCGTGTTTGTGGCCCGTTTTACTCATGTTGTCGCGGGCAAACTAGAAATATTTAGGTATTAAATAGATAAACGTTTAATTTATTAACGTTTAATTTAATCAGAGTGCTCATAGTTTTACTGATAGGCACGACATTGAAAATAAAGTATAATCGGGTGGGCCAACTACAAAGATCCGGCGGGCCGCAGGTTGAGTATGGCTGGTGTAGTGTCTTGACCGATGAAGTGTTAATTCGAAAATAAATCACCATATTTGCCAACCATTACAAATATACTACATTTAAGCTAACGAGTTTTAATTTTTTTTTTGTTTGAACAGAACACCCGTTATGCCCGGCTCAGACATAGAATGGTTGCCAGTGACGGCCGGTGATTCCGAAATCAATTATTTGGAAGTAAATTCCCCAAATAGCACCGTAATGAAGTCGAGTTCTGATATCGGTCAAGGATCTTTCTGGGAGAACCTTGGAATAATCGAAAATAAGAATTATAACGCAACTTTAATTGCCGAAATGTAACTGACAAAACACAGAAAAAAAAAACAAAAATAATCGATATATATTCTATAATCATCTTTACAGCTTTTACGTAACATAAAGTTTTATTATTAAGAACTAACAGACTTCAAAAAGAAAGAGGTTTTCGATTTGGATTTTTTTACTGGAAAGAGTATATTTTCAAGGAGGTCCTATTTTAATTTCATTAACATTGGTCTTGAATTTCTAAAACACACCAGGGAACTCCTGAAAATGGAATCGGAAATCAGATATTGGTGGGCTTATGAAAATCCAAGTCTAGGTAGTTAACTACTTGTGTTCAAAGTTTGGGCATTTTTGTTTGAGTAGATCTTTTGAAGGCTGGTTTATGTTTTGTTGAAAATTCCTTGTTATTTTCATCTCGTGACACTGTATAGTATACTGAAAGGTCGCGAGTTCGACCCACGCACAAAACTGAGTTTTATATGATGAATGAATCTCTTAGTTCTGTGTGTAGATGTGACGTATCCTAACACGTAAATTTAAAAACTGACAATTGTTTATGTTCCATTAAACAATGAAATATCTATTTATTATTATATATGTCAGCACAAGGGTTCCGTCTACTGTCCTAAAATATTTGTATACCAACATATAGAAATAAGCCTTACCCTTTATTATAAAGGAAAGCTGTAAAAGGCGTAGGATAAGAGTAGTGAGGATCATTCTTACGCGGATCGTTGAACCATTCAAATCTCTACATTATTCGTAACTATATTCAGTAATGAAATTGCTGTATCTGCTGCTAATTATGACGTCAACATAGGGTTACTTTATACTTTTATAACTTCTCAACGTTCTCCTGCCATATATATTGATAATAACAAGAGGTGAAGTTTGTGACTTTTTTAAACTATTGATTAAATTCTGTAAATGCTTTTATTAGTATGAAGCTATATTATCTCTGAATATTTGTTATTATTATAAAGTTGTACAGTGTCATTGATGATAATTATTTATATATTTACTAAATAATATGTAATAAATATGTAACTTTAATCATTTTGTTTTTATTCTTGCCTTTTACCACAATAACAGCATGATGTTTGCCCACGAAGAACTCCGAAATTACTCAACCGATCTTCGTGAAAGTTGCCATTTATATATAATTTTATCCAACTTGAGAGTCGGGATTTATATTTCGATTAATGGCTGCTTTAGTTTTTAATTACAAATGAAATGGTTGTCCATGTTGATGGTTATTAATTGTATGTTTCATAAATCTCGAACAGATGGCGCTTTAAATTGGTTTGTTCACAGAAAACTGTAAAACCGTCTGTTATAGATGTCTCGTAGATGGCGCCACGTTTAATAACTCAGCCACAGCAATGCAGAGCCTGTTAGGTAGTAGAGTACCTATATATAAGTAGCTTTTAGTAGCTGCTTCGCCGGCGTTAATCTCTCATATATATGTATTGTTTTTATCGACAATAGCTGCTAAACAAAAAAAGTAAAGATAATCTAATAAAGAAACAGAGGACAAAAAGGTACTAAACTCCTTTACCTTCACCAGTTTATATATAGATTTACCTATGTTGGGAAAACATACTGGTATCGTTACTATTTTTTTTTTCCTCGAACTGACTACGCTATTGACCCTGCAGAGTCTTCACAGCTTCACCGGACTACTAAGGCGAGCGCTTAAGGCACTCAGCCGATTTGGTTTTTAGGTAACATACACATCGGCGCATGCGCACCTCGGCTTGGGCTGTTACCTGGAAAAAGTCGCGTCTGACCTAGCTAACTATTCTAAGCTATTCATACATATATACATTTGTGAACCATACAATCGAAATTGCATGATTCACAAATGAATACGTGTATATCGGAATGAAACGAACTAAAACTATTCGATTCAGTTCGTTGAGGGAAAAAAACAAAACCCTCCCACCATGTGTATGTATGTGCACGTGTGTGAGAGAGATGATCTCATATGTGTGTTCAAGTGATGTAGGTGAGTCACTGTATCGCGATAATAATATCTCGAGGGCTCCGCGCGGGGCGACTTAGGCTCGAGATATTACTGAGAACCGCGATGTGTGCGGGAGCTAAAGAGGATCCCTTCCCTCGTGTCGGCTACAAAAGCGTGGGCGCAACACGCATTTAATAAGATCGAATTTAAATTTATTTAGCGGCGATGGCGCCGAAATCTAAAAATAGACATAACAAAAATTATTATTATTGAACGGTCGTTTTAGGGGAATAGACGTAAATACGCGATTTACTCTATCTTATATGAGTTATTTATTTTGAACGGCTGTCCGAGCGAGCCGTTGTAGTGTAGCCGCGATGGCTGGAAATCTATGAATTGCCGTAACAGAACCTAGAAGAGGATTTCGGGCGGTTTCTTCGTACGCCGAGATCTCCGAGATCTCGTGGAAAATGAGTAATTGA
>MU159000.1:410950-433855 GCA_015888305.1 Antheraea pernyi
TCGGGGGCGGGCGGGGGCGGGGGCCGTCTTAGACGGCGACGCCTGCCTGGGGTAGCGAGGGCGCTTTGTGCGCGGGACGCGGGGACATCCGCGATAATTCGCGGTATGACCCACGCCGCGGCACAGAACACAGAACGTTACTATTATTATAAGCAAATAATATGATACTAAAAATAGCGCGTCTCGAATTTTCACTCTTCGTTTAAATCGTTGTCAGTATTATAAAATCAAATTGTGACAGCTTTCCAGAATTGTCCACCGTCCAATCTACTAGTTATAAAACGCACACCACGTGACGATCCATGATAATTCTATTCTACCCACTTAAGCGAATATGAAGATAAACAAAAGGAAGAAATCGAAATATACACTACAGAGTACTAAAAGGTTTAAGCAAGACCCATAGCGTGTGTAATTGTGTTTGTTTTACTATTGTATTTATGAGTAAAAATAACAATCACGACATAATATAAAACAAAACCATCCGCCACGTCTGTCTGTCAATTCGCGATAAACTCAAAAAACCACTGAGCAGATTCTCATACTGCTATCAATAATGCTTAGAGTGCTTCACGAGAAACATATATGTCGGGGCAGCGATAAAATGGAGTCCATGTAGAAGTATGACGTCATCCATAATGACGTCATGGTTACGATTTGATCGATCAATCCACAAAGAATAATCGAATAAAACATTATTAACCGATACAGAAACACAACAGTGACTATAGTTACGATGAATTATCCGTAAGTGTTACCAATCCCAACTGTCTGCGCGAGTATGCCCACTCATCAATCACCTTTTAAGGCATCAAGATACATAAACAGCCGATACCTCCACCCAATGGCATCTCACATCGAGGTAAATAATGAACAGCCGATAAGTTATCGGTTGAAGTTCAACCAATAATGTTTGAGGTCATTAGTAATACTCCCGATATAGTCAGTAGAGTGATATCGCAGGTCAATAGTGGCTCCTCTGATAGATATATAATTTGTAAATAGGTGTGAAATATATCGATAATTGTGGGAAATGTCGGAAAAAAGTCAAGCCGCCTACAGGACCTTCCGCCGAAAACGTTGGCTAATCCCTTTGAGATATAATAAAACAATTAAAATATACGACGCAGACAATGTCGACGAAATCGGCTAGTAAATAAATAAATTTGTACTGCATGTTAAGTCCAATCAAAACAGAGAAAGCCTCGAGCGAGGATGAGACAATCTAGACATCGCTACGCGAAAAAAGTTTGGAGGCAGTCGTAGAATAGTGGAGCAATTTAGATCATTGTATGTTGAAGTCACTTTGGTGTTCGGGAATCTGCTATTCGAATTGTTATTTTTTATATCATATGAGGCGAACGAACAGGTGGGTCACCTGATGTTAAGTGATCACCACCGTCCATAGACACTTGCAACACCAGGGAAGTCGCAAGTGCGTTGTCAGCCTGTGTTTGGGGGAGGGGGAATAGGAAAGGAGGATTAGGGGAAGGGCGAGAGGAGAGCGAGAAGGGGGGTTATCTTCCGGCGCTTTCACTGACCGAACGAAACGCAACAATGCAAGCACAGCATACTGCATACAATGGGGTGTAAGGGGTGTCAAATAACATCTAAGACTTGAGACATCCAAGCCAACCTCACCTGTACGTGGTGCACCCTGCTGAATAACGAACGAGGCAATGGCGAAAGCGGGGTGGGGTAGGGTTTTATAACATAACTGGGTCGCAACCACCATGTATATGGCGAAAAAGCCCGTCATAGTGATTCGCTCCTGCGAGTCGCGTTTCGGGATCAGCCTGTGCATATCCAGCTTTTCACAGGCTGGCATGGCAGCGGCGACCGGCGATGGATAGTGTGCCACTCGGTGGTCGCCATTGTTTTTGGATTGTACTGTGCTTACCATCAGTACAGTGCAGTCATGTTGCCGTGTAACTATAAAAAAGAACTGTTACTTCACGTGTGTGTTTCTGTGAGAGGGTAGTACTACCCCGGATGAGCCGACACATTCATGCTGAAACTAGTAATAGCTTCAGCGTAACTCTACCATCTATATTTAATTTGTACCAGCATTTACTCTTTACACCACTCACAAGATCCGTCAACGCCAGTAACGGTATCTACAAGAATGAGCTATCTCCAATATATAAAACGGATTAAATCTCTTTGAGTTACATTTATCGTTACTCTGATAAAAACTCTTTTATTTCTCAACGCGCCTCTTTAAAATATGTTAGCAAAACATCTTCAGTCGAATTTACATTCCATATGTACAATTATGGAAAGATATGCACGAATTTATTATTGTATTTATTCACTCAAGTTTCTGATACATTTCCAATCACCCTAGTTTTATCCCCGTACTTAAGCATATGATATGAAATTAAATATACGTTGTATGAAGAACTCCTACTAGTAAATCATCATACCACATAATTATAAAATGTATATTAGGCTCGATACGCACGTTCGGTTTTACAAAGTACTCGAACCTTCTTTTGATGTATAGATTTTTCCTCGCGTGTACACTAAAACTGTGGATTAGGTTACCTAGCAAGCTTTCTCTCAGAGTTATAAGATGATGTTCCTTAAAAAGGGACTGAAAAACATTATTTTTGAATAGGTAACTTAACAGTTGCGTTGCATTTCTCTACTTAAAGTACCTAATTCCTGAAACCTATTTATTAATTATTTCCGAGATCCCATCTTGTAAATAGCTCGGACTGCCCGTTTCTGTAATAAAAATATGGTAACTACCTCAGCCACTCTTTCATTCCTACAGCAAAATATCATAAAACATTAAGTTATGGAAGTAATCGAAGTAGACACTAACATGGCGGTGACAATATGTATTAGCTGGAGAATTTTACGTACTGCGGATGCAGCAGAACTCAATCTTTTTGCCATTTTTTAACATGAGGACCCCATTGTAATTATAATTAGATACCCAAGAACATAGCATTGTCAACTAAGCTTACTAAATTTCCTTCGATCTTGATTCTACTATCAACCCGTGGAAAACATTATGCAAAGTAAATCTCAAACATTTTGTTATCTCCATTTAGCAATAACTTTTTTAATGCAAATCAAACGTTATATTATATAGTTGAATATTATAGATTTCAAACTAAATAATCATTGTTCTAAAGTTCATTTTAGAAGTAAATATAATACATGCAAACAAATAAACAGGAATGTTAAATTTTCACGGACGTTCAATGAAACATTATTATTTCATAAAACCAATAAAATAATATTTGGCAACGCATTCGCTTTGATGTTTCACTTTCTCTGGTATCGTGTTAATTGTGTGTTTAATTTATAAACAATAGACGCTAATTGAATTCATTGATACATTTTACAAGCGAATGAACGTGAAATATAATTAATATGAAATACAACCTTTAAGCATATCATATGCAATTTATATGATGACGACGGTTTAATGAAAACACGTTAGGAAACCGTGTCGATTGGTGTGAGGTGGTGCCCTGCAAGGTGGATGAATTTTTATGTAAACGGAAGTATGATCAAGGCAATACAAAAATTTGGTATTATTACGTTAATGGGGCTATTCAGGCTTTAGTTTTGTATCACTGCGACCAGTATGATCTATTGTGTTCGCCCCACATTACTAAAACTCAATGCCTAGTAAATTTATATACTGTAACAATTTATGCTCGAGAACATCTGTACCTCACGCGAGAGCAATACGTGCTTTCCCAGAATCCGATTGTGTGTAAGCTTCAACGGTGATCAGACAAGGGTTATTTATTTAAAAGTTAGGCAAGTAAAATGATTTTCGTTATGGTGGTAGAGCCACGCTGAAACTATTATTGGTTTCAGCATGAATGGGTCGGCTCGCCCGGGGTAGTACCACCCTCTCATAGAAAACCGACGTGAAGTAACAGTGCTTGCATTGTTGCGTTTCGTTCGGTCAGTGAGAGCGCCGGAGACCCATCTCCCTTCCCGTCTCCTCTCTCCTCTCCTTTTCCCTCCCCTAACCCTTCCCTCCGAAAGATGGCAACGCACTTACGACTCCTCTGGGGTTGTTAGTGTGCATGGATGGTGGTGATCACTTAACAGCAGGTGACCCACCTGTTCGTTTGCCACCTATGACATAAAAAAAAAAAAAAAAAAAAACTATAGACAGCCGAAGTGTTAAAATATGAAGGCAAAGAAAAAAAAAAAAAAAAAAAAAAAAACTATAGACAGCCGAAGTGTTAAAATATGAAGGATATAATGGTAACGTAACGATATCGCATCAACTCTTGCAATGTGCCGGAAATTTCAGCGATTCGTTTTAAAACCATAGCGTCTGTTTCTAATACCTCCTGTATAACTACCACTGTTGCAAATCTATCGTCAATCACCTTCATCTGTGTTCATTAGCTACACTCGAGAGCCAGTTCTCAAGTATAAAAAGCCAAAGTATTATTAAAATTAAAAAATTGTTTTCACCTTTACAATATACGTTGTTTATATTTTTTTTTTTTTATATCATAGGAGGCAAACGAACAGATGGGTCACCTAATGTTAAGTGATCACCACCGTCCATAGACATTTGCAACACCAGAAGAGTCGCAAGTGCGTTGCCACCCTGCGTTTGGGGGAGAGGGAGTGGGGAAAGGGGGAGGGCAAGGGAGGTGGGTTATCCGGCGCTCTCACTGACCGAACGAAACGCAACAATGCAAGCAATGTTACTTCACGTCGGTTTTTTATGAGAGGGTGGTATTACCCCGGGCGAGGCGGGCTTGCATTGTTGCGTTTCGTTCGGTCAGTGAGAGCGCCGGAGAATTATAAGTTTTGTGTAAAAGAATGTTGGTGCCGCCAAAAACGGACGCGGCAAAAAACATATGGTACGCTTCACATTGGATATAGAAAGAATGTAGCCCAGCTTTTGCCTTGCTTCCGGCTCGAAGGTATTAGCATCTGTAACGCGAAACTATGTAGGTCCCTCGAGAGGACTCGGTCGAGCCGATGCGGCTCATATGTGAAATGTGTGACACATACGCGGAGCGTGCTCATTGATGGATCACAACGACGAGGCCTATTGATAAGGAGCGCGGACGGATTCATAAAAACAGTCACACAACAGAGTTTAACCGAGACCGTTCAAGGTAGTCCGAGAAGGGTGATACGCAACAACATTACAAGTAATTTACAACAAACTACACATAACGAGTTAAAACTATCGAATATACTAGCAATGACTCTACGAGCGATGAGTTACCGAGCCACAAAGGATCAATTGAATTATACGAACAACTTTGTTGTACAAGAGAACAAATTATAATATTGTTAATAGAACTGCTTTACAAACACCTCATTATATTCGCAATAATTTATTTACATTATTCCAGATATTTAGGTTATAGCTTGAGGATTCAATTATCCAGTAACGAATACATATTCTCGAATACACAGAAATTATTATACACTCCGTTATCAAAACTATTCACGTATCGAATGAGATTTAATTTCCTTGTTACGAACAAGAAGCTAATGAAGGCTGTATCATGTCAAGAATTAAATACGTAGTTATTTATATTCAAAGATGCTACTTATGTATGTAAGCACGTTAATTAGTAATTTTAGTTTATTTATACGAAGGTTTCAATTGATATTATAATAATAGTCCGTAATTTTCCCTCTATTGAGCAAGCATCATAGAGATATGTAGAAATGGATATTATTACCATGCTAAATAATTAGTACTTGTTCGGGCATTAATTGATTGGGAGGTAGTCTGGACTATCTTTGACATATTATATACTAGCAGCTTCGTCCGTGTGGAATTTACTTTGGGTTAACGCTAACTTTATCTCGTGACTTCGTTTACGTGAAGGTGAAAATATTTTTAACCACGATTTTGAAACCATCTTATATGGTGTTCCGCTCCTATTGGTCTTAGCATGATGATATATAGCCTATAGCAGTGGTACTCAACCTTTTTTTTAAACCTTTCACTCAGGGTGTCGCCGCGAACCGCAAACTACAAATATTTTGGTACTAGCTGACCCGTGCAACTTCGTCTGCATCAAGTCGATTGTCACCGGTTTCAATTGTATTTTTAAACGCAAATTTTTTTAATAAACCTAAAACCCGATTGCAGCCACACCTACCGTTTGCCATTGTAAATCAAAACTATCAAGGGACTCTCTCAAACATATACCCAGATGGTATGTGAGAATTTTATTAAAATAATCCTACAACTCGGTCGTAACATCATCTACCGAGTTCAATTAAAATAAAAACTAACCTACGTATATTGGCGGTAATGTAAAAAAAGCTTGAGAGGTCTATGGACTCCCTTTTTTGTAGGCGTTTACTTATACAGTCAGTATAGTTTACATTATAATATATAATATCAAGTTGATAGAGTTAAATTGTAATTTAAACGATAAAATATATTCATATAATAAATAATGATAAATTAAACACTAAATGACATCATAACTATTTTCAACTTGTATTAAAACTTTTTTACGCTCCATCGTATTAAACAAAAATATAAATATTAAAAAGATATGAGCAAGATGCGTCAAGTGCCACTTGCCTGTGACTACTTGTCTAAGAGCTAGGCAACGGTTTCAACTGCGATTTTATTTGCTTTATAAGCCAGTTTTTTATATATCTTTATGTTTTTCCACATAGCGTGCGGGCTACCTGGCTACCGGTAAACGTTGCGTTTATTAGTGCATATCGCACCTTTACAGGCAAAAATATTGAACTTTATATAATTTTAGAATGTTTTGTTTTTCACTAACTTTGAAACGCTACTAAAACATGAAATTATTATTTTATTGAATTTATACTTCTTTTGGCGCGTTAGGGAAAAATGATGAGAGTAAATTTTTACAATGCGCGCCCACACCGTTACGAAAAACCGACACCCTGAAGTTAGCTATAGTCAACATTTTGTTTCTTTATATTTGTTATTTGTATTGAAATTTTCAATGTATTAAATACCTTTTGTCTGTTGTTATTGTCGTTTTTTCTACAAACGTAGAATAAGGCGAGAGATAAAATTTTTGAAAAGATTTTAATCATGTTACGCCAAAGAAGTTATAATTTCTAACGCGTGTACATAAGTACACACACGCTTTTTTTATATTATTTTATTTCGACATAAAAGAGGGTAAATTAAAAATAATATGTTTTTTTTTATGACATAGGTGGAAAATGAACAGGTGGGTCACCTGATGTTAAGTGATCACCACCATCCATAGACACTTGCAACACCGGGGGAGTCGCAAGTGCGTTGCCATCCTGTGTTTTGGGGGAAAAAGTGGGAAGGGGTAAGGGAGGCGCTTTTACGTAACCGAGGCATGATCCTAAAAAAAAAGTTTTCGATTTCGTTTTGAAAACACATTTTTTTTACTCTTATTACTTTTGTTATGGCAATTAACGCGTACGACGTCGCTACTAGTTACTAGTATTTGATAAAGGGGTACAACTCGGTGTAAAATATATTCAAAAGGTATATTAATTAACGTAATTTGATTTAATTAATTATCATTTTAAAAGTAATTTACCGTTTTTAATAGCTTAATTGTTTCCGAAATGAATTAACTATATTTTTTAGATTTTTTTTTTTTATAACATTGGTATTCGGGATATAACCTTCATGGCTTATATACACAGACAAATAATGATAAGTAGCCTACTAAGATTTACAATAATAATAAAGTCATGGAGCATTAAAAATCTTTATTACCTCAGATTAAATAATGATTTATTACATTATTATTATTCAATAACTAATACATTAGATCACAAAATTATTATAATCAATAATACCTCCTTTATCAAATTACTGTTAGGTAATTGCCGTTTTCCCTTAGAATATATTCGAAAGAAAGCACATAAAAAAAATTAGAGGTGGTAGAGCCACGCTGAAGCTATTACTGGTTTCAGCATGAATGGGTCGGCTCGCCAGGGGTACTACCACTCTCTCGCAGAAAACCGACGTGAAGTAACAGTGCTTGCATTGTTGCGTTTCATTCGGTCAGTGAGAGCGCCAGATAACCCACCTCCCTTCCCCACTCTCCGTCCCCCGAACACAGGGTGGCAACGCACTTGCGACTCTTCTGGTGTTGCAAGTATCTATGGACGGTGATGATCACTTAACATCAGGTGACCCACCTGTTCGTTTGCCTCCTATGATATAAAAAAAGACAAACGAAGCATTCATTTTTCTTTTTATTAAAGTTGACATATTCAAGAGTAGACATAAAACACGAGATACGTGAAAACTAATACATTTTAATAAAATATTTAATTAAACCCTTAATATACATCTAAAGTATCCTAATTTAAAATTTTAAAATTCAAAAGTTATGAACGACCCTTACAGATAACAATATTATAATCTTTATCACTGTCAAGTAGAAAATAACAGAGTGGTGACAAAAACAATATATATTTTTGACATCATAGAAGGCAAACGAACTGGCGGGTCACCTGATGGTAAGTGATCACCACCGTCTGTCTATAAACACTAGCAACACAAGTGCGTTGCCATCCTGTGTTTAGGGGGAGGGGAGGTCGGTCTCCGGCGCTCTCACTGACCGAACTAAACGCAACAATGCAAGCACTGTTACTTAACGTGGGTGTTTCTGTGGCTCGGGTGGTACCACCTCGGGTGAGCCGACCCATTCATACTGAAACCATTAATAGCTTCAGCGTGGCTCTACCTATAAATATACCACATATACACAGACTACGCACAAATTAGGAATCGTTTTTTTAACTGCGCGACCTTGTAAAGTTTTTGTCATCGACCAAGCCATACAGGTAGTAAATATTATGTAAAAGGATGAACAAAAAACCGAATACGTGTTAGGATTTAATTAAGTCACATATTCAAAATTCAGAAATAAAAAAGTAGTATTTCGAAAATAAAAACTTGTACACACACAAAATCCAATTTGGTCAATGTAAGGTTGCACACTTCCTCATCATACCAAATGTATATTATCTATATACAAAAAAATTGACATAAAAGCTACTGCAAAGATTTCGGTTATTCCATCACTTTTACTTGATTGACACTTGGTGCTTATCTAAAAAAATTATAGTGACATCTTCATTGAATATAAAATTATATAAGTTTTTTTTTTTACTTCAAGAGGAGGCAAACGAACAGATGGTTCACCTGATGTTAAGTGATAACCACCGTCCATACACACAAGCAACATCAGGAGGGGTCGCAAGTGCCTTGCCAGCCTGAGTAAAGGAGAGGGGGGAAGGGGGGAGGGTATGGGAGAAAAGAATGGAAAAGGGGGAAGAGAGGTGCGCCTCCGGCGCTCTCACTGACCTTACGAAACGCAACAATGTAAGCACTGTTACTTCACGTCGGTTTTCAGTAGGTTCTGTTGTAGAGCGGTAGAGACACGCCGAAGCTATTACTGGTTTCAGCATGAATGGGTCGGCTCGCCCGGGGGTACCACCACCCGACCCACAGGAACACCGACGTGAAGTAACAGTGCTTGCATTGTTGCGTTTCGTTCGTTCAGTTGGTGAAAGCGCCGGAAGTTAAGCCTCGAATCTCCACGGTTTTGAATCCTACAGTAAGATGAAAACTTTCTACCCCTAAAATTAAGTGAATTTATGACTATCTGGATAAAGTTTTAATGAATTTTGCAAAGTTGAGAACAAGGATAAATTTCAATTGAAAAAATTTACAATATTGGAAAATCTATACTCATACGAAAAGCTCATTTATCAATTCCTTATCTGTCAGCCTGTTAGAAGACTTTGATTATAGTAGCGGCATGCTGTGCTGGCCGTTTTGACGTTTGTCGGTTCTTGAAGTCTCATATAAATTAATAACTATAATACATTCGAAGAAGCAAATTGCTGTCCTTTATTGTCAACAGTGCAGTTAGGCCTAAAATGTATCAAATGTATGTTATAATTTTTGGACACAATTTTAATTTAATATAGATTTGTAAATTATGTGTATGTTCAACCATATACTATATATCTTTCTAACTACTACTATATCTAACTATGCAACATGGTCCCGTGAACATTTTTTTAAACTATATTACTAATACAAAACAGCACCGTTTGACAGAAACTATAATAGATTATAATTATTAATGTTCTAGTAATTATTATGGTCAATAACCATAATATTTACAACACAATTTGGCATTTATATTTTTTTTAAATACGAAAATATATAATATATATTTATATCCTATACATAATTACATATATATTATACAGAATCGCTGATCTGCACAACTACACCTCCTCTCAGGTGTGGTACACCTCCAGCAAACTCGCGTGAATAATTAATCCAAAACTAAGCAGCATTTGAATTTATTTCTTTCGAAAATAAATCAACATTCACGTCACTTTTGTAATCTGTCAAAACGGTCATCATAGCGTGCCGCTACACTATCATTTAATGATACATTCTATATTACTGATAGATTTTTTTTTTTCGAACTGACTACGCTATTGACCAAGCAAGGTCTTAACAGCTTCACCGGACTACTAAGGCGAGCGCTTAAGGCCCTCAGCCGATTTCCCCCACCATTACAAATGATGTAAGATTTTATTATCTATTATTGTTGAAAATTATTATTGACTTTAGTGTGTCTTCTCAACATTTATTTGTTTGTTAATGACTACGTCCGGTACCAGTACGACACACCTGAGAGGCGAGACTAAAACGCCACCGGAACATTAGTAGCGCCACCATATTAGAGATATATCGGGGGAGCCACTATTGACCTGCGATATCGCGCTATTGACTATATCGGGGGTGTTACTAATGACCTCGAACGCTATTGGTTGAAGTTATCAGCTGTTCATTATTCACCCTGGTATGAGACGTCATTGGTTGGAGTTCGGTATACAAAGGGTAAGATGTTGTTGATCTGCACGGACTCCTTTTTTTTATTGTAGCACGGCAAAATGACTGCACTGTGCCTGATGGTAAGCACAGTGCTATCCAAAAACAATGGCGGCCATCGAGTGACACACAGTATTCATCGCCGGTCGCCGCTGTCATGCCGGCCTACGAAAGGCTCGATATGCACAGGCTGATCCCGAAACGCGACCCGCAGAAGCGAATCACTATGACGAGCTTTTTCGCCATATACACGGTGGTCGCTACCCAGTCAGGCTGTAAAACCCTACCACCCCACTTTCGCCATTGCCTCGTTCGTTACTCAGCAGCACACGTGCAGGTGAGGTTGGCTTGGATGTCTCAAGTCTTCGATGTTATTCGACACCCCTTACACCCCTATTCGACACCCCTTACACCCCATTCGACACCCCTTACACCCTTACACCTTACCTTACACCTATGTGGAAGTTATTTTATGGCGAAGCTCTGCCCAGATACATAGTCACAGTACCTACAGAGTGTTATTGGTTTCCCTGACCGACCGGCTGACTACACGTATTTTGTAACATATTATAACATTATGTTTTATTGTATATTATTTTACAATAGCGTATCAGCTATAATACGCGCATATTTTTCAAGGACTCCCCGAATCAACTGCTCGACGCATTTCATAACCACAGAGCCGGTCTATACCGCAATGAATGAATAAATATTGGAATGATATACCATATACAAGCGGGGCCGGTGAACGTTGTTCCGCCCTGATAATAAAAAAAACCTAGAATCAGACCGCAACGCCACCTACTGGGTCCAGATGTAAATCGAAACCATTCTTAAATCTACTGAAACACACAAAAAATGTACACACGGACAGATGAATTATATATATAAAAATATACTTAGGCGAGGCTGAAAACGAAAGTGTAGACAAACTGGCAAAGGGGGCTTTATACTCTACGTTCAAAGCAAACTACTATTATATAGTCCAATTTCGTTCGTTAAGAATTCATTAAAATATAAGCCGGTACTTAACTAGAATATAAGACAAAATAACAAACGAAACGTCTACAAACACGAAAATATACCTACCAGACGCAATGGAGACATATTAAACCGTCTGACGAAAAAAGTTTACATTGATATTGGTATTATTTCTAACAGGCCACGCTGTTGTCGCCGTTTATTTGTACAAATGTATTGGACGCTGTGTGCGACGATTTATCACCTCAAACGATATTACTGTATGTACTTATCAGGTATGAAATAGTAAGACACTGGTTTCAAAAGAAGATATGGGTTGGATTAAAAAAATACATTTGTGGTGGCAACCATCACACCCATACAGGCCAGGGTGTCTAACCT
The DNA here is from genome assembly GCA_015888305.1 of Antheraea pernyi. Lineage (NCBI taxonomy): Eukaryota > Metazoa > Arthropoda > Insecta > Lepidoptera > Saturniidae > Antheraea > Antheraea pernyi. The sequence goes on from MU159000.1 coordinate 423,183, forward strand.
AAGACTGTATTTAAATTGGCTGGAGGTAAGATACTCATTTAAAATGAATACCAAAAGTACTCCTATATAACCGGGATAAAGACTCGCTCCCAGTTAGGTGAATATAGTTAATCTATAATCATTTAAACCTAACCGGTTGCCAATGTTAACCGAGCACCAGCTTACCAAATAAGGCACATTACATATGTCGAGACAGCGATTATCGTATGGCACCGGTATACGTACAGTATCGAACAGCGAATAAGTCCGATTACGAATAACGAGCAAACGACCTATCCCTCCAATTTTGACATATAATATACGGAAAATAATTCAGACTACCTCCCAACTAATTTGTGTCCGAACAAGAATAACTTATGATAAGTATATTAACGTATCCTTTAAGATATATTGTCATAAAGTAATAATTTAAAGTCAATAAATAAATAGCAGGACAAATGTCACAGAAATAATTAGGTAACTATTCTTACTATCCTTATTCGTTACAAATATAAATATGTCTGTTTGTTACCCTTTCACGTCTTAAGTACACTATAGAAGCACAGAAAATATCATAGGGTGCATTTTGGTCAAACAACAAATACTGTTCAAATTTACACCAACGGGAGTGAAGCTGCGAACATTAGCTAGTTTTTTTTATCTAAATACAATAGACTGCCACGACGTGCAAAGCAAAAACCAGACTGGCAAAACAATATCACTATAATCTTAGTACGCAGTCGAGTGCATAAATAAGATACTATATACTGAGAGTCGAGTGCGGTGATCCGGCGCACGCGCACCTATTTGAAAGATTTTATTGTCAATTACCTAAAAATAATATCTATATATAAGAATGATGTTGAGACTAATTCTCTTCGTTAGCGTGCTCGGTTTGGTTTCAACCCAGGAGTCTGATCCTGTAGTCAAGCTTTCTTATGGTGTGCTACAGGGCTCGTGGCAAGTGTCCTCAAAGGGCAGAACCTATGCTAGTTTTCAGGGAGTGCCGTATGCACGACCGCCCATTGGAAAGTACAGGTTTAAGGTATGTATTTACCACATATCCACTATTTTTTTCTATACTATATATCAATGGAAGTGGATGTAAGTTAGTTTTAAAGGGAAACTTTTGCTATCCATTTATTGCTATTAATTTTTATATTATAATGTAACTCTGAAAAATCTCTACCACTTACATATAGTTACATCACGATGTTATCCTTCATCGAAAGCTTAATATGGCAGGATTCGAATCTACGTCGATCGCCGTGGTTTCCGAACACAACCACTAAGCCGTCGGCGCTTCTAAGCATATCTCTCTTTGCCTAACATTTACAATAAAACTTTAAGAATGACAAGACGAATTCGCGGGCAATTTATTAGCAATGTGTATAAAAATTAAACTGCAAAATCAATTTTTTTCTCAACATATAATAATAATGTAAATGTAAAGTGTTTGTACTTTTCGATTTTCTTAAAAAAAAATATTGCAAGCGTCAAGGAATAAGTAATAAAATACATTAAAATCATTTTTAGAAATGTCTGTCTGTCTGTCTGCTTGTTTATTTGAACACGCATCACTGCTAAAGTACTGGGTACACAATAAAATCTCAAATCATAAAGCATATTCTCGAGAGTAACTTAGTATTTGTTTCATTAAAATCGGTCCACTCTATCAAGTTATTGTGAATGATGGCTCGAGTTAAGTACGAAGTAATCTTTAACTAATTTGGTTGAACTTGCTAACCTCATGGTCCGATTTGAAAAAATCTTTCCGTGTTAGATAGCTCATTTATCGAGGAAAGCTATTGTCTATTATATATCATCACGCTAAGATAATCGTTTTTTTTTCTATTAAGAGCTTGCGCTGCATGTTAGCTTTAGTCCAAAGTAACTATTTCACGAGGGCGAGGTTGTGGACAGAAGCTAGTTTCCCATTGAACTTTAAGAATGATAAGACGAAATCGCGGACAATTTGTTAGAAATGTGTATAAAAATGACACTACAAAATATATTTTTTTCTCAGTTATATTGAATTATATGTCTATATAAGACATTTAAAAATATTTTTATTTATTGCATATGTGGCATAAACTAAAGATACATATGAAATGAACTAAGGATTTTATCGGAAATTGTATGTTAACTAACTTATAATAAAATGTATTACCAAGTAAATTTAATATTAAATTAATTGCAAAATAATAGCTGATCTGGATGTCGCCCTTATAACATTACTATAAATAAGAATATCAACTGATTTTCCACTAAACATCTTTATATATAAATTTCTTCTGCGAGTGTGTATGTCACTGAACTCCTCCTAAACGGCTGGACCGATTTTAATAAAACTTTGTGTGCGTATTCCAATGGATCCGAGAATGGTTTAGATTCACAATTGGACCCGGTAGTTGTAGTAGTAGTTAGTGACTTCTAATCAACAAATATTTTAAAAAAATCCCATTGAGAACCTACTCTTTTCTGAAATAGGTTGAAAAAGTTTGTTAAATTTTGAAATTATTAACAAAATTTTAAAAATAAAAAAATAATATTAGATTCACCGTCTCGGAACGGATAAAACATATTTAACTATTTTAAAATTATCAAAAATACTGGTTTTCTGTTTGTTTGAACGCATTAATTTTTGCAGTAAGATTTAAAAAAACATTTTTTTTTGTATTTTTATTTCATTTAAGAACGTTATTAACATAATTTAACACCACATTATGACGTTAGGAGAGGAATAATTAACATAAAAATGTACAATGGAAAGTGCGTAAAGTGGAAACGATGTAATGCGGGTGGATTTTCTTGTGCGGCGCGACGTATCAAGACCAAGATTCGGTACAGTCCGCGAGGCTTAGGCTGAACTTTGCATTTGTGTGAGTGATTACAATAAATAGAGTCAGACATAAACTTCTAAAAGTAAGTTATTATGTTTTAAGTAGGTACATAACATAATTTTTAAAAAGTGGTAGAGCCACGCTGAAGCTATTACTGGTGTCAGCATAAATGAAACGGCTCGCCCGGAGTAGTACCACCGTCTCACAGAAAACCGATGTGAAGTAACAGTGCTTGCATTGTTGCGTTTCGTTCGGTCAGTGAGAGCGCCGGTGGACCGCCACCCCTCCCCGTTCCCAGGCACTCACAGGCTAGCAACCCACCTGCAACTCCACTGATCTTGCTAGTATCTATAGGCGGCGATGATCACTTAAAATCAGGTGACCCACCTGTTCGTTTGCCTCCTATGATATAAGAAAAAATATAGGAGAAGTATTCTAGTTTAAAAATAAAATGAAACTAAATAAGTAAAAATTGTTAAAGTAAAGCCCAGCTATGATATGTATGACTGAGGAGTATGTGTATATATGTAAGTGTGCCTGAGAAGTCAGAGATCAATAGATAAAATGTAATAATGTAGTGACACTTGATATGTCTTTATCGTTCATTACACAAAATTTCTTTTATTTAAAGTGTTTCATGTTCTTGGTTTATTGGTATTGTCAGTCATTTCACTAATAAATCGAACACAAAAACAAAATATTAAGAATGAAATATGTCACGCTGCTACCAGTACAAGAGGTGAAGTGTGGAAGGTGCACCGCGGAGTTGTGTCGTGTATCTACGGATATGTGCACTCACACAAATACAAAGCTCAGCTTACGCAGAGCGGATTGTAAAATTAAACACACGTGAAACCGCAGGGTGCAGTTAGTATTTCTATATGGGAATTGAATGACCAACATTCTTAATAATTTAATGTATGTCCCGCAAGAACCTTAAAAAGCTGGATTTCGTAGAAAACCGGCATAATCTAAATATTAGAAACTGTGACAAACTTGTTGACCCATGTTTCAGACTTAGTAAAACCGATAACACTTTTTTGGGAAATAGTGTTAGGTTTTACAACAAAGTCCCAAAAGGTATTACCGATTTGCCGGATTGTTAATTATGTATATTGGGGAGTATTTGGGATCGGGTTTGAATGCTGCTTTTATTCGAGACAGTATGTCTTGTATTTTCGAAGTATAATAAACAAGATATATATATCAACATCAATCAATTGCCAAATGTATGTAAGCGCGACACTTCAGGACAGCTGCATCTATATAACTAATTCTTCGTTTGTTGTCTTATACCCGCCATATCAAGCGGGTTTTGATGTCTAAAAGCTATTAGAGAGTGGATCAATATGTGAGCGATGGTGATGTCTGGAATTGACTCATCTCTGTGCATCCATTAAAAACGGTTGTGACATGTACCTAATGTATTCTAAATATTATATATTTGTTAAAATGATAAACCCGATCGAGTTTCTTGCCGGTTCCTCTCGATGACTGGGTTGTTTTCCGGGCCAGTGGTAGTTTTGACGTTCATAAGTGCCTTCATATGGCCTAAATTGAATAAGGTGTTTTTGATTTTGAACAAAAAGAGACTCCTAATGATTTATTGAAAAGTCCACTGGCTTCAAATTTATTCAGAGTAAAAGTCGAATTGATGGACGATTCCATGACTTTTTAAAAGGTGGTAGAGCCACGCTGTAGCTATTAATAGTTTCAACGTGAATGGGTCACCTTGCTCGAGGTAGTACCACGCTCTCACAGAAAACCGACGTGAATTAACAGTGCTTGCATTGTTGCGTTTCGTTTGGTCAGTGAGAGCGCCGGAGGCCCACCTCCTTACCCGAACCCTCCCCCTCCCCTCACACATTTCCCTCCGCAAATACACATTGGCAACGCACTTGCGACTCCCCTGGTGTTGCTAGTGTCTATGGACCTGTTCGTTTGCCTCCTTTTTACATTAAAAAAAAACATACTTTTACTATGAAATAATTGTTTGAATTGTAGATAAATAATTGAAGATCATAAAACACATAGAGACATATGTTAAATGGTATATTTAATATTGTAAATAGCAAGATTTTCCTTCGGCAGATATAACTTTAAAAAAATATTATTTAAATAAAAAACAAAATGAGATAAATTACTTCGGAGTTTCAAGTTTTAAACATTCCTTGGCATTTAAAAAATGTCTTACTACTCGACGGACTGTTTAAACCTATTTTTTTATTGTTGTAAAATTGGTTAACACTCATAGTAGCTACTAAATACGAACTCAGAAAATATTACCTCGTTACGTTTCGAATAGAAAGGCATACCAGAGACATTTGCAAGTAAAGGATAACAAGACGTTAGTGTCAATGACAGCCATCGTTTATTTATGCCCCGTTGGTTTTCTGTCAAAACAAAGATTTCTACCTCCACAAACAACGGTTCAATTACCCACGGAGAGTATAAACGATTCGAGATAACATTATTGTTTAAGGTTACAAAGGAGTAATTTATAATGAATGTTAGTGACAGTAGCTATCTCTAGAACTATCCTTCATGAACACTAGAGTTTATCAGAAATATAAAATATATCAAATTATAAACAATACTGTTATCAGAATACTGTAGTGTCTGTAGCATAAGCATTAATATGTTTACCTATATTAATTACTGCTTAGTAAGGAACACATTAAATTGAACAACTTAAATACATACCTCCTACTAATAATATAAATGAGAGTATGAGTCTGTTAGTTACGTTTTCACACCTTAAATACTCAACCGACCGTCATCAAATTTTGTATACGCGTTGTTAGGGCTACAAAACGACCAAGAAAATCTTTCATACCTACCTTAATTCTACCTTCCCAATACATTCTTGATAATCGTGACAAATATGTGTCCGCAAAAACTTTGAAAAACTAGATTTCGTATAATACCGGTATGATCTAAATACTAGAATCCGTGATAAACTGGTCGTCCCACGTTACAGACTCAGATAAACCAGTAACTGCTTTTTAGGTAATAGTGCAAGGTTTTACAACAAAGTTCCAAAACATATTACCGATTTTCCGGACTGTAAATTTAAGCGTCAAGTTTTTTTATATCATTGGAGGCATTCGAACAGCTGGGTCACCTGATGTTAAGTGATCACCACCGTCTATAGACACTTGCAACCCCAGAGGAGTCGCAAATGCGTTGCCAGCTTATGTTTGGGAGAAGGGGGAGTGAGGAAGTGGGGAGGGGGAGAGGAGTTGGGTATCCGGCGCTCTAACTGACCGAATGAAACACAACAATGCAAGCACTGTTACTTCACGTCGGTTTTCTGTGAGAGGGTGGTACCACTCCGGGCGAGCCGGCCCACTCATGCTGAAACCAGTAATAGCTTCAGCGTGGCTCTACCACCTACAGAAAGATTCAATAACAAGTGGGATGTGGTTTCAAAAGGTTATTATAGAGTGGATCAATATGTGAACGATGGTGATGTCTGGAATTGACTCCTCTCTAAGCATCCGATGTCTGGAATTGACTCCTCTCTAAGCATCCACTAAAGACGATTATGACGTATAATGTATTTTAAATTTATATATCTATACGTTAAAAATATAAAACAGATCGAGGTTGTTGCCGGTTCTTTTCCATGACTAGGTTGTATTCTCACACACAACTTTGCTACATAGGACTACCGCGTATGAAGCCACGGGAGTCCTTTATAAATACATCTCTGAAAAAGGATTTTCATTTTAAATTATTAGTAAAAGATTTAAAATAAAAAATGACAAACTGTCCTTGTGACGTCATAAAACAAATAATTATTGGCTAATAGTATTACGTTATATAACAAGTGTTTATAAAATTACTTGTCTTGTCGAATTATACATTCAAGAACTCGTGAAAAACGAGTTGATCATTATTGTAAATATAATATTAATAAAACATCTTTAGAGTTAAAAATATGTTTGTTTAACTTTTTATGGAATAGTATACACGCGGCATATACTAATTTTAGAGAAGTAATACTATCAGCTGACGATGAAGATAAATATAGGAAGGAAACCTGAACCTGAGCGGTATTCTTGTAGTACCACCGTATATAAGAAAAATACAGGATTTCTCGGTGTTCGAGATCGAAATTCTTTAGTATGCAATCGTGATAATGATTACTGACTGGCATTATTATAAACTAGACACCTGCTCCGCTGTGTCTTCTTACCGTGGGAAAATCGTCATTAACACGCCACCAAACCGGGGGAGATATAATCTATAATAAGATAATCCCCTCTATAATAAGAATACGTATAATCAGCCAGTCAGTCAGGATAACCAATAAACACTCTGAAGGCACTGTAACTATTTATCCGAGCAGAGCTTCGCCTTACAGTAACTTCCACATAGGAGTGCGTGCAGACCAGCGACATCCCGCCCTTTATATGCCGAACTTCCACCAATGCAGTCTCACACCGGGGCGAACAATGAACAGCCGACCAACAGCGTTCGAGGTCATTAGTAACACCCCGATATAGTCAATAGCGCGGTATCGCAGGTCAATAGTGGTTCCCCGGGTGGAGTTGTAGTCTCGCCTCTCGGGTATGTCATAGCGGTACCGGACGTAGTCATTAACACTTATAAGACTCCTACATACTAAAACTCTACAGTGTACCAACTCTTTCTGATGTTGCATTGTTATCACTATGAGCTCCACACGGTAGCCCTCGCCGAGGCCTATGAAATAATAGAGCCTCGAACTTTTCAAGAGCCACCCTGAGGCCCACCCGCCGGATGCATCCGACCACGGGGGTTGTGGCTTACACAGTCAAGTAATTCCATTTTGTAGTATGATTTTTCGAAAAAAAAAATATTCTTATAAATCTTGTCCTTAAAATTATAAAATCAAAATCACTTTATTCAATTTAGGCTCTAAGAAGGCACTCATGAACGTCAAAACTACCACCGATTCGGAAAACAACCCAGTCATCGAGAAGAACCGGCAAGAAACTCGATCTGGTTTATCTTTTTAACAAATATATATAACATTTACAATAATAATATATTATATATAATAGTAAATGTCACAAACGTTTTTAATGGATGCACAGAGATGAGTTAATTCCAGCATCACCATCGTTCACATATTGATCCACTCTATAATAGCCTTTTGACACTAAAACCCGCTTGACATGGCGGGTATAAGACAACAAACGAAGAATTAGTTATATAGGTGCAGTTGTCCTGAAGTGTCGCGCTTACATACATTTGGCAATTGATGTATGTTGATATATATATATCTTGTTTATTATACTTCGAAAATACAAGACATACTGTCTCGAATAAAAGCAGCGTTCAAACCCGATCCCAAATACTCCCCAATATACATAAGTGATTATAATTATGCGATAAGCTTATGGATTTGCAAATTCAACCTCATCTGAATGATTTAAAGATGTTTTCACAAGGACGCAAGCGACGCGAGACTATTTGAAATGATTGCATAATCAAAAATTATGCACTCGTTTTTGTTTGCCGGCTGTGAGACGTTAAGTTTGCATCTTAGGTTTTTATATATCAATGAGGTATTGAGTACAAAGTATTTTCATGCGTTATAAATACTTTTTTGGTGTAAAAAATCTTGTAATGAGTGGATTTATTTATTACTAGTTGTTCACAACATTCGTTGTAAGCATCAAACAATATAAATTCAGATTAGGTACTATCACGGTTTCAAATTCTCTCTAACGGTAAACCGGAGCTTATGATGCCGATACACTATATATTAGTTTAATGTATTTGAATACCGGCCCGACTAGTTTATATGTAAATAATACCTTTGGAACATTGAAAGGGTTTATTGGAGTATGAAATTAAAGGCACTGATTTCCGTACACAATAATATCATCTTGTGAAGTAGAAAAGGATTTCCGTGTAGAAATAAATTTAGCTCATAATTAAAATTTCCTTATCCTATATATATAATAAAAAATGAAGTGCCTGTAAGTAATATCAAAATAATAACTTTTTAATTGTTGGATATGAAAGTAAACAAGATACTGATAAAAAAAATCTTTAATAATTGTCTATGTCTATCTGTTTGTTCCGGGTAATCCCCGGCACACTTGAACTGTTTGTTTTTGACGGAAATTTCACTGGACAGATAGCTAAAATTATAGGGGAAGACATAGGCAAGACTTACACATATTTTATTTTAGTCTAGCTGTACCCGCAGCTCCACACGCGTTTTTTTTTTTTAACGTATTAAAGAATTATAAAATTGTGAGACTATGTACAATTATAAAAATGTTCTTTAAAAACAATTGTAAGTACAATATGTACGCCACTTACAGTAACAGGTAACGTGTACATTAGATAAATAAATACTAAGAGCGTGCCAAATGAGGCTTGTCATCAGCAACATATTTGGAACCTTAACCCACAATATAACTAGCTCAGTGGACACTTACACGCAGCCACGGTTAACAGCTAATATAAACTAAAATTGCTTAAATTACTTTTTATAAGATCTACTATCTGCCAGTGAAAGTTATGTGGAGATCGATCGAACCGTTTTGGAGATAGCATTGTGGGCGAAGTCACGGTTAACAGCTAGTATAAACTAAAATTGCTTCAATTACTTTTTATAAAGTCAGCTATCTGTCAGTGAAAGTTTCGTGAAGATCGGTTGAACTGTTTTGAAGATAGTACTGCGGGCGAAGCCACGGTTAACAGCTAGTCTAAATTAAAATAGACTAAATTACTTGAAATGATGTCCGCTATCTGCTGGTGAAAGTTTGGTGAAAATCGGACCTATCGTTTTGGAGATAGCATTACAGACGAAGCCGCGGTTAATACCTAGTCTAATTTAGAGAAGCCTTAAAACCCGCTGTAATGTCAGCTATGTGTCAGTGAAATTCCTGTCAAAATCGGTCTATCCGTTTCGGAGATTACCCGGAACAAACAGACAGAAAGACCGACAAAAATTTTAAAAATTGCATTTTTGTTATTAGTAGAACGTGTATACTTTCATATCCAATCAGTCAAAATTTTTTATTTTGATATTACATACAGACACTTCATTTTTATTATATGTATAGAATAGAATTGAATAGACACGGGTCACGTGCCCATTTCGTTGGGCGGTAAACATTTATAAAAAACTCCTTTTTGTTACTTAAATATAAAAGTTAGAAATATGGTGTGGTAGAATTTTTTGTAGGCATTATCAAGCTCTACAACTTTTCTCTGGAACTCTACCATATGTCTGTGATAGTTAAGGCAGCGTTTGTAAGAAATGTTTTCGTTCGACCGTTTTTTCTCCGACTTTGCAAATCCGACGACCACAAAAAAGTATTTTCATTTTTCGGGTTAATATATCCGGAGGCACTGTAGTGCCTCAAGCCAAGTACACGTTCAACAACATATGTAATAATGTGTGTGAACATGTAGGCGTGAGGCTACTGTGCCTTTTATTCTCGAGTCAGATGTAAACATAACCTCACCATATTTTTAACTTGATTTATTTTATTACTACGTTTACGCCAACACTTTACACTAGCTTCAAATATGTTAATTATTCGTCCTTTCTACAAAACACCAACAGCTATTTTGTTATGTTAATTATTTAATGTTATTCTAATTTATAAAATTTTCAATCCCCCGTTTTGTGATTCTACAAGAGATTTTACTAATTTCGGACGAATTTTTTATTTCTAAGTTGGTACAATAGACAATCGGACCATAGTCACAAAAAAATATAAGATATTGAGAAATATGACCTGCTTTTATAAGAGTAACGTTTCGCTCAATATTTATGTGAAATAATATTGATTTGCATTTTTAAATCAAGAAATAAAGTCTAATAATTCAAATATT
>MU159000.1:439712-469110 GCA_015888305.1 Antheraea pernyi
GTATTACTACGGACTACGATGGACTACGAAAAAGCCTACGGTGCGGCCTTAGCGCCTACTATACGCAATAACTCTATAAGAAAACTGTACTATGGAAGCGTCTCTGATAAACCTATTTCCCTAAACATGCGCTTATATAGATATATATGCCGGATATATCAGTCTTATTTCGATCAAGATTTTAGTTCAGTCTCACGTTGATATAATAACATGAAATAAACGCTTCCCATTCAAACCAGTTACATAAAAATTGTGTGCGATATAGGACGATATTTGTCAACTGTACAAAGAACTCAAAATCAAAAATACTTTACTCGATTTAGGCCTACAATAAAGCGTTTGTGAACGTCAAAACTACTACCGGTTCGGAAAACAGCCCAGTCATCGAGAAAAACAGACAAGAAACTCGACCTGGTTAATCTTTTTAACATACATAATTACATATATATATTTACAATTTTTTTTTATACTACGTCGGTAAGATTCGGGAAGCATGCGGGCCGCCTGATGAAAAGTGGTCACCGACCCTTAAGTAACCTATTTATTTTCCCCTTGAAGCACCTCATACTGTAGTCTCCAAGAAAAACTTCAGCATGAAGCTCATTCCACAACCGGATCGTTCGTGGAAGGAAACCCCTTTGGAACAGAACCGTCCTAGACCATTTCGGTTCCAATGTGTGGGGATGAATTCCCTGCCGATGACGAGCAGTGCGATGGTGGAAAGCAGCTACAGACATAATGTTAAACAATTCGTCGGAACACAACCCATTATACAAACGGTAGAACACACATAAAGAGGCTACGTCTCTCCGTAGACTTGGTGGTTCGATACCGTTTGTAAGCTTTGGATCGTAAACGATTCTCATAGCTCGTCTTTGCGCCGAGTTAAATGGTCCAAGCTGATATGGCAACAGTACTCCATATGGGGTCGAACTTGCGTTTTGTACAACAACAGTCTTTGCCCAGGGATGAATTACCGTTTCGCCTTATGCAGGATACCGAGCTTTTTGGATGCCAGCTTAACCTTGTCTTCCAGATGACTGCGAAACTGAACGTCACTAAAGATGTTGACACCAAGGATCCCAATACTTTCCCAATAATTCAAGATTAATACAACAATAATTCCCAATCCTATTACATTAGAGTTAATATTCAAATATCTCATCAGTGACGTGTGGTAGTTTTTAATACGTATACAATAATTTGAAAAATATTAATTTTCTTTCGATGAATATAATGGTTAATCTGGAACAATAAAATCATCTTACAATAAACTATTTGATTTAAACAAATCTCGATGTTCTTTGCAAAACCACCGTCCTCCCTTTTGTATTTAATTCCCTTATTGACTCTAACATCTTTCATCCGATCTCTTGACTTGTTCATTATATAAGAAAAATTGAAACATTCGAAGTACCTACATACTAAGATTTATCTTACAGGTAGCGAAAATTGTCTCTACGTAAATGTCCATACGCCAAAGTTGAGTTCGGATGCGTCTCTACCTGTGATGGTGTTTATTCATGGCGGTGCCTTCATGTACGGCGAAGGAGGTTTATACGGCCCTTCGAACTTCATGGATTGGGATATGGTGATCGTCACATTGAACTACAGGTTGGGGCCTTTGGGTAAGTGATTGATAAATAGAGCCTACCGTCTAAGTGTTTGATAAATGGAGCCTACCTTCTAAGTAATTGATAAATAGAGCACATCGTCTAAGTTATTGATAAATAGAGCCTACCATTTATATTGCATTCACATAATAAGATGCATCGAAATATTAAGACGGTATTCGCAAAAGTGTTTATAGAGCAGAAAATATATTCTGCGCATTCACGAATTCATACCATAATTTTAAGCAAAATATGTTCATCTTTATATCAGTCTGTAATTGACCAACTGCAAGGCTTACAGGTCTCTTCTCCAAATAAGGAAAAGGCATAAAAACCACTTCAATCTACGACACATCGATAATTTTAAACTCCAAGATATCTAGGCTACAGGGCTCTTCTCCAAAGAAGGTATGGGTATAACCGCCACATCAGCCCACGATTCACAGACGATTTCGAACTCCAAGATGTCCACAGTTCTATATTTTCCTACGTAACATTGTTCAAGTACAGATTTTGCTCTGAATGTCTTCCTTCACTGTCAGCCAATAGTGATACCAATTTAAATGACTACTACTAATACTAATATTAATAATACGCAAATTCCGACAAATTCGTTTGTATATGGTAGGGTACAAAAAATTAATATTCCACCAATCACAACAACGTGATCATATTCTCAAACAATTATTACCATAGAAGATTCCTTGAATATTACAAATTTAAGAAGTATTTGCGTAAAACAGCTGTAAATATAAAAATTAACATATAACATATAATTACGCCACATTTAGACGTATTTACCCAATGTATTACTATTTACTCTGTAGTGACATAACAACTTAAAGTTAGTATTTTGTATTAGCAATTAGCAATATAGTTTTCATTCTCAACCAGCCCGAATATATTCAAGTATGATCTTTGAATATAGTTAGGTTTTATAACAAATTCTCAAAGCATATTACTAATTTTCGGAACTGTAAATTTAAGCGCCATTTCAAGCGGATTTTAGTGTCAAAAGGCTATTACAGCGTGAATCAATATGTGAACTATGGTAATGTCTAGAATTGACTCCTCTCTGTACATCCTCTGCAATGGTTGTAACGTGTAATGTACTTTAAATATATATAAGTTAAAAAAATAAACCCGATCGAGTTTCTTGACGGTTCCTCTCAATGAATGGGTTGTTTTCCGAACCGGTGATAGTTTTGAAGTTCATGAGCGTTTTCTTAGGGCTTAAATTTAATAAAGTATTTTTGATTTTTCTTATTTGAAAGAGACTTTTCTAAATAAATGTATAAGCGGCTATCACGAGAGTTTTTAATTTCTACCATTTTCTATATTTACAGGATTCTTGAGCACTGAGGACGAAGTTATTCCTGGCAACAACGGTCTCAAGGATCAGTCGTTCGCTCTCCATTGGGTCAAGAATAACATCAAGATGTTTGGCGGCAACCCTGATAGTATTACATTGACTGGTTGTTCTGCTGGGGGCGCCAGTGTACACTATCATTATCTATCACCGCTGTCCAGAGGTAAATATTGCAGAACTTTTTAAGTTCATTGTTATTCTTATATTTATCACTATACAAGATATACAAAATATCAAATATCAATAACTCCGTTACTAATAGTTTAACTCATTCATTGCATTACTTAATTGCGATCAACAAGCAACAACAATGTAAGATATTATCATACGCGAACAAGTTCGTGAGATTGATTGAACATAAAAACTAGCCTATGACATTGTCTCGACCTGTGTATTATTAATACCAATATTATATAGATGAGTTTGTTATTGAAGTGAAACCTCTAATGCGACTTCCAACAAGGTTGTGTTAAACGTTTAACGCTACCATGGAGGTGGTATGAAAGCACTGTTGCGTTAAACGTTGAACGCTCCTGGGGAGGGAGAATAGAAAGAGACAAAGCGAGAAAAATAACCAAACATTTCGTATATTACTTTAGTTATCATAATCCCATTGTAAATGTTATAAATCTGGATATTTCTCCACTCGAAAATGATAATTAAAAGATGCGATCAATTGTGAATTGTAAGCAATGTTAATAAACTTTGTCTTAAAGAAACAAAACGATTTCACTAAAAAACAATTTCTACCCTTTCCTATTTTCATTTCCACATTACGAAGTTCCACTTCTTCCGCGCGGAGGAACTCCACGCACGATTGTGTTTGTTACATTTCACGTCTTAAAACCGATTGTTATGAGATTTTGCGTACACGATATAAGCGTACATAGGGTTAACATAGAGTACCTTTCATTGCGAGAAAATGTGCTGTTCCTCAGGTAGGTATTGATCAAAATTACACTAACGCGAGTGGAGTTGTGAGTAAAAGCTATAGCGGTGAAAACCAAAACAAATGTAGGGCTAAAGGGAAAAACTGGCTAAATCACATTTACAGAACTTTACACGAGAGACAATTTAAATTTTGAAAGCATTTTATGGTGGACTTAAGTGTGCATTACAACGAATGATTTTGAAAGGGAAATTTTGTACGTTATATGTATTTAGAATTACTTTCTGTATAAAATATGCCTAATAATGATAATAACCGACGTGGTCAAGTCACGGACTTAGCTAGTAATTCACTATTAAACAAGATATATAACAAGTACAAAATATGTGACACAATGCGTTTTACACTTGTTTTAGATAGTCATATTATGAAATTAATATTTTTGTAGCCATAAACTACAAAAAATCAATTTGAAAAAAAAAATTATTTAGCCAGTTTTTCCCGTTAGGCCTTCAAATGCTTACATATATTAATAAGCATGCTTAATGTTTTCTCTGCCTCTATTTCCAACCTTGAAAAATAATTGGAGTGCCATTTAAATATTGCCCTACTTTTTGTTTCGTAAAGGTTTATTCAGATAACATTAGTTTTTGTATATCTATCTCTATAAAGCCTAAGGACTTTTTTCACATTTTTTAAAATTAATATCATATGAGGCAAACGATCAGGTGGATCACCTGATGTTAAGTGATTACCACCGTCCATAGACACTTGCAACACTAGGGAGTCGCAAGTGCGTTGCCAGCCTATGTTTGGGGGAGTGGGAGGTGAGCTTTCGGCGCTCTCACTGACCGAACGAAACGTAACAATGCGAGCGATGTTACTTCACGTCGGTTTTCTGAGAGAGGGTGATAGTATCCCGGGCGAGCAAACCCAATCATGCTGAAACCAGTAATAACTTTAGCGTGGCTCTACCGCCTACCAAACAACTACATATTAGTAGCTTCTATACTTTCAACACCTTGTTGAACAGTTCTAGATAAATCAAATGTTTTATACATATATGTTGATAACCTAGATTCACAAGACGACATTGTGTTAAGTATATTATTATTGATACAGCAATGTTATCTCACGTCTCGTTTCATAACAAATCTATTTATACATTAGCAATTACAAACGAATTCGTTCATATGGTAAATAATTTTAATAGGTCGTTATATTTATAAATACATCGGGTCCATCTCCTCTGATATAGATAAATTAATCCTATATTTGTTTATGTCTGTACTAAGGTAAAAGAAAAATTAGAACATGATTCTCTGATGTCCTAAATTATATACATTTTCATTTGTATTGCTTTTTTCTTCTGTATGGCCTCTGCCTATGTAGGCAATGCCGCCAATGTCAAGTGTGGCAAATACACGTTTTAAACTCAATTGCCAAATATTCGATATAACAACGTAGAGTGATCTAAACTAGCAACATGATACCATAGGCAAATCACCAAAAGGGAGTAGATGCTTTGGGTGCCACAGAGATAATATGCAATACCATAATGGAAATATACATACATATATATAGCATAATTATATAAGTATAAAGATAGATAACATTACAGTTTAAAATTAATACGTTGTTTGCGGCTTTAAAATGTATATAATTTTCAAGTTATGCTTTTTTTATCTTCCTATGAAAAATATATGTTTGTTCCGTTTGCGGTATCAATCAAATAGAAAGAAAGAAAGATATATTTATTCAATGCATACAACACATACTTACAAGTTTATACATTTAAAAAAATCAAAAGAGACAAGTGTTGCATGGGGTGATAAGGTCTTTGTCTCAGCAGAAGCTGCAGGCTTCCATGTGGAAGCGTTGCAACGCTCGTTTTCAGACAAAACCTGCTGTACATTAATATATAGACGATGGGTGGTATACCGTAGACGCCGTCCGCTCGATCCTGCTGGAATGGGTTGGGAGAGGTTGGGGTTCCCTGACGTTCCTTTCAAATACACGGACGCATTTACATGATAATTTCAAATTAATATTAAACATGCCCTTAATAATGTCACCTAGTACTGTATATACAGAGTACGATACAATATATTTCATGGAAAACCTGTGGAATTAGATGTAATTTTCAAATGATTGCGCACTAACTCAGAGATCACATGATGTAACCAGTTTATTCAATTTATCTATTTACTGAATTTCATGCGACGCTAGCCATGTTAGTAGATAGTTTTTTAAATGTTTTTTAAAACTAGAGCGATGACCTCATATAAGGTTACGAATAGAAGAGGTATGCCTATCCAACACTTAGTGGCCGCGTACCTAAAAGAACCACAAAAGATAGTCTATGTCGCGGAAGAAGAAATACATGTGAGCAAGTCCTTTTATGGTGTTTATTATGATCTCGGGTCCACACAAATTTATTAAAAAGGTAACTAGGCGTCTCGGTTGATATTATGTCAAAGAGCATACTAGCCAAGTGTAGCTTCTGTCTTGGTTTGATTTTCAAAAGTTTAAATTTAAAGATGTGTTAAACAAACATTTTTTTTTTATATCATAGGAGACAAACGAACAAGCGGATCGCCTGATGTTAAGTGATCACCGCCGTCCATAGACACTAAAAACAGGGAAGTCGCTAACGCCTTGCCAGTCTGTGTTTGGAGGAGGCAACGAGGCGAGGGGATGGGAGGGGAGGTGAGGTGGTCCTCCATCGCTCTCACTTACCAAACGAAACGCAACACTGCAAGCACTGTTACTTCACGTCGGTTTTCTGTGGGTCGGGTGGTACCACCCGGCGCGCGCCGACCCATTCATGCTGAAACCAGTAATAGTTTCAGCGTGGCTCCACTACCTCTAAAGATACAAAAATTATTTGCGATAACACTCATTTTTGTATCCATTTTGTCGAATCATTCATCGCTAATAGAAGTAATAGCGCTGAAACGTATTTATTAAATTTAGATTGGCTTGTTTTGATACCGACTTGATAGGATATTTGGACTCTTAATTAATACTATAATGTGGATGTGAGCTTGTCTGTTAGTTTGTTATGCACCCTTTAACTCTACCATCACAAAATTTTGCTTACACGTTGTTATGGATATTAAAGAGGATATGGGGATGCCTTTTATCAAAATAATGAAGAAGAAAGTATTGTTCCGCAGCTAATTATAAATACTAGTCTACTAATTATAAATAAAAGGCGCCCACTGGTCGACATTCGACCATAGCTCATTGATTTTTTTAAGTTTGAATTTTATTAGGGTTAATATCATTGTTGAATATAGAATAAAAAAGGGTAATTGGAACGTAAGAGTAAAATAATACATACAGTCGAGCATAGCAACCTCCTTCACAACCTTTTTTGAAGTCCTTTATTGACAGATGTCAAAATGTCTTTTTTATTTACATGTGTGTATATGTTGTGTAAAATTGAAGCATTAGTGTAAGTAATGCATATTTTAATTAATTTAATGTACTTCTAATGCATTTTATATAAAATAAATAGCTTTCTGCACTTCTCCTCCATATAAACTTTAACTATGCCAAATTTCACGTTCTTCCGTTCGCCCAATTCCGTTAAAAAGGGATACAAAGTTTAGGCTTCACGTATTAATATAATGATGATACATATAAATCACTATTCTATACCATATAACGAGTATTACTTCTTGTAAGTGGGTAATATATCTTATAGTGTTTTTCCTTGTCATAATTTGTAATATCCTATCTAATAGTTTTGTTTACCTGCCATTAGGTAAATAGTTACTTATTTGTATTCTGATTAGCATCTTCTTATGTGTTTTATGTTGCGATGGATTATTTCAATGTTGGTATTTCCTAATAAAGTATATTATCTCAATGAAAAATAAGGAAATTATATTTATATTTATTCTGGTAGACTGTCGAGCGACTAAATAAGTTACTCTAGATTACAGCGTCTAGCCATCCCCTGCGAATAAAAAAGTCGTTATAATGAGTTATAAAAGAAATACTTCTCTTATTAAGTTTCTAAGAGCCCATCAAGTATTATGTAAGCAGATTTTTTGTAATTTCCGCCCCCTCCCCCTGGTCAGCAAAAGTAAGCAATGTTCTTACCCCCATAATTACGTAAACGTTTATATAAGTACTAGCGGTACTGGCGGACGTTGTCCTGCCTTGATAATAAAAATAATCCTAAAAGTCAACCGAAGAACCACCTACCGGGTCCAATTATAAATCTAAACCATTCTCGGATCCACTCGAACACGCACACAAAATTTCAACAAAGTCGATCCAGTCGTTTAGGAGGGGCTGTGGCTGGGAGCTGGAGGCACGAGTTCTCGCCACTGTGTATGAATTCACGGCGGAGAGGAAACGAAGTGGGGAGCCTCCGGCTCCCAGGGAGATAGAGGAGAGGAGACGGCGTCTTAAAGAGGACTCCGTCGAGAGATGGAGGCAGGACCTGACGGACGCGCGGTATGGGTGGTATACCGTAGACGCCGTCCGCTCGATCCTGCTGGAATGGGTTGGGAGAGGTTGGGGTTCCCTGACGTTCCGACTGGTGCATGTGCTCACCAGACACGTTTGTTTCGGATGGTACCTGTACCGGGTCGTCCTCAGGGAGCCGACCGCTGCATACCATGAGTACGGCGCTGATGAGGACACCGCGCAGCACACTCTGTCTGAGTGTGCTGCGTGCGAGGGACAGCACTGCACTCTGGCTACGGTGGTAGGGCATGATTTGTCGCTGCCGAGCGTGGTTTTGGCGATGCTGGGCAGCGACCAGGCTTGGCGAGCGATGGCCTCCTTCTGCGAGGAGGTCATCTTGCAGACGGAGGCAGCGGAGAGGGCCCGTGAGGCAGACCCTCTAAGTGGCCCTCTCCGCCAACGAAGAACCGGCGGGAGGAGGCAGCGCTTTGCCCGACTCCTCCCGCCACCGTAGTCAGACCTGAGGGGATGGGCCGGGAGACCCATCTCCTCATTGCACAGGTCCGGCGGACGATGGGAGGTAGCTGGTGTATACCCAGTCTGCCTCTCTATAGGTAGGAGCCCGGCGGTGACCTTCCGCCGGGTGGACCGTTGGGGCGGCTCTACCGGGTTGATTAGCATTGTACGATCCCTTGACGCCCCAACAATCACGGTCTGTCGTTACACCATGGGGTTTTAGTGCGTGCGAGTCGGACATAACCCACCCTCCCCCTCGGGAGGGTGGCGTATACGTAAGGGATTTCCCCACGTTAATAAAAAAAAAGGTGTCAAAGAATAAGTAATAAAATACATTTCAATCACTTTTAGAAATGTCTGTCTATCTGTCTGTCCGTAAGTTTGTGCACGCAATGCTAAAGTACTGCGTTCACGATAAAATCTCACCAAGAAAATCATAAAGCATATCGTCGAATAACATTTGGTATTTGTTTTATTAAAATCGGTCCACTGTATCAAAAGTTGTTATAATATTATTATTTTTTAATTTAACTCCACGCGCACGTACTCGTGGGCACACCTAGTATGTAATAAATACAAATATTTTAACATGTATCAGTTTCTAGGACTGTTCGTTATATTATTGGAAATAATACAAAACCACATTTAGAAAAAATGCCTTTTTTATTATTTTGTATGTAAGGAAAACCACTAATTCACTTATATCCGTAGCAATTATCGAAGCAATTTATGTCAAAACACATTCATCTTTTCAACAGATACCTCGAAATTTCATTGAATAAATTTATTAACCTTGAGACATTTTGTCGTCCTCTTTACTAAATTTGTTTTTATGTTACTCTGAAGGTATTTCCTTCAATGATACCAGATTCCACGGTATAATTGGGTTATCATTATGCAATTTACAATTCTAAATAATCCAATGAATATGAATCCGAATCTTATAAGGATCCATCGGTGATGTAAATTGAAAGCAGTTAACTTCTTATTTGATTTGTGGTTTATTCAAAAATATAAGTATGGTTGACATCTTTTTTTTGTGTTTGTACTCGATACGAACGTAATTATCGAACTGTGCAATAGAATAGTGGTGAGCATTGATATACAAAAACCCAAAATGGACAATTAACGTCTCACAGGCGGCACACAAAAATATGTATATCATTTTGGATTATGCAGTAATTTCAAATAGTCTTGCGCCGTTTGCGTCCTTGTTGAAAACAACTTTAAATCATTCAGGTGATGTTGAATTTGCAAAATCATAAGTTTATCGCATAACTATAACCACGTATGTATATTGGGGAGTTTTTGTGGACGGTTTTATTCGAGACTGTGTGTCTTGTGTTTTTATATGGCAATGGTGGGAAGACAAAAAACGCCTCACCAAGCTCTGTTGTGGTACTAGCGTTTCTGTTGGAATTAAACACGCTTTGATTAGACAACGCTTATTATAGATAAGAATAAAGGATAGATATATATAAAGATACTAGTGGGCGCTCAGTGGTCGACATTCGACCATAGTTC
The DNA here is from genome assembly GCA_015888305.1 of Antheraea pernyi. Classification (NCBI taxonomy): domain Eukaryota; kingdom Metazoa; phylum Arthropoda; class Insecta; order Lepidoptera; family Saturniidae; genus Antheraea; species Antheraea pernyi. Next base: position 450,049 of record MU159000.1, read on the forward strand.
ATTGATTTTTTTAAGTTTGAACTTTATTAGGGTTATTTTGTCAAGGATATACTTCTATAATCAAAGGTTTTCAACATGGCTACTCAATTATTTGTCTTTTTTTTATTATATACATACAAAAAACAACTATATCTAAATGAAAATTAATTATAGTTAAACATAACTTTACGAAAATAAAGAAGTTTATCACAACTTATGACACGATTTTCATTTAATTTTACAGGACACTATAGGTGGGTGGTATTTCTGGAGAATATTGAATTAAATGTAGTCTATTGTACATTATAAGAAATAGTGATATGCAGTAATGGATACACAATAGAATCAAATGATCAATCCAAAACAAAAATGTTTAATACTACTATTAAGTTTTGAAAATAAATTCTTTTTTGTTCAAAATTCATCAGCAACTGTACTCAATATAATTGCTACATCAGGTTGAACTGCATCACTGTAACCGCGGAGATCTATATCATGGATTACTTTCATGAGCAAACAAATTTTCTTATTTTTATTTTACAAAGTATTTTTTGACTCATTTTTTTATTGAATCATCATTTGAAGTGAGTTCACCATAAAAATACTAAACATTAAAATATTGACTTTGACTTTGGTAATATTGCTTTATTGAATAACAATATAAAGCAAAGTGACATGAAGTGAAAGCAGTCCTGTCACCTAGGTGCTGGAGAGGATTATCTCCTCCCGGGTCGTCCAGCACCTAGAGGGCGTGGGGCCGAATCTGGCGGATGCGCAGTATGGCTTCCGGGCAGGGCGTTCCACGGTGGACGCCCTGTGCCTCTTAAAGTCGCTGTCGGCAGAGGCGATCTCCCAAGGGGAGAGGGTTCTGGCGGTGTCCCTAGACATCGCCAACGCCTTCAACACTCTGCCGCATGGGGTCATACGGGAGGCGCTCCGATATTTCGGAGTGCCCCCCTACCTGCGGCGGGTGCTGGAGGCGTACCTCGAGGATAGGGAGGTCGCCTATGTAGACGGTGATACCATACGGAGCACGCCTCATCTGTTACGCGGACGACACCCTAGTCGTAGCCCAGGGGGAGGAATAGAATGAAGTGGAGCGTCTGGCCACGATGGCCACAACCCTCGTGGTCAGGCGCATAAGGAGGTTGGGCCTCAGAGTGGCCCTCGAGAAGACCGAGGCCCTACTTTTTCATGGGCCTCGGCGGGGGCCACCTCCTGGGGCCCAGACCTGTGCATATCCAATTTTTCGCAGGCCGGCATGACAGTGGCGACCGGCGATGGACAGTGTGTCACTCGGTGGTCGCCATTGTTTTTGGATTGTACTGTGCTTACCATCAGACACAGTGCAACATTTTGCCGTGCTAAATTAAAAAAAAAATACTTTTAGGAAGAAATAAACGACACTCAATACTGTTACGCCCGTGGCTAAGTTAACCGTCGTTTGTGTCAGTGAGATTACTTCGTACTCACACTCACGCACACACGTACGCAGGCACGCACTCAAGGGCTCCACGCCGAGGGATCGGACCTAGGCTTGAGTCGCTACCGAATGGGGACTAATCTGGTGGACTGCTCAGATGCACAGTGATACGCTTTATATGGCTTCTAATAAAAGAGGGTGGAAAACTCTGGCATGCGGACATCTTTACTCGAATGAGTCGATAAAGTTTGAGATGGGCTATTTTTGTAATTTATAGTGTTTCACGGTCGATGAGTCATTCGTTGTTTATTGAATGATTGATAGTCATATTGAATGTAACATTTTTTTAACCTTATCAAATCGAATCAATATCATAAAATATACATGCCAATACTGAGATCAACAAACTTCTATTAATTCCAGGGCTGGAAGGTGCACTTATTCACGCTATTTACTCCAACAATTGAAGCTGCAGGAGTCCAGAATGCCTTCCTTACGAAGTACCCGTACCATGCTGCCATAGCCGGAGAAATGATGAAAGTCCCTCTCATAACTACTGTCACGGCTCAAGAAGGCCTGTATCCTGCAGCAGGTAACTGTAATCTTATTAGAAATACGTGAGGTTTAGACCTTGCTAACTCGGCAGATACGGGTTTTTTGTTTTCTTCTCAGTTGTAGACCTTTAAAGAGAATGAGAGGCAATGTCACATTAAGCATATTACATAACAAATAATTGTTTCATACTTGACATATTAACATAAACTAGTGGGCGCCCAGTGGTCGACATTCGACCATAATTCATTGATTTTTTTAAAGTTTGAACTTTATTAGAGTTCTTTTGTCAACTTACTTCTATAATCAAAGGTTTTTATCATGGTTACTCAGTTATTATAATAATAGTTGTATGATATAATATCATTGTTGAATGTAGAATGAAAAAGGGTAATTGGAACGTAAGAGTAATATAATACATACAGTCGAGCATAGCAACCTCCTTCACAACCTTTTTTGAAGTCCTTTATTGACAGATGTCAAAATGTCTTTTTTATTCACATGTTTGTATATGTTGTGTAAAATTGAAGCAGTAGTGTGAGTAAGGCATATTTTAATTATTTAATGTACTTCTAATGCATTTTATATAAAATAAATAGCTTTCTGCACCGCTCCTCCGTATAAACTTTAACTATGCCAAGTTTCACGTTCATCCGTTCACGCAATTCCTTTAAAAAGGGATACAATTTAGGCTTCACGTATTAATATATATGATGATGATGATGATATGATTTGGCGACTCCACATATAATAAGAATGTAAATGTAATGTGTCTATACTATTGATTTTTATAAAAAAAAATTACAGGTGTCTAAGAACATGTAATAAAATACATTTAAATCAATTGAAAAAAATTATGTCTCTCGGTTTGTTTGGACACACATCACTGCTAAGGTACGGCGTTTACGATAAAACTTGACCAAGAAAATCATAAAGCATATCCTCGAGTAACACTTACTCTTAGTTTCATTAAAATCATCACTCTATCAAAATTTATTGTAATTAAATGACGATGCGACTTAAGTATGGGAGAAAAGTTAAATGGAGTTAATACATCAGATAAGGTCGGTGTAAGGTTAGACGAAGTCGCGGGCACAGCTAGTAACTAACATACACGTATAACTCTAATATTCCAGCTTATTTAACTGACGCACATATCCTGGGAGAACTCGAGTCCCGCTGGCAAGAACTCGCCAGTAACATCTTCGAGTACAATGACACATTACCCTTGAAACTACGACCAAGTGTAGCGACGAAAATAAAACAACATTACCTTGCTGGCAAACCTGTTTCCTTGTCCACGTATCCACAACTTATAGAGGTAAATCAAATTATAGGGCCTCCTTTACACTGTGATTTCTTGTAGAATCCTACTGTAATTTTAATAATTATAAACAGAAACTATTATGATGTCCACTGGCAAACCTGTTTCCTTGTCCACGTATCCACAACTTATAGAGGTAAATCAAATTATAGGGCCTCCTTTACACTGTGATTTCTTGTAGAATCCTACTGTAAAAGTTAATAATTATAAACAGAAACTATTATGATGTTCATGCTTATGTATCTCTGCTGTTTGGGACATTATTATGTCACAACCGTTAGTTAATTAAAAGCCATTTGGCTTAGAAGAAATTTATGTTATAGTCGTACAGTTAAATAGATACATTAAATAGTACAATAAATAGATGCATTATCATACAATTACACTTATAAATAAATAAATAAATAAAAAAGCCTTTTATTTCTTGCTTCTCTTTCAGTAACAATGTGTATATAAAGTTATTTACATTTTAAACTTACATACTAGTTATGGTACATTTGAAAAAAAATAAAATAAAAACAAAAGCAAGAACCCTCTCAATGAAAGGTAAAGGCCTCCTCCAGAGATGACCAGTGTTCTCTATTTTCTGCCACTCGCAGCCATTGAGTACCTGCTACTCTTGTTATGTCGTCTGCCCAGCGTGCATTGGGTCTTCCTCTTTTTCTCTGTCCTGGTGGACCTGCCCATGATGTTGTATTTTGGGTCCAACGGTTGTCGCTGAGCCTCGCTACGTGTCCAGCCCATCGCCATTTTAGCTTTTGTGAGTAGCTGAGAGCGTCAATGACTTTTGTTTTCTTTCTTATGATGGAATGGCGGATCTTTTGGATTTTCTTAATTTTTAAGATGCTTCTTTCCATACTCCTTTGGCAAGATGTAATTTTATTTTTTATTTTCCTAGTAAATTTCCAACTTTGACAGGCGTATGTTAATGAGGGAAGTAGGCAGGTATTCATGACTTTCGTTTTCAACCGTATGCTCATCTCGCTTTTGAGTATTTCTTTGAGGCTCCAGAACTTTTTCCATGTGATGTTGACTCTTCTTTCTACTTCCAGTTCATTATTTTGTTGATTGAATGAAACTTGTTTTCCCAGATAAATGTAAGCATCAACATATGTTAAATATGAATTTTCAAGATATATAGGTCTTGCGATATAGTTTGTCATGATATTAGTTTTTGTTAAATTTATTTCCAAGCCCACTTTCCGACTTTCCTCATGTAGACTATTTATCATTTCTTGCAATTGATTTGTAGTTTCTGATAGCAGGACTATGTCGTCGGCAAATCTCAAGTGACTCAAGTACCTTCCATTTATATTTATGCCAACTTTTTCCCAGTTTAGCTTGTTAAAGATGGACTCTAGCACCGCTATGAAGATAGTAGGCGAGAGTGGGTCCCCCTGTCGTACGCCTTTTCTTATTTGTATGGGTGGTCCTGTAGTTTCCAGCTTCACTCTACTAGTACTGTTGTCGTAGATGTTTTTTAGAGTTTTTATGCAATCTAGTATAATTTGGTCCAATTTCAGAGATAGGATAATTCGATTAATGGCATCAATATTTTATAATTACAAATGAAATTATTGCATACATTGATTATTGTTATTCATTCTAAGTTCCATTAGATCGAACGATGATACTTTAAATTAATATGTTGCCAGAAAACTGTACGACCGACTATTATAGATATCTCTTAGCCTTAGATTAATAGCCTCAATATTTTTTAATACCAATTTAAGAATCGTCAATGTTTAACATTATTATTCATTGTAAGTTTCATCGGCCTCGAACAGATGGCGCTTTAAATTAGTTTGTTGACAGAAAACCATAGGACCAACTGTTATAGATATCTCATAGATGTCGCCACGTTTTAATTTTGAACCATAATTTTAATTCAACATTAATAACTGTGCCACAGCAACGTGTGGCCTGATCAGCTAGCCTTCTATATAAAAATCAATTTCCACATGTATCTAAGCGCATCCCTTTAAAAGTGCTGCACATGTTTGGCTGATTACTCTTTTGTTGGGTTTTAATTTTCCGAACAATGTTCGTATTAAATGAAATTGTAGAAAATATTTGGTTAAATAATCTCCAAATAAAAAAGTGACAGCGAAGATATTAGAAAAATTATTACAATATTATACACTAAAAGATATGAAGGTATATAAAATACGTGACACGTGTAATGAATGTTCACTTGTATTGTAAGACACTAAAGTTACCTTGTTCTAAAAATAACAAATCTGTCCAGGAAGTAATTATCTATTGACCTCCAACTACTTACAGAGCCTTACCTATAATACTAATGCAGCCATTATATAACACGTTTTATTTTGCTACCCTATCTTAAACAAATATATGCAGATATGAGTGCCTCTGGAATACATATAATGCACTGGTTAGAGGAAATTAAGGGGTGTCAAATGGGCTGTAGGGGGTGTCAAATAACACTAAGACTTGAGACATACGAGCCAACCTCACCTGTACGTGGTGCACCCTGCTGAATAACGAATGAGTCAATAGAGATAGCGGGGTGGTAGGGTTTTAGAGCCTGACTGGGTCACAACCAACATGTATATGGCGAAAAAGCCCGTCAGAATGATACGCTTCTGCGGGTCGCGATTCGGGATCAACCTGTGCATATCCAATTTTTCGCAGGCCGGCATGACAGTGGCGACCGGCGATGGACAGTGTGTCACTCGGTGGTCGCCATTGTTTTTGGATTGTACTGTGCTTACCATCAGACACAGTGCAACATTTTGCCGTGCTAAATTAAAAAAAAAATACTTTTAGGAAGAAATAAACGACACTCAATACTGTTACGCCCGTGGCTAAGTTAACCGTCGTTTGTGTCAGTGAGATTACTTCGTACTCACACTCACGCACACACGTACGCAGGCACGCACTCAAGGGCTCCACGCCGAGGGATCGGACCTAGGCTTGAGTCGCTACCGAATGGGGACTAATCTGGTGGACTGCTCAGATGCACAGTGATACGCTTTATATGGCTTCTAATAAAAGAGGGTGGAAAACTCTGGCATGCGGACATCTTTACTCGAATGAGTCGATAAAGTTTGAGATGGGCTATTTTTGTAATTTATAGTGTTTCACGGTCGATGAGTCATTCGTTGTTTATTGAATGATTGATAGTCATATTGAATGTAACATTTTTTTAACCTTATCAAATCGAATCAATATCATAAAATATACATGCCAATACTGAGATCAACAAACTTCTATTAATTCCAGGGCTGGAAGGTGCACTTATTCACGCTATTTACTCCAACAATTGAAGCTGCAGGAGTCCAGAATGCCTTCCTTACGAAGTACCCGTACCATGCTGCCATAGCCGGAGAAATGATGAAAGTCCCTCTCATAACTACTGTCACGGCTCAAGAAGGCCTGTATCCTGCAGCAGGTAACTGTAATCTTATTAGAAATACGTGAGGTTTAGACCTTGCTAACTCGGCAGATACGGGTTTTTTGTTTTCTTCTCAGTTGTAGACCTTTAAAGAGAATGAGAGGCAATGTCACATTAAGCATATTACATAACAAATAATTGTTTCATACTTGACATATTAACATAAACTAGTGGGCGCCCAGTGGTCGACATTCGACCATAATTCATTGATTTTTTTAAAGTTTGAACTTTATTAGAGTTCTTTTGTCAACTTACTTCTATAATCAAAGGTTTTTATCATGGTTACTCAGTTATTATAATAATAGTTGTATGATATAATATCATTGTTGAATGTAGAATGAAAAAGGGTAATTGGAACGTAAGAGTAATATAATACATACAGTCGAGCATAGCAACCTCCTTCACAACCTTTTTTGAAGTCCTTTATTGACAGATGTCAAAATGTCTTTTTTATTCACATGTTTGTATATGTTGTGTAAAATTGAAGCAGTAGTGTGAGTAAGGCATATTTTAATTATTTAATGTACTTCTAATGCATTTTATATAAAATAAATAGCTTTCTGCACCGCTCCTCCGTATAAACTTTAACTATGCCAAGTTTCACGTTCATCCGTTCACGCAATTCCTTTAAAAAGGGATACAATTTAGGCTTCACGTATTAATATATATGATGATGATGATGATATGATTTGGCGACTCCACATATAATAAGAATGTAAATGTAATGTGTCTATACTATTGATTTTTATAAAAAAAAATTACAGGGGTCTAAGAACATGTAATAAAATACATTTAAATCAATTGAAAAAAATTATGTCTCTCGGTTTGTTTGGACACACATCACTGCTAAGGTACGGCGTTCACGATAAAACTTGACCAAGAAAATCATAAAGCATATCCTCGAGTAACACTTACTCTTAGTTTCATTAAAATCATCACTCTATCAAAATTTATTGTAATTAAATGACGATGCGACTTAAGTATGGGAGAAAAGTTAAATGGAGTTAATACATCAGATAAGGTCGGTGTAAGGTTAGACGAAGTCGCGGGCACAGCTAGTAACTAACATACACGTATAACTCTAATATTCCAGCTTATTTAACTGACGCACATATCCTGGGAGAACTCGAGTCCCGCTGGCAAGAACTCGCCAGTAACATCTTCGAGTACAATGACACATTACCCTTGAAACTACGACCAAGTGTAGCGACGAAAATAAAACAACATTACCTTGCTGGCAAACCTGTTTCCTTGTCCACGTATCCACAACTTATAGAGGTAAATCAAATTATAGGGCCTCCTTTACACTGTGATTTCTTGTAGAATCCTACTGTAATTTTAATAATTATAAACAGAAACTATTATGATGTCCATGCTTAGTTGTCTGCTGTTTGTTACATTATTATGTCACAAACGTTGGTAAATTAAACGACGTTTGGCTTAGAACAAATTTATGTTGTAGTCGTACAGTTAAAAATAAATAGATTCATTATCCTCCTATTACACTTATACTACCTTATAATGCTGGAGTTGCAATCTGCTTCAAGATTTCTTCTTTTTGCTTGTTCATTCAATAAAAGTCAAAAGAAAACTCTGGAAAGCTGACGTCATTATTCGAACAATTTGACAACGTTCGAGACGAGCTACTTTTAGAACCCCTTCGTGGTTGGTTCTTATTATATAATAATAATTGTACATAATAGGAACGTTTTAATTTCCGTCTTCAAAATAATGAAATGTGGATATATTATGAAAACTTTACTAACACATTTAATTTATGAAGGTGTCACTTTGAGAAAGTTTATCGTAAATATTTAATTTGATGTCCTTCTGCTACTTCCACCAGCTTTAACGTTTTTTGCAAGTAGAGGTACCAGCCAATCTAATGCAGATGGAAGTAGCAAAGAAACGTTAAATGTTATGGGATTTATATTTTTCTATCTATGTTTTAGCATAAAGCATAAATGGCATAAAGAACTATTATGCACATAGCAATATGTTTTTTATTATATATATGGGCGTTACACTTTTAAATACATGATCATACATTTAAAGTCTAGGTGTGAGAATTCAACAATCCGCCTGTTTATCTATATCTGGATATAGGCTTCCTAAAAAAACGTCTTAATGGCTGATCATATGCACCTTGTGCCTTCTCATCGCCTTCATAAGAAGCTAGGTCAATGATGTAACAGGTTTGCCTATGTTGTTACGTTTTTCAGTATAGTCCTCCCCTCGAGAATTGTTCCGCCTTATCCATTCTGTTCCACGAGCAATTTTCCACAGAATGCCACTTAAGTTTAGCATTTCTGAGCGCTATGTACTATGATTCTTTGACGGATCCCCTTGTTTCGTATTCGATCAAGAATCACAGAACAGGAATTAGGACAGTGATAAAATCCAACTATCCAAGAAATATGTAGATCGTAAGTGCGCACCAACCAACATTATTTTATGCAAGCAGTACAATTTAAATTATTAATACTTATATTATCAGCATTAAAAGCAAGTTGGACGTTATAAAATACTAATTCTGCGTGAATCCCTTCATTACCTTTTAATTTAATTCAATTTCTGTCAGGCCCTGAGCGATCGTCTCTTCGTGGCGGATGTCGGAAGGCTAGCTGAAATTCACGCTCAAAAATCTGGACAACCGACTTATGTTTATAAGTATTCGTACCGCGGAACAACGAGCTTATCAAATACGATGGGGAGAAACAACGAAGATTATGGTAAATGATTTTTGTTTATCTTTTATAGTCCCTCCCCTAACCCTTCCCCCCAAAGGTGGCAACGCACTTGCGACTCCTCTGGTGTTGTTAGTGTACATGGAAGGTGGTGATCACTTAACATCAGGTGACCCATCTGTTCGTTTGCCACCTATGACATAAAAAAAAAAATGTTCGAGAAACAGTTGTATTTGCAAATCGTGTTTGACATCATCACATCAGCATGTAAGAGACCCATTGCAGGGTCGTGTGCCTCGTCCCGAAGGAAGTTATGGGCATGGCAACCACGTTTGCTGACGACGTATAAGTGACTTCAGACTTCAAGAAATTCACAGTTCTATATTTTCCCGCATATGGTGTTATTATTGTACAATAACATTTCTCAGAATCCAGGTTTCCTCACGATGTTTTCCTTCACTGTCACCCAATAGCGTTGCCAATTTAAATTAGTAAGTGTACGCGAATTCCGAAGGATTTGTTTGTAAATGCTGGGGTTCATCAATTTTTAAAAAGAATAAACCCTTCATCATCATCATCATGGACAGCTCTTCTCACCCCACAGCAGGGCATAAGCCTCCTCCCTTTTACGCCATTCCTCTCTATTCTGTGCCAGTCTTGTCCAGGTTTTTCCCACAAGATGTATGATATTGTCGACCCATCTTGCCATTGGTCTTCCCACACATCACCTGCCCTCTCTCGGTCACCACTCGGTCAAGAACCTACTCTACCTGCCATCACCACATCTGCCTAAGTGGCCTACCTACCGCCATTTTAATTGAGTAATATGTACACCGATGTCCTGTACTTTAGTGTTTTTTCGGATATTTTTGCAGCTCTTTTTTCAAAGGAAGTGTTCATGGGATACAATTTATTCCTTTCAAGAAAATCAAGCAGAGTTTGAACGCTCGCATTCCGGCAACCGTGACCGAAGTATCCTATAGAATTCTCTGAACCAAGTTGGGGCTCAATTTTTGCATTGAAGTCTCCTATGATTGCGTTAAAATGACAGGGTTTATCTTTGAGAGCCTTTCCTATATCCTCGTAAAATATTTGGATTTCCTCGTCATCATGACTAGAAGTTGAAGCATAAACTTGTATAACTTATATCGAGTAGTGTGTATTGAGGGATATTGCTAAGAAACATACGCGTGTTGATATGCTCTTGACTTCTTGTATAGCAGAAGCTAAATTTCTACCTATTAAAAATCCAACTCCGAGGGCCGTAGTTTCTTGGCGTATTTCATTTTTAGAAGGGTAGGTTGTTAGCCTTAAAACGTCACGCTGCCCAGTTCGTCTTGACGAATCTTCCTGTCACATTAGCCTTCTTTGTATAAATCAAATACATCGCCTCGGTAATCTATTCGCTTTATACACGGAAGTTACTAGGGGACACCACATGGAGGTATGATCTCACGATTGAATTTATTGACCACGTACTACCCGATGTGGGTGTATAATTGATTATATAGTATCATCAACGCCATACACAATCAATGAATTCCTTTACCCCCCCCCCCCCCCCTTATTAACTGTTAAGTTTATAATTTTACCAATCCTGTAATAAACATATCGACGTTATCAAAGCAATATTTGCTATGTGCAAAAAGTATATCTTTTCAATTACTTATTCCGATCACATTAGCCTTATTTGTATAAATCGAATACATCGCCTCAGTAATCTATTCGCTTTATACGCGGAAGTTACTAGGGGACACCACATGGAGGTGTGATCTCACGATTGAATTTATTGACCACGTACTACCCGATGTGGGTGTATAATTGATTATATAGTATCATCAACGCCATACACGATCAATGAATTCCTTTACCCCCCCCCCTTATTAACTATTAAGTTTATAATTTTACCAATCCTCTAATAAACATATCGACGTTATCAAAGCAATATTTGCTATGTGCAAAACGTATATCTTTTCAATTACTTATTTGACAATATTCTGATTTACGCGCATAGCAGATTTTTACCGACGAAAATTTACTGTATAATGCTTAGTCACATAACGGTATTTTTATACGAAGAGTTGGTTAGGAAATTTGTTTAATGTCAAAATACCAGATACTGGTTCACATAGCAGATATTAGTTTAACAACGACTATATTTTAAAAGTGTGTAGCTAAAGTATTTTAAAAAAGATCTAAAACAATATTCAGGTTTCTCGTACTTTAGTTTCTCAAGTCAAGAGTTCTTCATCTGTTGTAGGAAAGGTTTTTTATTGATCATATTATTTTTCTCTTCAGGTGTGTGTCATGCTGACGATGTTTTACACGTATTCAAGTTCCCGTATATGGAAGCCAAGACACCTGATGACTTCAAGATAATCGACAGTCTTATTGGAATAATTTACAGCTTCGCTTCTACCGGGTATGATTCTTTATTTTCCTAATGTAAAGACCATCACTTGAACTATCCAGTTTATTAATAGACGTATACGAACTCCTAGAGACAGAGTGATTTCAAATGAGAACTTAAAAGCACGGCCAATACGTGGCTTAGGAGGTAAAATTTAAAGAACTGATTTCATTCTGTGAATAGTGAATAGTTATAAACATAATTATTAAAGTGTGGAATCAATGGCTGTTATAAAGCAAAACGGCAACATGTCTGATGGGAGCTAAGGTAATAATATATCGAAGGTGGCCTAGAGTAGCGTATCGAAAAGACCTAGGACGTAAGACCGTATCTACCATTGTATCATCTGTATGAATCATGCATGACCCCGCGCATAGCAGATTTTTACCGACGAAAATTTACTGTATAATGCTTAGTCACATAACGGTATTTTTATACGAAGAGTTGGTTAGGAAATTTGTTTAATGTCAAAATACCAGATACTGGTTCACATAGCAGATATTAGTTTAACAACGACTATATTTTAAAAGTGTGTAGCTAAAGTATTTTAAAAAAGATCTAAAACAATATTCAGGTTTCTCGTACTTTAGTTTCTCAAGTCAAGAGTTCTTCATCTGTTGTAGGAAAGGTTTTTTATTGATCATATTATTTTTCTCTTCAGGTGTGTGTCATGCTGACGATGTTTTACACGTATTCAAGTTCCCGTATATGGAAGCCAAGACACCTGATGACTTCAAGATAATCGACAGTCTTATTGGAATAATTTACAGCTTCGCTTCTACCGGGTATGATTCTTTATTTTCCTAATGTAAAGACCATCACTTGAACTATCCAGTTTATTAATAGACGTATACGAACTCCTAGAGACAGAGTGATTTCAAATGAGAACATAAAAGCACGGCCAATACGTGGGCTGTGAGGTAAAATTTAAAGAACTGATTTAATTCTGTGAATATATAAACGTAGAAATTAACATAATTATTAAATTGTGAAATCAATGGCTGTTATAAAGCAACATGTCTGATGGGAGCTAGGGTAATAATACATCGAAGGAGGTCTAGAGTAGCGTACCGAGAAGAACCTAGGACGTAAGACCGTATCTACCGTTGTATCATCTGTATGAATCATGCATGACCCCAGATTTATGTAAGCAAAAATTCATGAGAACCAACAACCCCAAAACCTCTATTAATTTGAAATTCCTTATGAATTCATAATGAAAATTACCCGTAGGACACAAGTCATGAAAACCCCTATATCAATGAATCGATCAACGAATTTTTTATGTTGGTCCTCTTTAACATTAGCTAGCCTCAACTAGGACGCCATATTGGAGGAGCGTTCGCATCCGTATTGAACTGAAGCAGAGTATTTTTTGAAGTGAAACTTCTTTAGGCGCATGAGGGTAAAATTTTTACAGATGTAAGGTCACGCAGGTATGCAACGGAAGTGACGTTATTTGCAGTAAACGCAGATTTTTCATTTATTTTTCAAGTCTCGGAAATCTAAAGTTTTAGAATAAAATAAAAATAATAAATAAGAAATTAAAGAATTAATTTATAAGTCTTCTAAAATAATTATATTTAATCTATAATTATCCATTTAATATAATTTCACAAAAGAAAAAAAATATTGTGAGAAGAAATCTTTATTTATCACATAATTTACCCATTTTACAAATAAAAATCGAATAGTAAGTAAAACGGGGAAGTCCCGCAGCCCGCCATAACGATGTAGAGTGTTGCCAACTTTTGAACGCACGCTTAAGGCGGGAAAAAAAGGAATTGCTTTATAGAATTTTGTCATTTGTAAAATAAAATAAATTAGAAAGTTTTTATTCTTTTTCCTTACACACTTTGGGGGCCCCCGTGGCCCGGGGGCCCCGTATAATTGATACGGCAAATACGGCGGTAGCTACGCCCCTGCACTGACGTTAACAATAGCAAGCACTGTTACTTCACTGAAACCAGTAATAGCTTCAGCGTAGCTTTACCACCTATAAGTTTAGACATCCTCAGAGTAAAGTCTCACAGCACTCTTGGTAGATCTGAACTAGACTGTAGTACGGTTTGGAATCCGCATTATGTTGGCTCTAAAATTCGGTTAGAAATTATGCAGAAAAAATTCCTATGGCACTTAAAGTTAATACAGTTCTAATTTAATTAAAAAACTTAAAAGCTATTCAGGTCGATTAAAATACTTTAAAATGGAAAACCCATAACTTTTGGATAGGTTATTTCTATTGAAATCAATAAATGGCATCTTGGATATGACACTACTTCTATCGCAAGTGAGCATTACGTTACCTTTTCGGATACAGGAACATAAACTATTCTGTGAAAAACGATCTCGCACGAATTTGAGTCATTTACTCCCATTAAATAGATTAATGAGACTATATAACGTTGCATCTAATACTACAAATAAGACTGATATTTTCTTCAAAAACATTACGACAATAAAGAAATCATATGCTCTTAGAATTAAAAATTGAAAACGCCTATAATTTTTCATATGCACTTTTTTCACTTTTCTAAATATATTTTTACTATTTAATATTGTATAATATCTCAGCGCTTTATGCTTTCGTTTATGATTATTTTATTTCATATTGTAATTTTTAGCATCTTCATTATATAATACAGTAATCATATTTGATACGCATGCAGTTGTTGCCTGTAAGTAGGGTCGCGTCTGGCAAAGCGCTGAATTGTACGTTTTATTCTAGTAACAATGTTAACTCTGTCGGTAACCTAAATAAACAAATTGCTGAGTGCTACAAAAAGTAAATGAGGCATATAGAATCAAAGACAGCTAAGTGCCACAAATTCTAAAAATGAACTGAGTATGGAGCCATCTAGTCTTATTGGTTGCAAATCACCATTTAATTCCTACAAGAAATAAAATACAGCCTTTTAATTTTCGTTTTAAAATTGATTTTGAGATCAAATACATTAAAGTACAACCAAATCATCAAATAAGAAGTAAAGTAAGAATAAAATACAGTTAAGGAATTATCGCATTTTTTAATTTCTTGAACTTCTTTTTTAGAGCTGATGGCCATAGGCAGGCAAAATCAATAGCCTATGCCACTCCCTAAAATTGAAACTTTGAATATAAGTAAAACTCCAACTCTGAGAATAGACAAACATTTTTTTCGTTTCCTGCAAATTTGGCACTTAGCTGTTTTTGATTTTATATGCCTCAAATGTTAAATTATTCATTACCATATCCAAGATAGAACTCCTGATCATAAAAACAAAATAATAGGAATAAGACTTGCCTGCATAATAATACAAAGACATTTGCAAAGTTTTTAAAGTTACACTCCTTTTGGCGCGTTATGGAAAAATGATGAGAGTAAATTTTTACGACGCACGCGGACACCGTCACGAAAAACCGACACCCTGAAGTTAGCTATAGTCAACATTTTGTTTCTTTGTATTAAAACTTTCAATGTATTAAATACCTTTTTAACCGACTTCAAAAAAAGGAGGAGGTTATCAATTCGTCTGTATTTTTTTTTTTTTATGTATGTATGTATGTATGTATGTATGTATGTATGTATGTATGTATGTATGTATGTATGTATGTATGTATGTATGTATGTATGTATGTATGTATGTATGTATGTATGTATGTATGTATGTATGTATGTATGTATGTATGTATGTATGTATGTATGTATGTATGTATGTATGTATGTATGTATGTATGTATGTATGTATGTATGTATGTATGTATGTATGTATGTATGTATGTATGTATGTATGTATGTATGTATGTATGTATGTATGTATGTATGTATGTATGTATGTATGTATGTATGTATGTATGTATGTATGTATGTATGTATGTATGTATGTATGTATGTATGTATGTATGTATGTATGTATGTATGTATGTATGTATGTATGTATGTATGTATGTATGTATGTATGTATGTATGTATGTATGTATGTATGTATGTATGTATGTATGTATGTATGTATGTATGTATGTATGTATGTATGTATGCTCCTGGCCGTTTTCGGCCACAGCGACTGCTTCAACTCCGGCGCTCGTGTGACTACAGAGTACCTAAATATGGGTAAATACACATAAATTTGGCGTAATTATACGTTTCGTTAATTTTTAAATTTACATCTTTCACGCAAACACTTCCTAGTTTTAAAGTGAAACTTTTTTCCATCGCCTCAAATTCATTCCTCCATCTATTGTATGTCGCATTACAACCGGCCACAGAGTAGGGGTAACGGGAAAGGTGCTCAGCAGGGCAGCTAAGGCCAATATATGGATTATCTGAATGATTGTATTTATCTGTATCTCCGTACTGTAATACGAAAATTGAAATTAGAATGTATAGTCGGATATCTTGTCGACTATTAATTTTCCATTATGAGTCC
Source organism: Antheraea pernyi (assembly GCA_015888305.1). Lineage (NCBI taxonomy): Eukaryota > Metazoa > Arthropoda > Insecta > Lepidoptera > Saturniidae > Antheraea > Antheraea pernyi. Next base: position 466,248 of record MU159000.1, read on the forward strand.
CATTTTCCAATTGTTAAAAACCCGATTTTAATACCCTAAACCAAATAATTTTCTGAAAATTTTCATTTAAATGCCTACGACCCGAAAAAAAGTTTCACTTACATCGTGGTTCCATAAAACCACACAACGTTTTTTAATATTCGGAATGAATCTACTACTATGATAAAATAACTGTTAGGTATTATGTCTAATATTAAGTAGTTCTGGTCGAATGGTTTGGCCAGGTGAATGTCAATTCGATGTCCGTAAACTCGAACCCCGGAATTTATTTCTTTTTTGGAATTTGAGTACATTCACTAATTTATATTAGTATCACTATCGGCTGATGGTGAAGGAACACATCGTGAGGAAAGGTGAACCTGAGAAATGTTCTTTTAGTACCAACGTATATGGTAAAATATAGGAATGTGCATTTCTTGAAGCTTGTAATCGCCAATACATCGTGGGCTGGCGTGGTGTTTTTTGCCAATATACTTTCCTTTGAAGTTCGAGAAGTGCAGTGAGCTTTTTATAGGCTAATATTATGAACTTTATTTTATAATTAGGATAACACAGTAACAGCACTGTATGGTAAACGCAATACAATTCAAAAATGGCAACGATCCAGCATTCCATTAGATCTATCGTCGGTTATTACTCATGTTGACCTATAAGATACTTATAGACTATTAAGATGTTAGATGGATGTACTGGGCAATAAGTAATACATATAAGCGAGACACAAGAACAAGAGTGGCTTTGACAGGATTATCAATCGTAGTCCGGTGAAGCTGTTAAGACCTTGCCATCGTAGCCAGTTCGAAAAAAAAGCTGTGAATAGCTTATGCAATCCAGTTGATGGTGGTAGAGCCTCACTGGAACTATTACTGGTTTCTGCATGAATGGGTCGGCTCGTCCGGGGTAGTACCACCCTCTCACAGAACACTGACGTCAAGTAACAGTGCTTTCATTGTTGCGTTTCGTTCGGTCAGTGAGAGAGCCGGAGATCCATCTCCCTTCCCCTCTCCTCTCCTCTCTCCTCTTCATCCCCTAACCCTTCACCCCAAATGGTGGCAACGCACTTGCGACTCCTCTGGTGTTGTTAGTGTCCATGGATGGTGGTGATCACTTAACAGCAGGTGACCCACCTGTTCGTTTGCCAACTATGACATTAAAAAAAAATACTCTTAACATCCGGTGACCCACCTGTTCGTTTGTCACCAATGACATAAAAAAAAAAAAGTCGGGGTCGAGATCAGGTTTTTAATACCACGCTTGGTTACTACAAATACAGTAAGTAATTGGTGCCCCAACGCCACATGGTGAAACGATATCGCAAAGCAGTCAGACTCAGAATTTGGTGAAAAATGTCTTTCAAATTGACCTAACCTTACGTTAGGTAGTATATTTTTATTTCTAAAATTAATATATATTTCATTCGCTTTTAATTTAAGGACTCTATTTTTACGGAAAAATACTTTACTCGTTTATGATAAAAACTTACATTAAAATATATTTAAATACGCACGCATATTTCGTTTTTCTTATTCCAACCCCTTAACATGTTTAATGTGGTAAGTATAGAGAGGAGACTGGTTTTTAAATGCGGCCGTTAGTAATACTATTAGATCATATACAACTTAATAAAATCATTTAAAATCACAACAGTTCTGTTCAGGAAAAATATAGTTCTGTTAGCCACTAATATAAAAATTGCTAAGGTTCTGTCAAACACATACTCATACATATATGCATACATACACATATAATTATATATATACATAAACACATGCAACGCACATAAATTTTATGTCTTTCACATTTTAATACTTTTACTTCCTTATTTTTATTTCCAAGTTAGTATGTTCCAACAATTTTTATCTATTTAATTACTATAGCATTATTATTAATGGCTAACGTTACCTCTAGTATGATATCATTATTAATGTAGACACCGCGGGCTTTCATAGTTGATAGTTGTAAAAAAAACGAACTCTGTATATCTTATATTTATCAAGTATAATAGTAAATATACATTGATCGCAATAATATCCCTTATGGAAGTTTAGGTTGAAAGAGTGAGAAACAAGATAATAAATTTAGGAATCAATCAAAAGACCAAAACAATTTTCTTTTTTTTATGTTAAAAGGAAGCAAACGAACTGGTGGGTTATCTGATGTCATGTGATCACCACCGTCCATAGACACTAGCAACACCAGGGGAGTCCCAAGTGCGTTGCCATCCTGTGTATGGGGGAGGGGTAGGGGAAGGGACAAGGGGAAAGGAGGTGGGCCTCCGGCGCTCTCACTGAGCGAACGAACCGCAACAATGCTTAAGCTTTTATAGTCAAACGATAAAAATATAAAGAAAAAAGCATTGCATTCTAAGCCAGGGCTGGTCGCTGGTTCCATATAATTTGTGACTATCGTATCTATAATAAGCATTACTGGCCACGAACGATTACATTCACGTCGATGCTGCAATCCACATAAATAACCTAAAAAACTATTACCGTTCAAGGCTCGTAAGAGTAAATGATACCGGCCTTCCTCTAATAGAATTGATAAGGCCGATACAGATAGAGCCGGAGATATTTTTAATTAAGATAACAATTTCGTTTTTGAAATGTTTATTATCTTTATAGCGACCGGTTTTAACGACATCTGGGAGTGGTGAGTGTAAATTATTTAAAGAGATTACACACAGGTAATCGTAAATAATAAAGTATGAACAAATTAATGTTATTTAAGCTATAGAACAATTTTATATAATTATCCTTATTTATGTATCTCAAATGTGTTGACTAATCTTTTTCGACATGTAGATCAGCGACATCTAGCCTTTCATGGGCGAACTATGAAGTCAAAGAATATACTATTATTA